>CM021105.1:299961420-300553068 GCA_007115665.2 Sequoiadendron giganteum
AACCAAAAGGCTATGAGAAACATATGACAAAATCGAGAGTGAGTGATCACCTAAAATGGAAGAATGATATGGCAAAACTTAGATCAAACCATGAAAAAATAAAGGAGTTGCTGCAGAGTTCCATTACAAGGGTTCTTCCTTTAGTCTTTATGCCTCAGCTAGCAGCCTCTGTTGAGGAAAAGTCCGAAACAGAAAAAAAGAAAAAGAGAAATGGAACTTTTGTTACAGAGTATTCAGGGAGAGAAAAGGAAGGTGAGGGAAGAAACAAATATTTCTAAAACCAAATTAGTAGAAATAATCCATGGAACATTTCACCATAGAGGCCAATTAATTGCTAGATTATGTGAAGACCGATGGCAAATTTTTTGATAAATCCATCAACGCAGCTAGTAGGCTTGTTGAAATAAAATGTAATGACCCGTGCTCCAGATCAATCAATTTTTTGATTATTCCTTAATTGGATTGACACAAATTGTCATCCAATATTATTGAAGATGAACTAAATTTCCTAATTATAATAAAAGTAAATGAACTATTGCATATAACCTTTTATAATCAGTGCTATCATAGTTCAATAATGAAAATATAATAAATAAATATGTTAGCCGTTTCCGATTTATCAATTGAAATCATGCCTAGGAATTTGTAAGAGGGCTAGTCCTCTTTGGATTACTTTTTCTGAAGTTAACTTTGTATTCATGCAATTTACGAAGGATGCTGTGTCTGAATGTGCTGATTATATATGCATCTTGGGTTGACTGGAAATGGTCTCCTTTAGGAGTGCTCAAGTCTTGAGTATTTATATATACATCTGCATACAAACTATTCAATAACTATTCGCTCCTTTTCCTTTGAAATATACTTCTTTTTATACCTATGATATGATCAAAGGATATGACCTTTCTGTTGCAAAGACGACTGCCGTTGCACCAAAAGATTGACCTGTTAATGCCCAATACAACTGCTGGATTTATACAAGATCCAAGATCCACAGGAGGCGGTTAAACCATGTAACAAAGCCTGAGCGCCGCGCTGGCCCACACCGAGGAGACCAAGGGCGAAGCCTTGCAACAATCCCCCCCCTGTGCAAGCGAGGGGTTCAAACCTGTGACCTCGGCTCTGATACCAATTGTTGCAAAGACGGCTGCCGTTGCACCAAAAGATCGACCTGTTAATGCCCGATACAACCGCTGGATTTATACAAGATCCAAGATCCACAGGTGGTGGTTCAACCATGTCACAAAGCCCGAGTGTCGCGTTGACCCACGCCAAGGAGACCAAGGGCGAAACCTTGCAACACTTTCATTGTATTTATTTGACAAGGGGTGCATCTCTTTGCATTATTCTAACATTAACCAGTCAATATCTTCAAGTTGCTATTAGGAATAATTAATTAATTTATATTATTCCTTGGTGGAAATTGCCTATCTCCCTTGAATATTTCTGTTGCTTTTACATGCTTCCTCATTTGTTGCTTGTAAACAATGATTAATGTTCATCATTATATTATCGCTGCTTATTGGGATTTTGCCACCTTATAATATATTCGCTGCTTTGTAACAAATACTTTTTACTCATAAATTAAGCTTCTTATAAGTATCGATCGCTGCTTGCTTGATCCATATCTAATTAATGCCTTGATAGTTAGCGCAAGCAACATACATGATTATTGCCTTTCATATTTAATCTATGTTCCACGACATTTTGGGGACAGGGATGGGGGGACAGCAGGGGACGCGTTTCCGGGACGTTTCCTAAGGGGCAATTTTTAGGGGACTGCAGGGGATGGCGACATACAAAATATATATATATGATTTTTTCAAAATTTATTAATATATTAGAGAGAGAGAGAGGGAAGAGAGATAGATATGTCTATAAATTAATAATTGATAACAACAATATCAATATGTAAATAAATCACGAGAGTAGTACTATAACAGCATAAGAAATGTCATTAAAGCATTATAAAATTTATCACAGCAGTATCAAACATCAATAAAACCATGGTCTATCAATATCCAAATGTCTCAAACATGTATCCAGAAGTCTCAAAGTTCAAACATGAAAATCAAAATATTAAATACAACAGTCTATGAAATTAAGCCTTATTCGGGCTATGAATAGCCAAAGACTCAAAATTATCTGAGTCACTATCATCCTCTGGCAAGAGTTGATCATCCAATGGTAGCTTGACCAATCCATCGAACTTTAGCCAAAAAAATATTAAATTAATCTTGGGAAAGATGGTGGGCCCTGCGTGACCTTGGGAAGGAGAACTAATCTTTAAAAATATCGATTTTTTTTATTGTTTTTTAATGTCTAAAGCTCTCAGCTTGCGGGGGACGGCTAGAAATCCACGGTATGATTGGGGACGTTTCCAATGTCCCCAATCCGTACCGGGGACGAGGAACCGTCCCCAAATTGCCGAATTTTTTTCTTGGCATTTCCTATTAATTTTGCTGTTTCGAGGACAATAGGGGGACATCGACACATCCCCGTGTAACCCTGTATTTAATCCAATATGATTAATGAAGTCATTAACCTGTAATGCTTTTATCCTCTGCGATAGATATTCTGATATTCAACCCGATAGCTTTTGTTTCCCACTACTTATTGTTGCATTTGGTGTTTCGAATATTATGGTGCCTCATTGGATTTTAATGCCAATGTTCAGTCAATAACAATTGATAATCATTATAGATTGTCATCGAATGCCATTAATAGGGTAGTGACTCCTTTGACTTCGTTCTATTGTAGATAGAAGTCTGAGGTGAAAATGATATACTCTCATTTATAATTCTGACCTCTAACCATATATATGCATTGCTGCCAATGATATGCCGTGATTATCCTTAGCAATAAGGCTTTGGTAATTATGAGGGAAATTCATGTTAGTGATAGAATCGGTCATATCCAACGAATCACCTCACCTAATATGTTCAATTAGAAGCATTCAATAGTCTCACGTTTTCACATCATCAATATACATCAATGCGGTCAACAGAGAAATGAGTAAACAATAGGATATGAACCGCGATAGGCATACAGTAGTCACAATAGATGCCTTTGTGACAACAATGCCAAAGCAGTTGGATGGGCTTTGATTGATAGACAACATCACTATATCAAAGTCACATGATAAATATATGTAATCGTTCCTTACGAGGAATAAAGATTTTCTAGCTAACTCCTTGTATACGATGCCCTAGAGAATGGGACATTACAAATCCTCCTGTCCAAAAATTGCTTGTCCTCAAGTAATATGGATTTAGGATTCCAAGACAGCCTTAGAATTGAACCATCACGCTGATGCTGCGCTACTCTAATTCTGTGTTTCATATTCCAACTGTCTCTGATTCTTCTAGAATGTGAGTAAGTGTTCATTGTCTAAACTGAAATAGATATCATTGTTTATTCTCATACTTTGTCTTTTGAGTTATCTTGTCTATGGCTCTCTAAGAGAATTCGGATCATCTCGTTATCCCATCACTTTCTTATACATGTTCAACTCTATCCTTGACTATTGAATGAAGAAGAACATTTTTTGGATCTCTTTTGAGATTCTTCTCACCTTCCTTCCCTTCCTCTAGTTTTTTGATTGTTACAATTGAATGATTGTCTTCCATCTTTTTTGCTATCCTGTTGTATGGGAATTTCTTCTCTTATTTGCTCTCAATTTTGGGCTCTTTGATAGTATCTTCATCAATTTGGAATATGTCTAGCTACTCAAATAGTAACTCCTCTTTTGTATTACTTGCTATAGATCTAGATTACTCATATGACACCTTAACTCCCTCAATCTTGATGCAATTTGCTACTCTTCATGCTTAAGTTTCTTTTGAAGATTCCTTTCATAACTCTTCCTCTTGACATCAATGACAACATCCTTTCTAATCATATAACTCTCCCTTGTTGTAACTCTCCTTCTTTGACACTAATGGTGAAGGGATGATCATCATACTTCCATGCATGTCTTCTATGGCCTTATTATCAATAGGGACACCTTTAATGTGAAGTTGAACGTAAGTACAACCATTCAACTTTCCCTATCAATTTTCTTTAGCCTTGCCAACACATGCTTGTGTGTTCTAGCGTAAATGTCCTATGCCATTATATGAACATACTCTTCAAGAAAGACTCATTTGGATCATTCTTATCCTCTATTAAGGTTTTTGGAGAATTCTCTTATCAAGTTTAGTCTTACAAACCTCTTCACCACTTTCTTCATATCTTGTCACATTATGATGAAAAGTTAAAGCTTTGTGATCCCAATTCTTACTTTTCCACAATATCATCCCTTTCTCTAATGTGAATAAGTGTAAGATAACTTTCATTTCTTTAAGCTTCACATATTCTCTCTATCTTCCCCGATCTTCAGTCTCATGGAGACACTTGTAAATGCCAACTCAATATGTACGAGTTAAAGGCATGCAATCCTTCATAATCTAGGATCTTGAACATATCCAACAATTATACCAATTCATTACTTTCCCTTAGTACCAATCTATTGAACAAGTGGATTCTTCTCTTCAAGTTTTGTGATACTTCATCTTTTTTGAATTATCTTCTCCATAGGTTTGAACAATAATGCCATACCTAGCTCCCCTTGAATTCATGCTTCTCCTCAAATTTGTGTATGAAGTGTATTTTGCACAATCACCGATTTATCCTTCTTCCCATCATTTTGCTCCTATTTCTTTCTCCATACTTTTGTAGACTTTCTCTCGTTTTGTTTATCCATTATGTTCTTCTTTATGCCTTGTCTAGGTGGTTTCACAAAACTACATCTACAAAATTGTGCTATATGTCCATAGTTACTGCACTTGTAGAATACAACACTATAATCCACTAAAGGAACAAAGGAGTTATATTTCCTTCTTGAGAATCCATAGGATCTTTTATTTTTGTTCCATCTATCATTGTATCTCATTTGTGTTTTACACTCTCTGGCCTTATGCCCAAAATGATTGCATGAATAGCAATAGCCATTAAAGGCACTCTTGAATCTGTACGTATGTGCTTGCCTCAAAGGAAAAGACTTCTTAAAATTGTCCTTGTCAACTTTAGGAGAAGTCTTTGTTAGATTGTTACCTTTATTTTCAATAGGGCTTTTGAAAGTTTCTTCAAGGCTTTTAGACTTCTTAGGAATCTCTTTGGAGTCATCCTTGAATGTTGGATTTTCTTTATAGCCAAGTCCCATTTTATTGGATGATGACCTTTGCCCGTTAATGATGTCATCTAGGGTTTTCGTGCTCTTCTCAAACTTGAGATTTGTGCTCAACTTGATGGTTGTCTTTTCCAATTCTCCCCTCACCGAGACAATTTCACACACTAGATTTTCACAATTTTCTTCCTTTTCTTTCAATTGGATTTTTACTTCCTCTTGAATTCTTTTCTCTTCTTCAATTTGGATCTTCAAATTGATGATTGTTTTCTCTGCTTCCTTTATTTGATCTTTCAAATCAATGATCACCTTTTCGGATTCTTCCTGTATTTTGGCCTTTGACCTACATACTTATTGAAACATTATGTTTAGATCTGCACTTACCTTCTTACATTCTTCAAGGCCTTGTACTAACTTTACATTATGTTCTTCAAGTTTTTGGTTCTTCTTTCTAAATTCTTCAATCTCATCCTTAGCATGATAAAATTCTTCCTCAAAACATTCCTTATTAGTTTTACTCACAAGATGGTTTTCTCTTTTGAGGAATTCATCCAAGGGTGTTCTATTTATCACCTTATTACTTGCATTTGATGCTCTATCATCAATACCACGATTGGTATTTCCTTTTCCCTTATTTCCTTCCTTTCTTGCTAATGGTTTGGTATCTAACATTTCGGATGACTGGTTCATGTGGCTCAAACGTTCTTCCGCTTGTTTAAGTGTGTTCATGGTATCTTCCATTGTAGCTTCAAAAAATGTTTTTGCCGATGGTTTGATATCTTCTTTTGTCATGCTTAATCAAGTTTTCGACGTTTACCCAAAGGTTGGCAGGTTCGCTTGCTCTGATACCACTATAATGACCTGTGCTCCGGATCAATCGATTTTTTGATCATTCCTTAATTGGATTGACACAAATTGTCATCCAATATTATTGAAGGTGAACTAAGTTTTCTAATTATAATAAAAATAAATGAACTATTGCATATAACCTTTTATAATCAGTGCTATCATAGTTCAATAATGAAAATATAATAAATAAATATGTTAGCTGTTTCCGATTTATCAATTGAAATCATGCCTGGGAATTTGTAAGAGGCTTAGTCCTCTTTGGATTGCTTTTTCTGAAGTTAACTTTGTATTCATGCAATTTACGAAGGATGCTGTGTTTGAATGTGCTGATTATATATGCATCTTGGGTTGACTGGAAATGGTCTCCTTTATGAGCACTCAAGTCCTGAGTATTTATATATACATCTGCATGCAAACTATTCAATAACTATTCGCTCCTTTTCCTTTGAAATATACTTCTTTTTATACCTATGATATGATCAAAGGATATGACCTTTCATTGTATTTATTTGACAATGGGTGCTTCTCTTTGCATTATTCTAACATTAACCAGTCGATATCTTCAAGTTGCTATTAGGAATAATTAATTAATTAATATTATTCCTTGGTGGAAATTGCCTATCTCCCTTGAATATTTCTGTTGTTTTTACATGCTTCCCCATTCGTTGCTTGTAAACAATGATTAATGTTCATCATTATATTATCTCTGCTCTCTTGATCCATATCTAATTATTGCCTTGATAGTCAGCACAAGCAGCAGACATGATTATTGCCTTTCATATTTAATCCAATATGATTAATGAAGTCATTAACCTGTAATGCTTTTATCCTCTGCGATAGATATTCTGATATTCAACCCGATAGCTTTTGTTTCCCACTACTTATTGTTGCATTTGGTGTTTCAAATATTATGGTGGCTCATTTGATTTTAATGCCAATGTTCAATCAATAACAATTGATAATCATTATAGATTGTCATCGAATGCCATTGATAGGGTAGTGACTCCTTTGACTCCGTTCTATCGTAGATAGAAGTCTGAGGTGCAAATGATATACTCTCATTTATAATTCCGGCCTCTAACCATATATATGCATTGCTGCCAATGATATGCCGTGATTATCCTTAGCAATAAGGCTTTGGTAATTATGAGGGAAATTCATGTTAGTGATAGAACCGGCCATATCCAACAAATCACCTCACCTAATACGTTCAATCGGAAGCATTCAATAGTCTCATGTTTTCACATCATCCATACACATAGATGCGGTCAATAGAGAAATGAGTAAGCAATAGGATATGAACCGCGATAGGCATATAGTAGTCACAATAGATGCCTATGTGACAACAATGCCAAAGCGACTGGATGGGCTTTGACTGATAGACAACATCACTATATCGAAGTCACATGATAAATATATGCAATCATTCCTTATGAGGAATAAATATTTTCTAGCTAACTCCTTGTATACGATGCCCCAGAGAATGGGACATTACATAAAAGGAAGATTTTTTGATGTCAAGAACGAATGGCTACCTTGGATTTACTAAATGGAGAAAAATTCATTAAAACGAAGTATACCAAGCTTGTGGATTTTTCTAAAATAATGATAGCACATGGTGTGTGAAATTTTTGTTCAACGTTGCCTCATTTGTGGAAGCTAAGGGAAATAGAGTAAAAGATAAGTCAATTATATAGCTTACTTGAAAATAAATTGCCCAAAATTAAGGACAAAAAGATTAACTTAAGGAATCAATTGTGTGGAAGGATGAGTTTAAATATTTACCATCTCTTTTGGTGGATCCCCTTCTATAGGATGAGGATTTAGATTCAGCTAAATTTAATAAGGTTCTTGATGAAGTTTTGGTGTTAGAAACAAGGGTTGGCTGACTTATCAGGGATGTAAGAGGATATTAGTAATTAGATGCTAGATGCGGGATGATTACATGGAAAAGGTTGATATAATCTCTAACATTCATCTTCCTAATGGTCAAGAATGGGATCAATAGAATAGTATTTATATTTGACACCACATGATTCTTTATTCATTTATTCTTCCAAACACAAATTTTGTTGTCATATCAGATTAGAAAGAAGTCAGGAATTATTGATTGTACAACCAGGCAGTAGTGGTGCTTTAGGTAATTTTGGATAGATTCTTGGATTTTCTGAAAAGACGTCTAAAAGCAGAACAAGCAGAACAAGTGGCATCTAAGTAAGTTGATAAGCCATGCATTGGGGTTAAGAAACAGCTGGAGTTATCATGAGAAATCAAAACAAGTAAAGGAAGTCTTGAGTTGTAGTGAATGTGCATTGTGAGATTTTGAATAGTTTTTAGGTTTCTTTTCAGAAGATACTGTGCATAATGAAAGCTAGCTCTTCAAGTTGCTCCAACAAAATGGAATCCAGCCTCAACAACCTCAAAATGGACATTGACCAGATGATGGAGCATCTGAGAGGGTTGAAGGTTGATACTATGGCCCTTAGGAAAATGTTCGAGGATATAGAACAGATGGTTATGGAAAGCTCTATTCATCTGAAAATCATTTAGGATGATTTGGATCAAGTTAGACAGTTTATGCAACAAGATGTTGCTGAGCTAGGTACTTCATATAATATTTTGCAGAAGGTTAATAGTATTGAGAAGATTGTTAAAGAAGTCTCCCGCCCTTTAATATTGCTTCCTTGGGGATGTTTAAACTTTTTTGTTTTAAGTATTTTGGGACTGTTGTAACCAATATTGTCACAAGAAGATAACTGCATTCTAAATATGTAATGTGAGCATGACAAGTGTTAATCATCTGAGTGAGGTGAGTATTGTTCTCTTGCTATAAGTAAGTGTTATCTTCCTTGTTTAGTTTTAACTACTGCTATCTTAGGTATTGCAGTGGTGTTAAGTCCAATATAAGTTTAGGGAGTCAAGCATATCATGTCTTTTTATGAAGTGTCTATTTTTCAGGCAAAGATTGTAAGACCCTTGTGAAGATAATATATGATAACTTGTTTGCATATACTTCTTTATTATTGGCATGGTATTTTCAGGAGATGACAAATCTCTGAGTTCACATTTGTTATTTTGTTGTGCTGATTAGTTAGCTGTCTATCTAAGTAGATGTAAAAACTTTCTAACACATTATATGGGATGCTGTGATCACTAATAGATCATTAAGGATCTTTAGGCAAATTATACATTATCTTATTTTGATATTATAGGCTCTTAAAGAAAATAGTAAATTACATTTAAGCCATCTGAGCATTAGGATTTACATCTTGTTTGCATTAGTTTTATAATTTCAACTTTGTCTCCCAAGGAAGAATGCACAAGTCCTAAGTAGTGATTGATTCAAACTTTAAAATAAAAAATATCTTCCATATTTGTAAATTATATTGTCAAAAAACTGCAAATTGTTTCAAATGAAATAAAGAATCAAAACACAGATTTTATCATAGAATTCTTTATTAAAAAGCATTTGCAAGTTGTAACTATAATTTGTTTAGAGATCTTATAGCAGCAAAAACACAGAGATTAGCATTGAAATATATTAATGACAAATTATAGGATTATTTCATGCAATTAAGGTTTAATCTTTGTTTGTTGTGTGCTTTCATTATTTTTATTTTGAAAGATCTGAAGGGAAAACCCTCACAAGACTTGCAGAGTTTAATGAGTAGAGGAGATTATTGGTCCAAAGAATTTATGCTTTGATTATAAGACACACCTGATTTAATCCAACTTGTATACCTGGTATTAAGCTTTCAGCATGCATCCTTTAGAATCATAAGGAACAACTTGGAGCACCAATATGTACCAAATGACTAAAAAGTCTGTAAGAGATGGCATGCTAGTTTATTTTTTAATACCTTGATAAACTACAAGAATTTAGTGTAACCTGTTTGAGTACATCTTACAAGGTTTTTCTCTTCCTTAGATAGGTGCCATTCGTTAAGATAGAGGGAACATTCCAAAACCACTTGCACTTGCTGATTTGTGATGAAATCTGTGTAGTGTACATAAATGTGTTTAATGGGTTACTTATTTTTTTTCAAATGATTGTTTTGTTCTGCAGGGAGTAGCGGTAGCCTTACCTATCTACTTTGCTACTCAAAGGTAACGCATGAACTGATGTAGATTCTTTCTCTACTAGTCTGGCTTGAAACTCAATATTTTACCTTGCCTGAAATTTATAATGCAGAGATATATGTTGCATTTATTATAAAGTTACTTTTCTCTTCCATCTTCATCCTACTTGCTTAATATTCTAACATGTGATAAAAAGAGTTGGCATGTTTAAACTTATTGCAAAAATTATACATTGTCAAGTAGAAACATGAAATTGATTTTATTCAAATTTGCAAGATCTGGGTTAGCTATCATTCTCTAGTTTGTTAAAACTTGCATTTTATGTATTTAGAAAATTCATGTGACGATAAAACAATGTCATTGTTTATGCAGAGAGATCTGAATATAATTAGAACAGAGAGACATAGTTATACACATATTTAATTATATATGTATCTGGGTTGTGACAGCAAGTGGCAGGCTTTTAAATTAGCTTCCTTGTCTGGATTGGCAGAGCCCTTGGGTGTTATCATTGTAGGTACGCAACCACTATCAAATCTACAAATCTATGTTTTTCTATGGAATACTTTATTTGTATGCAATAGCCGAAACACTCCTTTTGCAGGATGAGTAAACTCATTTATTATATTCTTTACTTATGTTGCTATTTTCAAAGTGTGGCATCTGTTTGATTATAATTGATGCATTTATTTCTATTATTTGTACTGACATGATTGAAATTGTATACACATGTAAACAAAGAAAATGGCAGTGGCAAAAAGAGGATATATTTGAATGCTTATGTATTAACAGTTCTCTGTTAACTACAACTTTGGATAGCCAGTGGTTTGTGAAAAAATTCTGTATTTATATGCTACCACTTTTCTTTTAGTTTGTGTATAACTTGTAGCAGATGAAAGGTCTTTTGCATGTGAACTTTCAAAAAAACATTAGAATTGTGAATTCTAATAGATTATTCCCTCAAGAATCCAGACTCGTGTAAGTTTGAATTTTCTGAACTGTGATCTGTGTTATAGTGTTTGTGTCATGTTCCTTTTTCAAAATAAAAAATAATAATATTTCAAGTGGGCCCAATTACTTCATTTTCGAAAGGTCACTTAAAAATTATTTAAAAAGTACTTTTAAGTTTTAACGCTTTATTTAAAATATAGTTTAAAAAGTTAAGATATTTGGAGAGAATAAACAAAATAAATAAAAATTAAAATAAATAGAGGGCCCAAAGCAAAGCGCCTATAAAAGAGAAGTCAAGGCTCATTATATGATCATTGCTGATTGCTCATCTTCTTTATTTTCAAATTTCAAATTTCAAGTTTGCATTCAAGCACGAGAACCCCTTGGTGTAGGAATTATTGGAGGACGAAAACGCTCTTGGACTCAATCTTGGATTTGGGGACGAAAACCCTCATATCTTTTGGGCATGGTAATGATTTGGATTTGTAGGCGAATCATCTATTTTAGGGGCATTATTGAGAGTTTGAATCTCTTCCTATTTTGCTAGTTTCAAATTCTGTTATGAAAGGATTTATCATTGCTATCAATAATTTGAAGAGGAATTTTCAATATTATTTGCTGATATAATTCAATATGTCTTGTCAAGTGTGTTGGTGTGAATAAATGTCTTTACCTAGCTAATTCCTAGCAAAGGGACTTATTCACATGTTAAGTTTACCTAGGTTTTAGGTGATCTTCTAGAAGTCTTAATTGTTTAGATAAGATTTTATCCTATCTTATCTTTTTGACTTTTTTTGTTAAGTTAGTTGTCTCATAACATAGGATTAAGACACATGTCACAATCTTGTCTAATCCTATCTCACACCTTGGCTATATAACCAAGGGGTTCTCATTTGTATTTAATTCCAATCCAATACAATTGCAATCTTGAGTATTGCATATTGGCTGTATTATCTTGCATGCATTATTTCAAATTTATGCTCTTGCTTTTCTCTTTTGTAGAAGGTTGTTTTTGGTTTTGTAGGTGATCCTAGAGGCTTGAGTCCTTGAGTGACTCTAACATGGTATCAAAGCTTCAGATATGCAAATCCCCTTTGCAGATTTGAGGGTGATTTGTGCTTGAGTTATTGCAAGGTTGTAAATCTTGGTGGATCTTGAAAAGTTGAGTATGCTCTTCTCTTGCATCATATGATGATCTGGTGAATCAGAAAAAACTTGATAGAAATACAAAATTTGGAGTTTTCTCTTTGTGGATTTGTATTGTAGGTTCATTTTGGAGCATTTTGGTGCAAATCCAAGCTCATTATTGAGTTTAGAATGTCCAAGAAATTCAGATCTAGCTTTTGTTTCACTCAATTTGGCCATTGTATGATATAGTTGCAAACTATGGTTTGAAGCTTAGATTTGGTGAACAAATTTTTATTGGAGCACTTATAGCCCAAATGGATGCTGCCACTGCATTTAGATGACTCAAAAACCCCTATTTTCATATAAAATTTGTCCATTCTAGATGAATTTGATTTTTGACATTTTTATTTTGCTAGGAGGGTCGTCACTACAAGCTAAATTCAGCATTTAAAAAAAAATCATAACTTTTGATCCAAAAATTGGATTTTGACGAATGAGGTAGCGTTGGAAAATTGGTTTTGAGCACTTTCCAATGGTGCAGGTGATTTTTCAAATTTTTTCTGTTTGATGTTTGTTTTTCTAGCTTGAAGTCAGATCTTGTTTTTCATCCTCCAAGCTCATAATGTTTTTCTTCAAACTTCGTTTTTCCTAATTCTTGCGGCATCGGGAAGGTATTGAGAACTTCAGTTTTATATATGCATTTTTTGCAGATTTTTAGGCAGAATTTCAAAATTTTAGTTTGAAGCCAAATTTGTACTTTGGCATAACTTCTTGTAAATTTGCAAAAAGGTGGCATTTTCTTTGGGACAAAAGGGTTATTTTCTTGTATTGTGAGGGGTAATTTGTTGTTCCTCTATTGTACTTTCTGTTTTTATCATGGATTTGTCAAAAGTTGTACTTCTAACCACATATAACTATCATGAATGGAAGTCACAAATGGGGGTTTTTTTTTGTTAAAATTGAAGTTGGAAAGAATCACATTTGGCCTAGATCTAGAACCCATAGGAGCTACATAAAGAAGAAAATAGTATAATAGAAGGGATGAAGCCCTTGGTATTCTTATTTTGTCCATTTCTCTAGATCATAGATATCATGTTGCATCTTGTACACATCCTAATGATGTTTGGACTACCTTAGAGAGTCTCTTTGGTAAGGCAGATAAAATGAGGAAATTTAAGTTGGAGAATGAACTTATGAGTCTTAATCCTTCAGATTTTGATAATATCCAAGTCTTCTTCACTAGCCTGAATTCTCTTAGACTGTAGTTATTTGATTGTGGGGTCACTAAAGAGGACGAACAATTGATTCTTTTTATTATTGCTAAGGTTGGTCCTGATTATTCAGTGTTTGTTTCTACATTTTGTGCTACAATGGATGCCTTTGGCAATGCATACAAAATGCTTTCTGTTGATGGATTTGCAGCTCAACTCACAAGGGAAACAAGCAATGTTGGTACACATGGGCAAATTAAGTCTTCCATATCTCAAGCTCTTCTTGCAAAAGATCAAAATGCTTCAATTGGAAAAGGTAAGAAGCATAATAAGGACCCCAAGTCTAATGAGCAAGGTAAAGATTCACCTTCACATAACACTCCTGAGTCCACTTCCTCTTCCAAAGAGGACTCATCTAAAAAGAAGTTGAAATATGCATAATGTAAAAGGCTAGTACATGATGAGCATAGATGTTATGATAAGAAGATTGATGAACTAACATACCTTCTTCAGAAGAACAACATTCAGCTGCCCTCATCAATGTCTTCTTCTTCAACATCTCAATCCACAACAGCTTCATCATCTCAATTGAGGAATGCAGAAGTTACAAATGGAGTAAACAAAATGAAAGAATAAGCCCTATTGGCCTCTACAAGTCCTGAATCTGGAAGATGGCTTCTTGATTCAAGGGCATCTCATCATATGGCATCATCTGTTGGAATGTTCTCTTCTTTTGAGCCTTGTAATTCACCTAATATTTTGATGGGTAACAACACATATATGGTGTGTGGGAAGGGTTCTATTGACATGGGAGAAGGAACTTTTAATGATGTACTTTGTGTTCCTGCCTTGTCCTCTATTCTCTTTTCTGTTTATCAAATTACCCGTAGTGGACAAGGTAAAACAATTGAGTTCACTCCTAATAGAGTATGCATAAGGAACTTGGAGACTAGAGATATTATTGCTATCAGGATGGTTGATCATTCATCTTGTTTGTATTCCTTTTCTCATTTTTCTTCTGTTGATGATAATCTAACTTTGACTGCTATTCACACTCATTCATCTAGTGTGAATCATGTTTGTGAGGAGAAGTTTGGTCATCTAAACCTTGGTATTCTAGAGACTAGTGCTGAGCTTCCTACTCCTCCATCTCCTTCTTCATAAACTATCAATACTTCTATTCAACAAGATGATCATAGTTTTTCAGATCTTTCTTTGTGGGATGAATATTTGACAGGGATTTCTAACTTGTTTGTGGAGTCTCATACTGCAGATTTGGAGGACACACTTGAGGGGGTGTAAAGTTTTTTTTTTTTAGATTTGCTCAGTTTGATAGACTTTATTTTATCAAACTGTGACATTCATTATGCAAAGAAATAGCAGTATTGAATGAAAGGAATGCACAGTTATTAACAACAGTCACTTCTCATTTTCCTTATTCCACATTACATGTAAGCATACCAAATGAGAATAAATTAACTGGAACAATATTCAAATATCATCCTCTTGACAATGGACATAACATGCTCTCAATATCAGTGCATACAGGACTCAGAACTCACTGGACTATTATGACAGCACCTTAAATAGAATTTTCCTGAGTTTGAATATGACTGAAATATGCAAACAGGAGACCCAGATTTAACTTTCAGACTGTAATATCTGATTTTTCACTTTCATATCATTACCAGGAAATGAGACAACTTCTACAGTCTGACTTGCAAGGTTACAGTAGGGTTTTCTGATGGTTATAATAACTGATTTTCACAAATAGTATGCTCAGAAAATAACAAGAAGTTTATCTCAGACCTGGAGCACACTTTACAACCTTTAAATGCTATTTATTCAACGAATAAACTAGGTATAATACTCAGACCTGGTGGAAGGCTCGAATTGCTGTAAGGAAGACTCAGAAATAATGCAGACCTCTGTAACTAGGTTCTACCATGCCCAGCACACCTTTATCAGTCCCTTCGACCCTCATTGATATGCTGCAAACTGAGGTCGAGTGTTTGTGGTGACTCAAACAGCTGCCAGCTCCTCTTTCAGAACCTCACGACTTGTTTGGAGTTCAAACGCCCAACACAGGATAAGAAATGACTGCTCAAAAGTTACTGGGAGAAGTAAACAACATAGACAGACCTAATCTTGTTCACACCCTTCACAAGGACCAGCGAAACCCTTCAAAATGCTCATGCCTTTGCCAAATATGAACCTCAGACTCAGCGCCTAGGGTTTGCAGATAACCACGACCCTCAGAGACTGAAACAACTTCAAAATGAAGACATTCGATGAAGCCAGAATAAACTCAGCCAGGGTTAATGCTAGAGAACCAGAAAATAAGATATTCACTCAAGGGCAAACTCTTCTCTAGATTCAACATTGGAGATTATGTTCTTTCTTCTACAATTCCACCATTGAAAAAGACACACATATTGCAATATCATCCCTGTAGAAAGCCTGAGTGACTTTCCCCACAATTCCAGCTAGGGTAGGTAGTTTCACTACCGAAATTGGTGCCCTAGGGTTTCCAAATCCACAAACCAAAGAAGCTTTCAGAAATCTCTCCAAAATGAAAGTGAGAATAATATCCAAGAATGCATGAAAATGAACTTCTAATTGCCTTTTATATTTCCCCACTCAAATATTATAAAGAGACTTTATAAAGTAACTTTTTAAAATATTTCACTTAAAGTCACTTTATAACCTTATTTATTTAATCATTTAATATTACCTTTTAACTCTAGCTTTTCTTTTCCCCTAGGCAATATTAAATAATTAAATAAATGAATTCCCTTATTACACTTTTAGCCTTCAGGAATTAATAAGGCTAAAATAGCATTCTGAGTGGTCACCGAGAAGGGGACATTATAGTCCTCCTTTCTCGAAATTGCTTTCCCTCAAGCATTGCAAATTGGGATGCTACATAATCTACTCTCCTTCCAAAGTTGCGTCCTCAATTGGCAAGTCTCTTCATCTGACCAAAAACTCCTTAACCACCTTGTTCCTCAATCGCCTCTCTCGTGTATCCACTATCTCCTCAGGAACCATAACCAAATGTCCCTCCTCATCCAACAAAGGCAACTTTGAAGATGAGGTAACCTATTGTCCAAGTGCCTTCTTGAGGCACAAAACATGAAACATATTATGGATCTTACTGCTCTTCGATAGTTCCAACTCATAGGCCACCTCCCCCACACATCTGATGATCCTGTAAGGCCCATAAAACCAAGGCTTGAGTTTTTTTGCACTGCTCTTCTTCAACGAAGACTACCTGTAGGGCTGCAACTGAAGGAAAACCAAGTCTCCCACCTCGAAGCTACGCTCAACCCTGTGCTTGTCTACATATGTCTTCTGCTGATTTTGAGCCATCTACAAATTATCCTTGAGAGCCTTTAGAATGTCCTGGCTCTTTCGAATCTAATCCTTGGCTTTAGGAGCTTTGCTCTTTCCAAAAGCCAAGTCCAAGAAAAAAGGTGTGTCAACCGTACAACACACGAAAGGGTGTCATCCCAATCGACATGTGATAAGTGGTGTTGTAATAGTGTTCACCCAAGTGCAACCACTTAATCCATCCTCTATGGTGTCCTGAGATGTAGTTACCTAGGTAACCCTCAATCCACTTGTTCACAATCTCGGTCTGACTATCTGTGTGAGGGTGATAGCTTGTGCTCGGAGTCAATTTTGTACCTGCTAACTTGAACAATTCCTGCCAGAAAGCACTCAAGAACCTGCTATCCCTGTCACTGACTATATACCTCGACAACTCATGCAGCTTGAAAATCTCTCTGAAAAATAATTTTGCAACTTGTGGTGCCTTGCACTCTGAGGATATGGCAAAAAAGTGAGCATATTTACTCAAACGGTCTACAACCACATATATACAATCCCTACCATGAACCTTAGGTAGACTGGTGATAAATTCCATTGAAACTCTTTCCCACTTCTGCTCTGGGATGGGTAAAGGCTGCAACAAGCTTGCTGGATGTGAATGCTTTGACTTGTTCTACTGACAAGTTGCGCACTCTCTGACATATCTCAATACATCCTCCTTAAGGCCCTTCCACGAGAACCTCTCTTTGACCTATTGATATGTTTTGAAGTAGCCCTGATGACCTGCCGTAGGAGTGTCATGTGAAGCTCTCAAAATGTTTTCCTTCAATTTAGATTCTGGCACCAGATAGATTCTTTTCTTATAGAAGATGACATCATCCACAACTCTTTACTAGTCATCCTGCACCTGTCCATCCATCACTTCGCACATGGACTTGTTCTTGGAGTATTCTACCAGAAGGTGAGATTTCCAATCTGCTAAAATCTCTAAGAGTGAGCAAGTTGTCGGTTTCCTAGAAAGGGCATCTGCAACAACATTCTTCCTCCCCTTCACATATTCAATGTCAAAGTTGTAGGCCTGTATTTTACTAACCCACTTTTGTTGCCTCTCATTCAAGTCTTTCTGCTCCAAGAAATACTTGAGATTGTTGTGGTCGGTCCTCAACACAAACTTACCCTCAACCAAATATTGCCAAAACTTCGCCAATGCATGCATTATGGTGAGCATCTCCTTATCGTAGATGGAGTAAAGCTTCTCAGGTCCCCTCAACTTGCGGCTTTTGAAAGCATTAGGATGCTTGTTTAGCATCAACATCGCTCCTATGCCCTCATCGGAAGCATCACACTCTGGAACGAATGGCTTGGTGAAATCAGGAAGTGCCAGCACTAGGCAATTGCTCATCACCTCCTTGAGCTTATCAAAGGTTTGTTGTGCCTCCTTAGACCATCTGAATGCTCCCTTTTTTGTAAGGTCTGTCAATGATGCTCCCAACTAAGAAAAGCCTCTGACAAAATGCCTATAATAGCTGTACAAACCAAAGAAACCACACAACTCTGTAAGCGACTTAAGGGGTGTCCAGTCAAGGATTGCCTGGATTTTCTCTTGATGGACCTGTACACCCTGCGCACTAATTACATGCCCTAGATACAAGATCTCCTTAAGGCCAAACTCACACTTCGAGGCCTTAGCATACAAAGACTGCTCCTCCATGATACCCAAAACCTCATCTAACTGCTTCAAATGATCATCCCAAGTTTTACTACAAATGAGCAAGTCATCAAATAATACCAAGAGATACTTGCGCAACTGCTTATTAAAAATGTGATTCATGCAAAATTGGAATGTCGCAGGTGCATTAGTCAAGCCGAATGACATGACTAAGAACTTGTAGCGTTCGTAGTGACACCTGAAGGCCATCTTATGGATATCCTATTCTCTGACCCTGATCTGATGGTACCCCGAACAAAGATCTATTTTGGAAACATACATTGTGCCATGTAGCTCATCCAATAGCTCATCGATCTTGGGTATTGGGTACCTATTCTTGATGGTTTTCTTATTAAGAGCCCTGTAGTCCATGCACATCCTCATCGTCCCATCTTTCTTCTTCACCAAAATCACAGAAGAAGCGAAGGGACTGGAGCCCGGCCTAACGTGTCCCATGTCAAGCAATTCCTTGATTGCTTTTTCAATCTCATCCTTAAACTTTTTTGGATGACGGTAGGCGGTGGTTATGACGGGCTTGGCCTCCTCCTCCAACTCAATGGTATGCTCAAATCCTCTGTCTGGTGGCCTCCCTGGGGGAATCTCTCCAAACACTCGGTCATGCTTACCCAACAAGGTCTGGATATCAATGTCATATGGCTGATCCATATCTGGAGTCCCCTTAGTAGTAATCATGCATTCTGCTACCCATGCTACATTGTCATGCCTGAAGATACTCTCCATCCACTTAGTTGACACTACCTTTGGTGACCTATTAGCCATACCCCTAAGCACAACCTTCTTACCATCCACTGCCCTGAACTTAAGTTCCATGGTCTGAAAGTTTTGTGAATATTTGCCCAGCGAATGTAGTCACTGTATACGGAGGACGACATTCGTATCACCCAAGTCTACCACATAAAAATCATCTGTGTTTGTATAATTACCCAAGGTGACACCCAACTAAGGAACCTTCTGTGTGCATGACATATTGAATCCATCTGCAACCATAACACTGAATCCCTCGAAGTCCTGTGTAGGTATACCCCAATTTAGTTGCTAAGGTTGAATCAATGAAGTTGTGGGTTGCCCCACTATCTATCAGCACAGTAACCCGTTGACCCTGTAAAACCCCATGACCCTGAAAGAATTAAACCTGGGGGTACTTGAGATGGTAGCAATGGCGCCACTCTTAGTCTCCACCTGTGGCTGCTCATCCTTTGAACTGCTAGCCTCGCTGCCCTATACCTGACCAATCTCCTTACCATCCTCATTATTTGATACGACCTCAATGAAGTGGACTTTATCCTTACCCAAACAACGGTGACCAGGCTCCCAATGCTCCTTGCAATGATAGCACAATTGTTTCCTTCTCAAGTCCTTGCGAGCCTCTTCATCTTGCTTGTTCGTTTTCAGCCACTCCTTCTGAAAGGGTTTCTTGTCCTTGTTCTTTTGTGGGATGAACGCTTTGGACGAGAACTTGTGCTTAGTTATTGAATGCATGTCCCGAGCCCGAATAATAGCATCTTATAGTGAGTCGAATTTGAAAGTCTTTATCCAACCACAAAATGGTTCAGAAAGACCCTCAATGAAGAGCATGACCAATCTGTGCTCCGATATGTCTATCACCATGACTAGAAGTCTCTGAAACTCAAAGATGTAAGCATCCACTATACCACTTTGCCTAAGTTGAGCCAACTCTTTGAAATGCAACTCTGGATCCTTCTGATCAAATTTGTCAATCAACTTCTGCGTGAAATCCAAATAAGAGGTGATGCTGGCATGACCCAATGTGACTAGCCCGTGGTACCACCACTCATGGGCCTCACCCTCCAAGTGCAATGTAGCATATTTTATGGCCTTTGTCTCTAACATCGGATTAAGTTGGAAGTAGGTATCCATCTTCTGCACCCATGCCCTGGCTGTGCATTTGCTAGAACCGTCAAAGGAGGGAATAGAGAGTTTACCCATTTTGCATTGCAAGTCTTGATTCTGAGGTCCCCTATTATAATCCCTGGGTTTGTTCTTGTACTTAATAGCACAAAAGTCCTGTAATGTCATGGTAGTGTGGAACTCATCTCCAAGAGACTGATATTCTCTCAAATAATCAGAGAAACCCTTGCCTTGTGCTTGCTGCTCCTGATTCCCAGCTGGCTGACCTTCCAAACACTGAGGCATTAGAGGCCTAGGAGTTATCCTACTAGCTGTCCTAGCATGACTGTGTAGGTATATGTATATTGCTTCCTTTGGCATTGTTTCCATTAGATCATGCTTTCTAGCTTGCTTGGATATGGAGGTCAAAAAATAAAAGGGACCTTTGAAGCCCAATGAACCTTTTACATTCCAAACGAACATATCTACTGACCTAGCTAACTTCTCGAATCTTGCCAATGCAAACATTAAAGATTGGGTATTCTTCGCAAATTGGCTTCTCTAAGGGTTTGGTTCCTTCCTCGAGTAATAGGAAGAAGTATTCACAATGCCTCCAACATTCTAGTGAAGAATGCCATATCCTAATTCAAAGAATGCAAATATATTTCTAGCTGAACTGAAGCTACAATCTGATTCAGAGATCTAATGCTTCATCTTCAAATCATTCTCATGGTCAACGATTAATCCTTCAACAATAAGGAATCTGCTTTCAATCATTATTTTTTCTTCCCCTTGGTGGGACCTTTCTAGGTTTCTCTTCCTAGAACTTTCTATTATACATTACTATTCTCTTGAGTCCCACTGACCTACTTTTGGTGATCTGTGGACATTAATATAATTTCTTTCTTTCTTTCTTAGTTGCCAACTATGACCTATCCATACCCATACCATTTGGGATGAAATAAGGAGAGAAAATTCACATTTTTGATAATCATTTAGTGGCACAATTGATTGACACACTACTTGATTTTTATAATCCTATAATTTAAGCACTTTGCAAGCATATTGTATGATTGCAACCTCATCTTTGATAGTTTTCTCAATCCCTACAAAATACAAAAGGATAGTAAAGCATATAAATTCATTTCTTCAGTTTCTTTGGTTGGCAAGAGGTTAAACAAATCACTTTGCATTAATTCTTGACTCTGCATCATTCAGAAAGCTAAGGTAGATAATGCAGGCAAGCTCCCATATAAAGTAACTAAATCTCTTAATATGTATGTTCATATTTTTTCAGTTAAAAGTCTTCTTAGAAGGCCCATTCAATATTTTATTGAATTCTTGTTTAGCTCTCAATCACCAAATCGATTGCCTTGGTGCCATAGCAAGTGCTCAAGCCTCAGATAAAATGGCAAATCAAACAGTTGTTCAATGAGGACGGTAAACAATGTCATGTCCCCAAAATAGCAAAACCATAAAGACCAAGTGTTAAAATACAAATAAATTAATAAATAAAATAAATAGAAATATTAATATTAAATATAAAATAAATGTCTATTATATCAATATAAAAATATATAAATTTGAATTAATAACTATAATAATAATAATATATAGGCAAAGTATTGTTATTACATTTTAGTATTAAATACCTTAATGTTAAAAATAATAATAATACATAAATATTATAATCATTATACATCAAAGATTGTAATACATTAGAATAAAAAATAATAAAAAAGATATTAGCAAATTGGTTTTATTATTATACTTTAATGTTAAAATATGTTCAATAAAACATCAACATAAAATAATAAAATAAGTATAAATCTGAAATATCATAATTATTAGTAATAATATATTATTTTTAAAAAATAGATATTATTGTGATAATAAGTCTTTAAAGGCAACAATTAAATCTAACAAAGGGATATATTTTATGAAAAGTCACCTCTTTCACCAAACAATACATTCCCCCATGAGTCACCTACTTTGAATGATATAAATAGAAGGCAGAAAAATAAGGAAGAGGGAAAAACATGGAGAAATAGGATCTACAATTTATAACAGTAGCAACAATGATTGTTATGCATTGGAATATAGAGCCATTTAATATATATATAATTTAATAGGCATACAAGTATATATGCATAGATATAGATAAATTTTATAATGAATAAAGAATATATGAATAAGGAAAGAATGACTATATAAACATATATATATGAATACTAATGGATATAAGTAAAAGAATAATTATATATATATATATATATATACATGATTATGCAATAATGATACTTATAAGTAATGATGACTCTTTAATATAAACCATAAGTAGATTATGTATATTTATGAATTGTCCTCATCCTATGATCAATTTAGTATAAGGTTGAAGGAGGCGAGTAAGGAAACATGGAAAGATATAGCAACTCAGGTGATTTACTCACTTAACAATAATATTTAGCATATTTTGAATATAAGAAACAAATATTGATAGTCTGATTATTGGCGTAATGCTTTCTTTAATATTATCATGATGATAATGATGTTGATATTGACTTCAAGAATTAGTAATAAAAGAAAATGTATTTGATTTCTAAAAGATTGTCTTCCTTGTGTTTGCATGCTTATTGGGAGGAAGGATGTGAGGGAAGTGGTGCCTAAAAACCCCACTTAAGTCCGCCCCCGGAACCCAAGGCAGGGATGGGCCCTGGAGGGGTGGAAATTCCACTCATAGTCCGCCTAGTCCCAAGGCCTGGGTGGGCCATGGAGGGGTGGGGGTTCCACTCATAGTCTGCTGCAGCCATGGAGGGGTGGTAGGCCCGGGCCACTTATTTGCTCCCCCGACTATCCCCAATAAGTCAAGTGTCTTCCGATGTGCTGGCATGGTTAGAGAAAGCAAGTACAAGTGTTTCCACTAAGCACGCCACTCCGAGCATGAAATGGTCTTAGTTTGGACGTTCAACTCGGAGCCAAGGGGTGGGTTGTCCTGAGGGGATGCTTGTGCCCTTGGGCTTAGATGGATAGCTTTGGGAGGATCTACCCATGCCACTTCTCTTTTGTTTTCATTATTACTTTTGTGATTATGCTTATATTTTGGATATCTAGATATTAATGCTAACAGATATGTTGTTAATATGGTGAATATAGGATTCTTATCTAGAGTTATTGCATTAAGAGAACATTCATTTGGAAAAGAAGAATTCTTAAACCTAATCAACAAATGAACTCTAGGGAAAACCGAGTAAGGGACATTACAAACAATCATGCACTTCTCCTTTTTCAAGGAACATGATGAGTGGGAGTCACAAATTGAAATTCTCAATAAAAGATACTGCAACAAACTACTAACCACTTGCTAGGATCAACAATCACTTTTGATCACTTTCAAGGTGCCAAGCATTTTGCTAAGCTTGATTTGACATTTGGGTAGCACAAGGTTCACAGGGGCTTGTGAAGTCTATAAAATGACATTCAATACCACGTTTTGGCTTTATGAGTGATTGGTCATGCCTTTTGGCCTCACTAATGCACCTGCAACATTCTTGAGCATCATCGACAATGTTTTCAGGCCTTCATCTTGGCAAGTTTGTTGTCTATCTCATGACATCATGGTCAGCATTAAGGCTTGGGACAACAGTTTTGGTCTTCTTCATTAATGAGAATAAAGTACATGCAGATATAAATATAGTCAAGGTCCTTAGTGGCCCATTCAATCTAATATGTCAAATCTGATGAGTTTTCAAGGGGTATAAAATTCTATGGGAAGTTCATTACTAATATTCATATATTTCCCATCACCATTATTAACCCACTACTTAGAGTTCTTTTAAAATGGATTCTGATATGCTCACAAGCCTTTACCCATTTAAAAGAGGATCTTTTCTCTACTTGGGTGCTTTGATGCTTACCAACATAGCATTGATGCAATACTTAAGATGGGAGGACATCTAGTGGCCTATCATTCAGAGGCCTTATCTCAAGCCACACTTGAATATAACATGTACGACAAGGGATTCTGTGCCTTAGATGAAGCACTCAAGCAATATCATCATTATCTTCTTGATACGGAGGTTACTTTGAATAGTAATCACTAACACTTTCAGTTCTTTGAAACAGAATTTAAGATTCTGGAACATCCATATTTGAATTGACATCTTGTATTAATCAATTTCATTTGTTGATTGTGTACAAATAAGGCATCGCCATGATATGTCGAATCTTCTTATTTTTCGTCCACGAGTGTTTAGCATCGATATTCAGTGTGCAACAGACAATAAATGGAAAGGTCTCTACTTTACAGATCCCCATTTTGTTCCAATCGTTGATACTTTGTAGCAATATTTAATCCAACACTGTTCCTTGAATATATTTTGAGAGACGGATGGTTGTAAAGATCACTCAAGTTTACATTCCCACCAACCTCTCTCATACTTTTGTTCAAGGAGGCTCATTCATTATTATATGGTGAATGTCTTAGTATACAAAACACCTAGCAACATCTTTAGCACAATTTTTACTGGCCTTCTACTTGGAAGCATGTTGAGGACCAATCCAATCCTGACAATTAGTCATAGGGGCTACTGGTACCTTCTTAACCTTAGGAACTCATTAGAGCTCTGCACGACACTCAGTGGCAACATGACTTTATCTTTGTGGATGTGTTCTTCAAAATTGCAATCTTAATCTGGTGTACCAACACAATTGGTGCTCCAAATGTTGTTTACTTGTTCTTCAACATGTTTGGAGTGATTTTGGGATGTCATGTGCCATCATTGTGCATTTAAAGTCGCACATCTTTAATCATTTTTGGTGATTGTTGGAGAAGCTTCTTTGGTTGGAAGTTGCATTTCTTCACTTCATTTCACTCACAAAGTGATGGTTAGATTTAAGTTGATTGGAACATATCATACTATATCAAAATCCCATGGAAATGGTATTATTAAATGCCAGATACATGAATCAAAGGATAATTCCACTTTGTTCCAAGATAGTGTCCACTCCAAACATTAAACTTAAATCTAGTAATATTGTTAGACCACTAAATCTTTTGAATGACTATTTTATCTTGATACTCGTATCTAGTCAATGACTCCAACACCTAGATATTGCTTTGTCTTGTGCATTTGTATATATTTTGTATGACCATTTATGGTTTTGTGGTGTAGTGATCCATTGGTAGTATGCGGTGAACTCTGCTGTTCCGTGGAGTAGGTTCTTTTTAAGATAGGTGCTGAATATTTGAACTTCTAAAAATAAATCACAGATTTCTAGAATATATATGTAGTCATAATTTATTTCCTGCCAGTTTGTGTTTGGACAGAAGGTTCCATGAATGTATTATTTCTACATAATTTTGACATTTTAAAATATTCAGCGTGATTATTTTGGTAAGACGGGAGCCAGAGATCATGGATCTATATATATTTCATGGTCCAGAGTTCTCTCTCTCTCTCTCTCTCTCTCTCTCTATATATATATATATATATATATAGTATAGAGTGTGAGTCTTCAGCTAGTGCATGTCCAAACCACAACAAAGTGCTGTCAATATTCTTATCTTGTTCATTGATCTTTTGCAGCTTATCTATTTCCAAGCAGTCTGTCCCCTGAAATTTTGGAAGGCCTACTTGGATCTGGTATGAAGCAAATCTTATAGTGGCACATGGTTGGAATCTTTTTTGAACTTACAATTATACAATGGCTTTTATGACACTTTCATGATGCTCTTGCAGTTGGAGGTGTAATGGCTTTCCTCACACTGCATGAGATGCTACCATTAGCATTTGATTATGCAGGTCAGAAACAAGCTGTTAAAGCTGTTTTCATAGGCATGGCTGTGATGAGCACCAGGTATTTTTTTGTCATTGTGTTTGCTTCTGGTCCAATATGCTACCAATTTAGTTTGTTAAATATTGAATTCTTTTGGCATGCAGTAAAAAGAAACATCATCTGAGTTTTTTTTATCTAAAAAGTGATAAGTCTTATAACATTAGTTGTTTGGATCTTTGCATGGCAGTCTATACTTCTTAGAGATGAGCTTACCCAAGGAGATAGGTTTATAAGGTTCTATGCTTGCCCTACTCTGCTGATTATGCTTTGATGCTTATCACAGAAGTTATGATTAATGTTTCCACGGGCAAGGAATGTAAATTCTACTAATGGAAGCTACTATTATAGTAAGACACTTTTGACTTCCTAACAAGAATCCTGCTATGGTACTGTTCTTTTATAGAATTGAATTGAAGAGCCTTCTTTTTTCTCTTTGAAATCACATATAAAGGCATCTGTATACAAAACAAGGAAAGTATTCAAGATGGTCCAGAAAGTTTTTTTTTCCAGTTCTAAATAACAGTCAGAAAAAAACATTAACTGGGGATGGAAGGATGAAATTGAGTGGGAAACTTCTACTTCTCTAGCCTCCACATATAGTGCTTATTTTGTTTGGCACAAAATTTATGTGGTATGTGTATTCAATATCAGATTTTTCAAACAAAAGTATCAAGCCATTTTGTAGGATTTTTAATTTTTAATTTTTAAATTAGCTGTTTAGATTGGTTAATGTTGGGAATTTTTAGTCTGGCCCAAGCCTGTAGAGACCACAAGTGTGGGGCCTCCTCCCCGGCATTAACACTAACTGTCCAAATCCATGAGCACAGTGGCCCAGCAGGGGCACAAAGCCTGCGAGTCGACAGCTCAGCAGGGTTTTGAACCTTGGTGGCTACAACACCATGATGTTTTAATCATCCGGCTATGCCCTTAATGACTATTTTGTAGGAATTGTTAGATATGAAATGTTGTCTTATATATGATGTTTGTTAGTACTTGCTGTACTTGAAGTTTATATTCATCCTTACCCCAGAACAAGACAAACTATTAATATTGAGGAATTTACTAATATTTTGCAGAACATGAAGCATATGTGGGATAGTTTCCAATGAAGGGTGATTTTTATAATGCCAATTGCCGAGTCTTTGCCCTTTGCCTTGTGTTACAAAAAAAGACAAATTTATAATCAAAGTTGTACCAGAAGGTTGAAATCTGATCGGTATTCAGTGTGCTGTATCTAGGGACAAACAATCCTTCCAAAGTTCACGTGGTCCTCCCAAGGTAAACTAGTTTTGTGTCAAAGTACATGCTAACTCCAGTTTGAAAAGATCCTAACAAATAAGGCACTAGAAAGGACACAACATGGCTGAACAAAAAACAACCTGCTGTGTTCCTATAGACCATCTTTTTGGTTACTAGATGTAGAATAAACCTATGTTATCCTATAAATCTAATTTGTTCTCATAAAGTTTATGGGTGGTGTGGTTTCCAGTGGGTCAGAGTTGTTGGCGAATTAAAATGAAGGCTAAAATAGAAGAGTTTATTTTAACCATTTTGCCTTTTTTTGGAGTGTTGAGGAAAGAAATTGAGGAGAGGAGGGAGGCTTCTCCTTCCTCTGTCCATTGGCTGCAACCAATCAAAACACCATGGTTATTGGCCTTCATTTTAAATTTTGTCATGGGTGCAAACTTCTATTTTTGGTTAAACCAGAAAATATAAAGACTAGGCCAATCCACTTGGCAATCCTTCACTTTGTGAGCCTACATCTAGACAAACACTTGTAGCACAGAATCTGACTTCAAAACAGGGAGAAATGTGTCTTTAACACCAAAGAACATGATAATTGCATTAACCAAACAATATAACTACATGTATAGTCCTGATTTACAGAAAAAATAAATAGAACAAGTAATATTCATGCCGGCTTCCCAAGAGACAAAATTGACATTTGCAAAAGCCTAGTGATGTTGGCTTTCATGATCATAACCAAATCAGTGGCATACAATCTTTGAATATCATGAAAAGTGATACATCTTGTATTTGAAAGGAAACCAATGGCACACAATTGAATTAAATGCCATGAAAAGTTGCAACTATCCTTGATCATCCTAAGATGTGCCTTGAAATGGATCTTTCCAAGAGGGGCAATGAATAAATAATCGATTTTAGCCTTTATCTGAACTGAAAACATCATGGCATTGGTAGAGTAGAATCCTTGAAAATGTCTCTCTTTCTGCTCTTACATATAGAATGCACAAAGCATCTCATATGGCAACCATGTTTGAGACTTGCATTCACTACCAAGCCTTGGTGAAGCATTTGACACCCAAAGCTTTTGTGCTTAAAAGAAGATTTTGAATTCCAAATAGTTTTACAACCCTTTTGGGACCATGCTTAGGGTCACTCATATTCTACTATTTGATCAACCATGGACCAACAGCAAAAGTGAGACTCACTTCTCTAGATAAATTATTTTTCATAACTTTAATTGTATTTCTTGTTATGCAACTTCCACCAAGGAACTAATGCTTGAAATTGCAATCTAAAAGGCATCTTTTTATTTATAAAGGGACCACTTTACAAACTATTGATGGTTTTGTCTATTCCACCTATTTAGCTTTTGGGATCAATTAAAATCTCCTAAGTGAACAATTGTTAAATCTTGTGATTTTAAAGATCTCTTTGATAATATCTTAGACTTAAATTTGTGATTTGAATCTATCACATATTATATTTGGGAACATACATTGATTTTGATATCTTGCCTTTTATGCTTTGAAATTGCCATGAATATGAACATAGAGCATTGTCCAATCACTAAAGTGGTGTTGCAAAGTACATATCAATTTTTGATGCCAAACTAATAATCAAACTCTTCTATCTATGCCATGTTATTAAAGTCTTGAAAGTCTGCACTCTTGAATTTTGCAAAATTTTCTTTATTGCCATTTATTGATAGTTAGTTCAACGTGGTTGGTAAAAATGTTAAATTTTGGTCTATCCATTGTAATGGTTTCAAATATTGCATATATCTCATGAAGTTGAGTGATACAATCTTTAGATAGTTTTTTATTCGAAAAACAAGTTAGACAAGTTTTCACAAAAGATTTTACCAACATATATTTCCATGTTTCTAATTACTACTAATATGAAAGGATTGAGTTCCTAAAATAATCATGAAATCTATAGAATGTGAGCCTACAAATTGTTCATCTATTGTGTCTCTTAGAATAAGAAGATGAGAAATGGAACACGAATATTGGGACAAAGAGACATCACTAGGAGAATCAAAGACAATACAAGAAAATTATGTTGCAATAGAAATTCATTTTCTAATCCCATCTATGAGTAACAACTAGATACTAGATCCAAAAATAACATTTGAAAGAAAGAATGATGATGACTAACAAACTAAATCTCAAAGACATGAATGGCTTGTGAACATGACATGCTCTCTATGGATGACTCACATCTAGGTTTATGTATGCCGCTTAAGGATTATGTTACATATGTTTTGGAGAGGTTAGATCATACACTCCAATATTTGGATCCCTTTTAAGGTAGATACAAATTAGAGGTCCCTTAATAACATGTCTTTCTTTAAGAGAATTTTGCAAAGCTTAAGCATGGCTTTAGTTATGGGCCAATATAACAAGCTAAATACAATTACACAAGGTCTAGAGTTGATTTCCAAAGATTGGCATTGGTGTTCATGCACACTTGAACATGAGGCTAGTTTAGGTAAATCGATTTTTTTTGTTATAAATGTTAGACTATTATGGATATTTAGCCATTAAAATAATTACGAATAACATGATGCTTCCACTAATTAACCATAGAGCTAGGTAGGGTTTAAGCATATCATTTGGAAAGTAATGCTATGGTTAATGTATGTGTTCGAAAATTAATAATGTTTGTAAAATTTCTTTTTGACTACAAAATAGAGACATGGCTTCGCACCAAATTTTAATTTATTTGTAATTTTTTTTAACCTATTGTATAAGAGAGCTAATTTTATTATTGAATTTTGCAAGTTTATTTTCTATTATTTGAGCCTCACATTCTTAGATTACATTTTTGTAAGACTAAATTGTAATGGGAAATGTTTGGTGTATGAAGATGAAAGAATTGACAACATATGTGGAAATATTAGGATAATGTTAACTACATGGGAGTTTGTCATCACTCTTTTACTAAAAGAACTACCTATTGATGTAGGGGCTATGTTGTCATAGATTATAAAAGAACCATCAACATGATTCATAGTGTAAGCATAAATCAAACTTGTTATGTTTTGTTAGCACTTGTGCGACTCATTTTTTAGTTCCTTGTTAGCCTTGGGTAGTTAATAACTTTTTAAATGGTTACCAATAGTCATGGTCTAATTGATGATTTGGTGAATGGTACTCCTTGATCTACATTCATGTAATGAAGCACCACACTAAATAAAGAATTTGTTATATGTTATTTTAACATAATTAATCTGCTATGTATTGTCATTTATTTGTATATTGTTGCAATTGTCTTGTAACCAGATGGTAGTGAACATTTGGCATTGTTGTCTTTGAGAAGATGAGTTAGATTTAAAAAGTATCAATGTTGGTCAATAATACCTATTCATAGTGACATTGAAAAGATGGGAATATAAATGGATTGGTTGATTGAGGATGCTATTGAAATGAACCAAAAAACTAGAAAATGATCACAAGGGGCATTAGGTATTTGTGAATTGTTTGTATGAGAACATGTTTGAGAAAAAAACGAAAGAAATAAAGTAACAAAAAATATAATTTGGAATAATTTGGCAGTACTAAAAGACATGGACATACTACTTAATTGCTTAGCCTAACTCCTTGGTAAGCACTATATTATGCTATAAGACCTTTATGTAGAATGTGACCAAAAAACACATACAACACAAAGAAAGGTGTTGTTGGGAGGAAGAACAAAGTGAAGACAAATGTCATGCTCGATTAAATTAAAGCTATTTAGCTCAAACAAAGGCAAGATAAGACCACAACATGGTCAAGGGGAAAAATATAAAATTTGACAATCTCTTAGGTTAGTGGATCAACAATAATGGAGAATATGAGAAGTAGTGACTAAAATCCATCAATGCATTTTTGGATTTGGAGTGGAAGACAGAGCCAAAGTACAATTCAAAGCAACAACATAAGTTGGAGTCATAATCTTGCATAAATAAATCTAAACATCCAACAAACTTTGAAGAATAGTGCACGACTAATGAAAGAAGAGTGTGCAAAGGTTGCTAGGCCATTTTCATTTATGAAGAAATGCCAATCTTTTTGGCCAAGTTAGGTCGAAATCTTCTACAAAAAAATTAAATGGTTCAACAAAGTTGACAAAGCCTCCTCCAAGTGAGGAAAGTCTTTGTTTTGTGATGGAGTTTGATGACTTTCTCATAGAATAAGATAGAAGCATATACAAGCACTATTTATAATGCTAATGATCACTGGTTGAGGAGTTTCAACCAATGACACTAGGATAAGGAATGATATTACAGAGAAGGGAACTTTAGGGAAACAATAGTAATGCATTAATCACCAGGAGTTTTGGAAGGTTCAAGGATTTAGATGTGTCTAATAGTGGTGAGAAAGCAAAGGGACATGCAAATCAAAACTTCTTGAGAAGGAAGTTTAGATCATTAGAGGATCATTAAGAACAATTGTCAATAGTGTTTCCATCGACTAGTCCAATTGTGAAAAGATAAAAGTTTCCTATATTCATTGGCGATGAATCTGAAGATCTAGTGCAACATTGCAAAACTTGTGAAACTATTTTGACAATTAATGGGCATATTGATCAATCTTATTGGTTGCATTCGTTTCCAACTACACTTAGGAGAGTGACAATTTATTGGTTGCATTCATTTCCAACTACACTTAGGAGAGTGACAATTTATTGGTATATGGAGGTCCAACAAACTAATAGAAATACATGGGATAAGCTACAAAAAAACCTTTGAAAAATAATTTAGATTTCTTTGTGACAATAATGAAGTTATAGAGATATATACAATTAGAGACTTGGCATGAGAAAATGTGGGCATATAATTGTAGGCTCAAAGAACTACTAGGGAAATGAGAAAAAAAACTAGTAAATAGAGTACTCTTTACTTAGGGAGAAGAGTCAAATCCACCACCACACCTTCAAATCCATAGAACAAAAAAATGGTGCATATCTAGGTGAGTATCAATAACTAGAGGACTCATAATTACATAAGGAAAAATAATAATAGTTTGCAAGGTTAGAATCAGATACAAAGAATTCCAAAGGTTGCCCAAGCATACAATCTTGACAACATAGTGAATAGGGCCACTTTGTAGGGGATCACCCAAGAATTTAGGACAATACAAGAGTACTTTGTAGATTGTGTGAGCCTAGGGATCATGATGATACTAGGTGTCTAAAGCATAAATCTAGCATGAACATCAACATGATTGATATGGCCTAGGACAAAGACGCATTAGCTATTACACATGCCCAAGTAAATGTTGTATATTTGTGTAGACACCTAAAAATGTCTAATACATTCTTCTAATTCATCATTTCTCATCATCATCACTCGTCACCCCTTTCATCACTATTAATTAAGTAATGTTCAATTATTTGATTAAAATAACCCATTTTTCTCCATTAATTAAATATTTTTGAATTATTTAATTATTTCATCATTATTCTTCCATCACCTTTGATTAAATATTTTGTAATTATTTAATTAATTAATCATTTTCTCTCATCCACTTTACTTAAATAATTTTTAATTAATTAATTAATTTTTAATTTATTCTTCCATCTCCATAATTAAATAATTTTTAATTATTTAATTAAATCTTGCATTATTCTCTTATCCACCCATTTAATTAAATCATGCTTTCTTCTCATCCTCATAATTAAATAATTTTTAATTATTCAATTAGCTAATTATTCCTCAAAAATTAAATAAACTATTTAATTTATTTAATATGCACATTCTTGTAAAAAAAATAAAAAAATAATTTTATTTATTTGCTAATTATGTTCAATTTTATGTTTATTCTTCTAAACCCTAAATTTAGAAACCAAACTAAATTTAGTGATGATTCCTAAAAATAGTGAACTCCCCTAAATTTAGTGAATGAATTGAACTTCACTCCACTTCATCTCTCCATGCAGCCTCATGCACGCTCCTCCTAATCTCTCATCAATCCTCATCTATCAATCTCATTTCACATCTCACACCATTGATCCAATGTCTTGAAAACCTATGAATCAAACATCTTTTGATCATTCAATCACTCTTCAAATCAACAACCAAATTATACTCAATTTTCATCTCACTTTTTCTTAACAAGGTTATGCTAAGTTTATGAGATATCCACATACATACTAAAAAACATAATTCTTATACTCTAACAATGGACTAAGTTCAGGCATTTTTAGATGAGGTAAAGTAGGTTAATTGATTGATTTGATTTATGTTCTATTATTGATTACTTTCATTTGAATTGTGCATGCAATTCATTGTAATAGGTCTATTTGGTCATTGGATTAGGGTTTTGATTTGATTTCCTATTTGCATTCATTTTTTTGATCATTCAACATTATTCCTATTCACATTTTGGCACATTCAGTGGGACCCACATCCCTATTTTAATGTTCAATTGATTTTCTTGGAGATTTCAAGGTTATAGGTTATGGCACAATTGAACTTAGAACAACGCTTTTGACGAAATTTTGACACATTTGATATGTAAAGCAATGCCTTTGAAACCTACAACGATGCATTTGAAACCTACATCAATGCATTTGAGCCCATTGTTTTGTAGGTTTCAAAATTTATAGTGACACAATTGACAAATGCAACAACAAATTTGATTACATATCGACGCTTTTGACCTTATAACAACACGTTTGACAGTCACAACAACACATTTGATACACACAACAATGCATTTCATAGGTAACTCAACACATCTGCAGGTATATCGATGCATTTGAAATTCACAGTGACACATTTGATATTCATAACGATGCATTTGATTCAGTTTATTGATTTTTTTTAACCGTAATGTTTTCTTAACTTTTGGAACTAACACATCTTTGTAGTATGGACAAATGTTGGGAGAAGATAGGTAAAAATAGACTATTGACGAATTGGATGCAAGGCGGAAATTTCAATTTCTTTGATTTCTAGCATAGTTTACACTTTGTTTTGGATAATCAATGAATTCTATGTATTTTTTGGTGAACTTTTAGTGTGCGTGCATGCTCTCTCATTGCACTTCATACAACTTGAAGATCAAAATCACTCTTAGTTTACATGTTATGCACACCCAATGAGTACTAGCAAAGTATGCTCTTCTCTTACGTTTCATGTGAGCCTGAGAATCATGAAAATTATCATGAACATTAGTATCTTCTTAATTAATTAGGATGCTTGCTTGGGGATTTCATCACCCCAAGTGTCGTGCCCCACCCACGAAAAGCAAGAGATCACAACCTAAAGACAAGATATTTCAGCCTTTATAAGATCACATACAATAATTAAAGAAGGTTAAGATCGTTGCTAGACTAACAAAAAGGTCAATTAATTTTAAACAAAGAAATGACATGGGGTGGTGATTTTCCAAAACATAATTAACAATAAAAAAGAAAAGGTTTAAGACAATGGTGGGTTTTGAAAGGCCATGTCCTTACCAAGAGAAGGATGCTAGTGGAAAGAGGCAAATCTTCCCCACCACAAGTTATAAAAGGAGGAACATTTCAAATAGAAGAGGCATCAAGTGATGAATGAAAATCAATTAGAAATTTGGATAAAGCACTAGATTGGAAGAAAGGAATAAGGATTGGAAATTATAAGAGATCTATTGGATTAAGTATTAATGACAAGAATATATTTGGGAATTAAGTTTATATATATATGTTCATGCAAAGTGATTATTGTAAGTTTTGAAATTAATTAGAAATAATTATATATATTATACGGTCATAATAATGATGCTTACAACAATTATTGATCCTTATAAGTAATTATGATTTTTCCTTTATTATAAATATGGATAATAGATTCCCATAATAATCTCATTAGGAATTCATCAAAATGATTGAAAACCATAGTCTCAAAGTTGGTAATTCATCAAGAATCTTAGGATTAGTAATTATTCCTTTGATTTTCATAAAGCAATCATATTAGGAATTGGCAAGGAAAACATAATAGGGGGATGCAGGAGTATGTGTTCCCTCAATTAAGTAAACCACCCATTGAGTTGGATTGCTTATGGGTCAAGGGGTTAGATTGACTTGGTTGGTTGTTTGGTGATCTTGGGCTTAGTTGTGGAGGACAGTCTTTCAGAGCCCCATAGTGCTTTTCCTCTCAAGTTCCTAATATGGTTGGATATGGCGTGCATGTTATTTTGTTTGATGATTATTTTCCTAAATTCAATTGCTATTGTGTAACTTAGTGAAAGAATACTCTTGTAAATATATTATATTATCGGATTTGTTAATTTTGGGAAAAAAATAGGTACTCCCTCAACAAGGGACGTTACATATTATGTGTAAGACCTAAACCAGGATTCATATCTTATAAAAGGAATTTCAATTGATAAATTTACAATATAATATATATTAAATTTCTTGTTTTGAATTCTAATTTTGCTTTTAGGAAAAAATATAGGATTATCCCAAGTAGGGGACATTACAGTGGTATCACAACTTTAATCCTGCTAACATGCGAGAAAAACCTACTTTAACCGCCATTCAATTAGGATTAACTATTCAACCTTCTTCTTAAGTAAATAAAAAAAATAAAATCAAGTGGGCCAACATTGCATTTCTACATGTGTGTGTCTTTCACATGTATGCTTCATGTCTTATGTGTATTTATGTGTATGCTTCGTGTCTTATGTGCATTTATGTGTATGCTTCGTCTTACGTGTATTAATATGTATGCTTTGTGTATTACATGTATTTATGTGTATGCTTCATGTCTTATGTATATCTATGTGTTTTCTTGATGTGTCTTCAAGAAGTTTACTCCATGTGTGTTTATGATTACTTTATGCTTAACAATTATGAAATTGCCAAATCTATTTAGACTCTATAAGAGCTTTAGAACACCACTATAAAATTTGTGAAATGTTTCTTGGGTTGAGAAATTTATTTTGGTGTTTTTGTTGGAAGAATGGAGAAGATCAGTCTTTATGTTGTCATTGATGTCACCATGTTGTTTATGATATCAGATTGGTCCAGTACCCTGAACCGGTATGTAGATCTGGTTTACATCCTCTAGTGTTTGATCCAGTATTTTGGTCCACATGTTCCCTTCGGTGATCATCATTGTTTAAGGTTTTGGGAAAAGGTTTATGGTTACTAGAAGCGTGTATGTATGCATTTCCATATGTTCATGTGATTGGATGGTGAGTTGGCATCCTTTTAGTGATTTTACTTCATTATTAGGTTTATTCATGGTCGACCTAATAATCAGTTAATAGTTTAACATGTATTGTGGATATATGTGCGACCTAGCTTTTCTCCCAACCGACATAATATTGCATGCCACACTATTGAATTACTTTCAGAGAAGTCTTGTATGAAGCCGACAATTATCTTTTTGTAAATATGTATTGCATCCAATTAGGCCAACCTAATTGATGCATGTGGATATATCAGATATATATATAGGATGGTTTGTAGATGAATACGGTAAGGATGTGTGTGTTGAATAAGCGAAGTGTGCGAGTAGAATGTGAATGCGAAGAAGGGTGAAGAATAGTCTACTGGCATGCGAACACTTTGAGCATCAAAGGAACTGAATATGCTCTTGTGGTGTAACCCTATCAGTTCATATTCTGGCTGTAAGCCATTTTGTTTCTATGGCCTTTTGTAGGTAGTGAGCCTCCTTGTCTAGATAGTGAGTCCTTGTAAGCAACGAGCTTTTGTAATTGGCAGTGAGCCTCTTTTGTATCCGATATTGAAACAACTATATATATATAGTGAGCTAATCCTCACCATGGTTTTTCCCTCATTGGGTTTTCCACGTAAAAATATGGTGTTCATGTGTTGTGTGATTTCATGCTTTGTTCTTGCTCTTCTCTGCTTTATGCATTAAAGTAATTGATGGTATTTGTTCAATAATTGAAAGTAGATACTGATTCAACCCCCCTATCAGTATCTTGAATGTTCAACAATTGGTATAAGAGCTTAGTTCCTTTGGAGAATCCTAATAGCTTGAGGAAGATCCTGCAGATTGAACAAATGGATAAAGAAGAGCTCCGAACTGCCCTTGAAGATTTTGACAAGGCTGAAATTGAAAACATAGATCTGAAAGAAAATCTTGATGAAGCAAATGAATGCATCCGAAAGTTGAAAGAGCAATTAAAGAAATTCAAAGAGAGACATAGAGTAGGGAGTGAGCAACTAAAACAAGAAAATGAAGAGATCACCAGATTAAAGGTGAAAGTGGATGAAAAGAAGAGAGTTTGAATACATTGATACAGAGTAAGTCTGATGTATGCTCAAGGATTGAACAAGAAGTGATGAATCTGAAAGAAAACTTAGAGAAAGCAAAACTCTGTGAAGATGATTTCAAGAGAAGCTCCACCAAGCTTGATGAATTAATATCAAGACAAAGACCTTCTAAAGACAAAGGCGACTTAGGTAATAAAGCTGGTGAAAATATGTAGAACTCAAATCCAGTAAATAATCAGAAGAATCAAGATAAAGGGAAGAAAAAAAGAAATTCAAGAAGAAATCCGCCTATCAGAGAACCAAATTCTCAAAGGTACCCATCGTTCAATGGTGTTTTTTTTCATGAAATAAATTTGGTCATAGGGTAACTGAGTGTAGGAGTAGGATGAATCAGTTTTCTGGTTCCTTCTCTGGACAATGTTATGCATGCAAAAAGACTAGACATAGATCTAGTGAATGCAAAACTCAGATGATGAATCGGTTTAATGGAGGTAGGATGAATCAAAATTTTGATGGCTATTTCTATACTTGCAATAAGTTTGGACACAAAGAAAATGAATGCAAATCAAGGACTAATGGAAGTCGAGCAAGTTAGAGAAATGTTGTTTGCAACAATTACAAAAAACTGGGACATATTTCAAAAGTGTGCAGAAGTAAAAAGGGAAAGCAGTCTGCTCCGAGAAAAGATGATGAACCTGTGAAAAAGATTGACAAAGATGAGATTAAGCAAGAAATGAGAAAGATACGGAAAAAGAAAGAAGAATTAGAGACTACTGATGTGTTTGTACCCTCATCCGGTGCAGATGATTCCTCCGAGAAGTAGACCTAGCATGGTCTTAGGGGGAGCTTTAGTAGAAAACCATTTGATCCCCTTTATTTCAGACATGTCAGTCTTTGGCATGAGGATATGTTGCAAGGATTAGATGGACAAAGGTGATGCAAAATAAATTGAAAGAAAAAGTGCAAAGTCCAAGCATGTTCTCTTGCAAAGTGAATTAAGGTTTCTCAACATAGTGGAAGAATTTTTTTATCAACTTTTTGCAATTAATGTGAATTTGGGCAAAGTGATGGTGTATAAAGAAAAAATTGCAAGTCATTTTGATCACCTATGCATTTGAAGAATTCAAAGAGTGACTTGGAACTATCTTGGAGCGATTCTAAAGCAATTTGGAGCATCTCTGAGATATCTTTGTGAACATTTGAGAACAAGCGACAAAAGTTTAGCTCTCGCGGCCATAAAGGAAGGTAAGAGAAGAATTCAAGTGCTATGATGGAATATTCTAATAGAGGATCGAGTGGAAATATCCCACTAAGACTAAAAGGAGTCGAATTGGATGAATTCGATCATCAGAAGATAAATAAATTGGAATTGGGGTTAGAGTCGAATGACTTACAAAATATAAAAACCCTAGGTTTGGATTTGTGGGGAGAATTCCCTTGGATTACTGACAAATAATTCATCTTATTTCTTTTGAGTAAATTCAAGGATGGCAACATTGTGTTGGAAAAATCCTATCCTGTTACAAAGGAAGTGATTGAGGCTATCACCGAGTTATGTAACATCGGAGACCTTCTCGGAAAGAAAACCATAAAATACAAGGAATTAGAGGAACTGACGAGAATTGACAAAGAACCTAAAGCATTGTTGATAGATACTATTGTCAACCTCGCCGTGAGGAACGTTGCATATGGCGTTTCCTATAAAATTTATTTTAGAAATTGAAATAGCTCTACTTCAGCTATTGCCATGTATCTGGCGCATAAAATGGCAAAGGAGAATAAGCAGTTTGATCTGTGTGGCTTGGTTCTGGAAAATCTTACCGAAAATGTACGAATTTTGTTGGTAGAAGGATACCCTTTCCATTTTGGGTCTTTACTTACATGTCTGGCATTCTATTTTCTGGACTTGCTACCAAGAAAGGAAGGTGTTAAGTGGGAATCTAGGATTCCCGTTGGAAGACAAATATACAGATACTTGGAAGGCTTGTAAGATAATGTAAGTGCTTGTAAGACCTTTTTCTTATCTTTGCAAAAAGATATGTGCTCCAATATAGTTATGTCTAGTCGATTTGAGGAGGGTTCATCCTTTGGAACAAAATAATTGGAAGTTGTCATTAACGATTCCCCTTCGGAATCCAAAAAAAGAAAAGTTATCACTGAAGACATCATTATCATTCCAAAAGAGAAGGAAAATGAAGAAGAATCTCAACCTAGATCTGAATCCTCTGATCTAAATGACATACAAACAATTTTAGTTAAAGGAAAGACGAATAAAATCGGTGAAGTGTGGAATCCATCCTCTCTAGTGGACAAACTCAAGATCGACAATGCTCTAGTTGAGTATCTGCTTAGAAAAGGTATTGATGTATCAATTGTTTCTGACTCTTTGCCAAAAAATTTAGTTGAGATTGTTGAAGAAATAATGTTATTGGAAGGTCCAGAACGACGTAAGTTAGAAACCATGGTTGAAAAGAGATGTACTAAAGCTAAGCAGAGGTTATCCAAACTTATTAATGAGACGAAGAAAAGCATCAAAGAAATTTTAGATATCTACAAGTATTGTCTCCAGTGGCCTGCTACGGTTGACAATTTTAGAAGTAGGATTGAAGCAATTGAATCCGAGGTAAAGAGCATTGGAAAGAACTTTGATATCTTTGAAGACAAAGAAGGGAAAAAAAGACTAAGAGTTGGTGAATTGCAAGCAAAGCTGATCATTATGCAGAGACAAAGAGATGATGTGGTGAAAACCTTCTGGCTTGTTAAGGAGATTATTGAGGTTCGGTTAGACCATCTTTTTCAAAATACTTACTAATGCAAAAGATTGCGAAATTCAGTGCTCATACGCAAATTGGTCATCTTCTTTCACATTGTTGGCCTTGTTGGAAAGCATATGCACGAGAATGGATTTTTTTGTATTTTCCTAGAAGAAGATATTACAAGCTATCAAAGAAAGATACAAGAAGGTGTTTCAGGTGAAGAGTGTCATTTTTACTTGAATCCTGAATGTTCAATTTTTTATTTTATTTTTGTTTTGGCAACAAAAGGAGAGAAAGAGTAAAAGGGAAATTGAAAAAGGTAGGAAGAAAAATTGAATTAATGAGAAAAGAAGGAATTTTGAAAGTTTGAATGATTGAAGGGTTTTGAAGCTTTAAATTTTTGAAGGTTTGGAAGATTTTGGAAGAGTTGGAATTTTGCAATTTTGAATGTCACCATGTTTACATCCTTTACTATTTTGGTCACCCTTTTCCATTGACGTCAAAGGGGGAGAGATTTGGAGAAACTACAGAGGAGAGATTTTGGATACATTTTTGGTTGGCACATGTTTCCATCAATGATAGAGGGGGAGATTGTTGGAAGAATGGAGAAGATCAGTCTTTATGTTGTCATTGATGTCACCATGTTGTTTATGATATCATATTGGTCGACGGACCCTGAATCGGTATGCAAAATAGGTTTACATCCTCCGGTGTTTGATCCGGTATTTTGGGCCGCATGTTCCCTCTGGTGATCATCGTTGTTTAAGGTTTTGGGGAAAGGTTTATGGTTACTAGAAGCATGTATGTATGCATTTATGTATGTTCATGTGATTGGATGGCGAGTTGGCATCAATTTAGTGATTTTACATCGTTATTAGATTTATTCATGGTTGACCTAATAATCAATTAATAGTTTAACATGTATTGTAGATATATGTGCGACCTAGCTTTGGTCCCAACCAACATAATATTGCATGCCACATGGTTGAATCACTTTCAAAGAAGTTTTGTATGAAGCCGAAAATTATCTTTTTGTAAATATGTTTGCATCCAACTAGGCTGACCTGATTGATGCATGTGGATATATCAAATATTTATACATGATGGTTTATAGGTGAATAGGGTAAGGATGTGTGTGTTGAATATGTGAAGTGTGCGAGTAGAATGTTGTAATGTCCCCATTTTAGCCAAATTCTCTTCTATGTCTGATAGCCTATTTTTGGAAGTCCAAAGGCTTGTCAGAGGTAAAATTAGGGTTTCATGTTCTATTGGAGTTCTGAAGCATTTCTGAAGGTTTGAATGTAAGAGTTTCTAATGCATGTCTGGTGAAGTTTTTTGGGTTTTCAAAAATCTTCAAAATGGTGTGACATGCATTTTCATCTGACAACATTTTCCAAAACTTGTTAGTTTTAGCCAACACATTGGAGTTTTGAGATTGGGATTGCAGATTCTTTTTGGGTTTTCAGAGAGCTTCGCAATGATATGACATGCAAAGTGAGTTGATCAACTTTCTGGAATTTACTATTTTTAGTAAATTCTATTAGTAGTAGTACTCCGGTTGGCTTCAACACAGTAAGCTTTCCACTTTGAGTAGTGTAGTTGAGTATTCCTATTTTTGGCTTTCTAAGGTGCATTTTTGAATAAATGATTTAATTATTTTAATGTGTTTATGACCCCTTGGCCTAGCATAATAACTTCATGTTATTTTAAAAAAGGGACTTGAAGGGTGGACGCCTCATCAGGAGGTAAATTGGATATTTCTAAAGTAAATATCTCTCTTTGAGCTTTGGACGTCACATTAAGGAAAGTTTTAATACTTTATTGATTATTTCCTCATGTCTTGGACGCCTTGGATGGAGGAATAAAGGTGATTTAAAAATTAATTAATTGCAAAAAGGAATTGGGCATCCCAATTGGAGGTAGATGGAAACCCAACAATTTCCTTCAATTCTATAAAACCAGGCCATTGCTCATTCATTTGGCATCTTTGGAAAATTATATCGAAATATTGCTGATTTGATTTCAGAACTCGACTAAGGGGGAGCTTAGCTTTTCTACACCATTCTTCGAGCCTGAAACTATGGTTCCCTAGATGGTCAGTAGCGAGTGTGATTCATTCAAAAATGCATATTCTGTATCAACGTTGAAGATTTTGGTGAGATTTTCCGATTTTGTACTTGCTGGTTCAAGCATGGCTGAAACGAGTTTTCATTTACAGCTTTTGAAGTGATTTTAATTTGCATATGGGTATTTGCTCAATCATTTCCTATGCTATAGGCGATCAATCTTGTGCATTTGCAGATTTTATTTTGGAGTCTCTAATTTCTTAGAGAGGCCGCCCTCTCCTAGGGCCGTACCATCTCTTTGTGTTGGTTATGGTGTCTTGTGCCATCCAATAATCAATGTTTTTGCATTATTGTACTCTTGGCTTAAGGGCACCATGTCCTAGATGGTTTATTTGTGTTTTGATAATGTTTAAGTTTGCTGGTCTGCATATTGATTGCTGGTTTTACATATATCAGACTCAACTTTTCCATGTTATGCACTATTTCTCGGGTGTTTATGTTTCTAGTGCTATGTGCATTCGATTTGGAGGAGATAAGAGCTTTTTGGGTGAAGATTTGAACAAATTAGTGGAGATTACTTGTTGGTCTAAACATTTAGTTTGCTGGTTCTATAAATCAGACCTAGTTATTCCCTTCTCTTGCTATGTTTCCTTGGAATTTCTACTCATATTTGTAATTGAGAATGTAGTATAAACATTGCAGGAGTTTGGAGCAGATTTTCTATTGCAGATTCATTGTAATAATCATTTTGTACTTGCAGATACTTAGCATTGTAAGGCTGAAATAGTAGTACTATTTATTCATTTATATTTCTGCAATTACTTTGTGATTTAATTCAAAAACTATAACCCCTAGATGGTTTACCGCCAGTGTGGAGAAAGAACAAACTAATCTCTCATTTTTCACCCACTGAAAAGTGGTGAATTCCCACTATTGAGTGGATGCCTGCCGTAACAAATGAATTAGTTTTTAATTGTAATGTTTCCCCCCCCACTAATTAAGTGGTAGCGTGGAAATCTCTCATGGTTGGTTCACCTCCTCTTTGCATTCAGTTGTATTTAACTTTCAGTTATAATTCATTTTCCTCCGCCATATGTTAGCACCTCACCCACATTGTGTCTTGTGTGCACATTCTTGGCGTAGAGTGCATTTCATTTGATTATTCTTTGGAAGCTAACGCTAATCAATTGGCATAGTGCTGGTTTGTGTTGTGACAATTCAAAGAAAAAATTGGTTGGCACATTTTGGTGGTATCAAAGCAGAAGATCCCGCCATCTTGTTGATTAATGCTTCATTGTTTGGTTAGATTTGAGTTTAGTTTAGAAGATTGGTAGTTGGCATGGCTAATGAAGAAGTGATGAAATTGGCAGAGGCATTGTATATGGCTGGAAAGAGACTTGACAAAGAGTTTCACTCAAGGGAGAATGAAGAGAACAATCTTCACTTGTTGGAACAATATTTGAGACAGGTGAAGCAATCACCTTTTGAGATAATGCAATTGGCATTAGCACCTATAGTGACTCTTTTGAATCATCCCTATTGGTTGAGGCATCCAGATGAAGAAACCAAGTTTCTGATTTCTTCTTGCTTCATGGAAGTGATAATAATTATGGAACCACAATTGCCCTATGATGAAGAAACCATGAAGATCATATTAAATATGATAGTGGAGAGTTTCCAAGATTTGGATGAAACTGGGAGTGGTTTGTCTTCAAGGAGAGTTGTTGTTTTAAATTTTTTTTCAGAAGTAAGAACTTGCATCCTTCTGATAGAATTGGAGATGGAAAATTAGATTCACCATTTGTTTATCTCTTCACTTCGACTTGGAGTGAGCAGGAAGAGGGGGTGTTTGCAACTATTGTAAATGTTCTATTTGAAACCATCAAAGAAGCTGATTCTCTTCCTGAAAGTGTCCAATCCCTTCTCAAGAATTCTTATGAACGTGAAGAGCAGATTTCTCCCACTACTGATTTGTTTGTTAATGAAATTTTCAGTCAGTGTGAAGAAAAGTTGAATCCACTCATGAAGAAGACTGTTGAAAACAAAGAGGAGATTTTTGAAGTTGAAGAAGAGAATGAAAGTTGGAATCCCTTTGAATTCATAGGAATAGTTCAAGGGGTATCTATGGATTTTCTCTCATCCATGCATTCAACAGAAGAAATCCATATGCCCACAACAGTTCTTGAAACACATGGAAAATCCAGACATTCTATAGAAGAATGTAATGTGACTAAAGAAGCCTCAAGTGTAGATCCAAATGAAGGAGTAGTTCAGTTATAAGAAGATACTTTTTCAACCAGTGAGTTGCTACTTCACAATTCTGGAGAATGTTGGTTTGAAAGTCAAGCTAAAGAGGAGGAAGATAAAGAGGAAGTTGAAGTCTCTTCCCATTACAAAGTTGATTTGACCAACTCCTTTGAATCATGTGTAGAAGACAACATGGAAGGTGAAGCTTCAAGTAGTAATAATGAAAATTTCTCTTCTCCTGAAGCCAAACTAAGGAAAAAGGCTAAGGAATTGGAAGGCACTTTGGATGGAATGATGAAGAGTGTCCATCACATGCGAGAAAAGTTGGGGAGTAGAACTCAAACAATTTTTGAATATTTATCCGACAAAGTTCTACTACATCATCTCAACCAACATATGCAGATTGCAGTTCAAGCTCACAAACTACTGAAGATGGAATTCAAGTTCTATCATAACTTGATGAATTGCATCAGCATGTTGCAAATTTGATTTATGTTGTGCCTAGAGGAGAATATGTATGTTGCATTTCCATTTCTGATATGAAGTTCATTAAGTTTACCTTGGAGGAAATCAAATCAAGTGTTTTGCACATCATTCGTGTTAAAGACAAAGTGGCCAAAATTTTCGACAAGGCATTGGAGTGGAACGAGCTTACCAAAGCCAGGTTGCAAAAAGTGCATGAGACTCTAATTGAATCAGAGAATCATATTTTTGTTGTTCAATATTCATGGGAGCAAAAAAATAAAAGAAGAGCAGATGAGCTTCAGGTAATTCTTGATGAGCTTGATCTCATACAAGAAACATATGATTTGGAATGCTATTTTACGAAACCAAAGCATTCAAATTCTAATCAACAAGTTTTTCAGGTTTTTGATAATCTCTTGTATCAAGAAGATGCTAGTAAGGTTTATATAAATCCTCTTTTTGAAAATGATGAAGGAATTGCTTCAGAGATTACTGAAGGAGGAAATTTGAGTTTGTCTTCCAACATTGGAGAGTTGATACGTGAGTTGCATGAAGTTGAATCTACTGCTGCTCCTAGTGCACCCATTCAATAAGAAATGGTAACTCTTGGATCACAAATAAATGAAGACATTCTTATTGTTCATCAACAAAGAGATGATTGGCATGTTGATGAAGGTTTGATTCAGTTTTTGATGAGGATGCTTGTGAGGCTCTTGTCAGATTTTAGTACATATTCATCATCTCTTAGGGTGATTGATTTCAAAATTGTATTTGATGAAGGATTCATGGAATATTTCCAGCAAATCATGACACAAGATTTTGGATTGAATTTCTTCAATGAACATAGGTTGGTTGATTACTTCTCGAAGTTTCAAGAAGCATCAATTCGGATGGAACGAGAAAATCAAAGGATTTGTGTGAGAGAAGTTCTCTGTCTAAGAAGTGGTTCTTCCTTGTTGTTGGTTTGGGATCTTGACATTATTTGGAAAGGAGGTAATTCTAAAGTGGATAGACCAACACATTATTTTTAGAATGTAGGTGTGATTATTTTCTCGTGTTGGGATATTTCTTCATTTGAAAATTAGTATTTGGGATTCCAAGTACATTCATATGAAGATTGGTATGCATAAAAAGAAGATTGGTTGGAGAGATACGTATCTAAATTTCAGTGTTATGATTGTTGCTATCTTCTTTTTCTGCCACGGGTTCATTACTTTTGGTCATAAATTGGTGTTTTGGGAAGGAAATATGATCAAAAGTTGGTTTGTGGTGGCATGGGAACCCTTGCTGAAGGTTCCAACAACTTGGTTCATGAGCAGTCATGTCAATTTTGATGAAAAATTCTTAAGTTGTAGCTGCTGCTCACCTTCTTGGATGCTGATTTTAAAAAAATCAGATCTTAAGATGATTATTTCAGACCCATTTGGTAGCTGGTTATTTCATTCTCAGGCCTCTCCATCTCCTATTTGGATTGAATTTCTGCTTCAAATGAGCAAGGGAATGATTCAGTATGGTCAAAGTTCTGGTATGGGTAGTTAATTGATGATTGGCAGTAGATTTCTTGGTACCAACTCATGCATTATTGTTTGGGGCAGCGAGTTATTAGCGGATTTGATTTGTCAAATTGAGGCTCTTGAAGTGAAATATGTGAATATTTCTTGGATTTTTTTCAGTGATTGTATATCCTTTTGGATGGAGATGAAGTGTGGAGCTTGGTTCTTCGCTAGGCATTGGTTTGGTGCCTTGTTTGAGAACATTTTTGTTGTTGATCAAAATTATGACAACAAGGTTTGGAGGTCCTACAGATTGATATGGGACCCGGGCACTGAAATGTTTGGTGCATTGTCTTTTGTGGACCGAGACTTGTTGCTCCACTTTGGGTATTCATATGTTTTAATCAGAATAGCGCAACGGATTAGAGGAATAGTGTTTCTGAGGATGATTTGGAATCCTGGTATCACTTGGGTTTTCTATTCAACAACTGAAGATGATGAAGCCAATGTGGGCCTTCTAGAATTTATTCCCATGGTGTTTCAATATGGTTTTAATCTGGTGGTCTCTTGTGTTGGCATCCAGCAGTGCAGTGCTTATATCAGTTGGTGCTATCGATCTGCTAAGTTGATTTGGGACCCTGGGATCATATTCAATTTCAGTTTGGTTCAACAAAGTGACTTTGGGATGTCATTAGAATTGCTTGAGGACAAGCAATTTTGGGAAGGTCAGACTGTAATGTCCCCATTTTAGCCAAACACTCTTCTGTGACTGATAGCCTATTTTTGGAAGCTCGTAGGCTTGTCAGAGGTAAAATTAGGGTTTCCTATTCTATTGGAGTTCTGAAGCATTTCTGAAGGTTTGAATATAAGAGTTTCTGATGCATGTTTGGTGAATTTTTTTGGGTTTTCGGAAAGCTTCAAAGTGGCGTGACATACATTTCCATCTGACAACATTTTCCAAAACTTGCTAGTTTTAGCCATCACATTGGAGTTTTGAGATTTAGATTACAGATTCTTTCTGGGTTTTTAGAGAGCTTCACAATGATATGACATGCAAAGTGAGTTGATCAAATTTCCAGAATTTACTATTTTTAGTAAGTTCTATTATTAGTAGTACTCCTGTTGGCTTCAACACAATAAGCTTTCCACTTTGAGCAGTGCAGTTGAGTATTCCTGAATTTGGCTTTCTGAGGTGCATTTTTGAATAAATGATTTATTTAAATGATTTAATTATTTTAATGTGTTTATGACCCCTTGGCCTAGCATAATAACTTCATGTTATTTTAAAAAGGGGACTTGAAGGGTGGACACCTCATTAGGAGGTAAATTGGATATTTCTAAAGTAAATATCTCTCTTTGAGCTTTGGATGCCACATTAAGGAAAGTTTTAATACTTTATTGATTATTTCCTCATGTCTTGGATGCCTTGGATGGAGGAATAAAGGTGATTTAAAAATTAATTAATTGCAAAAAGGAATTGGCCGTCCCAATTGGAGGTAGATGGAAAGCCAACAATTTCCTTCAATTCTATAAAATTAGGCCATTGCTCATTCATTTGGCATATTTGGAAAATTATATCGAAATGCTACTGATTTAATTTCAGAACCCAACTAAGGGGGAGCTTAGCTTTTCTACACCATTCTTCGGGCCTGAAACTATGGTTCCCTAGATGGTCAATTGTGAGTGTGCTTTATTCAGAAGTGCATATTATGCATCAATGTTGAAGATTTTGGTGAGATTTTCCGGTTTTGTACTTTTTGGTTCAAGCATGGCTAAAACGAGTTTTCATTTACAACTTTTGAAGTGATTTTAATTTGCATATGGGTATTTGCTCAATCATTTCCTATGCTATAGGTGATCAATATTGTGCATTTGCAGATTTTATTTTGGAGTCTCTAATTTCTTAGAGAGGTCTCCCTCTCCTAGGGCCATACCATATATTTGTGCTGGTTATGGTGTCTTGTGCCATCCAATAATCAATGTTTTTGCATTATTGTACTCTTGGGTGAAGAGCGCCATGTCCTAGATGGTTTATTTGTGTTTTGATAATGTTTAAGTTTGTTGGTCTGCATATTGGTTGCTGGTTTTACATGTATCAGACTAAACTTTTCCATGTTATGCACTATTTCTTGGGTGTTTATGCTTCTAGTGCTATGTGCATTCGATTTGGAGGAGATAAGAGCTTTTTGGGTGAAGATTTGAACAAATTAGTGGAGATTACTTTCTGGTTTGAACATTTAGTTTGCTGGTTATGTAAATCAGACCTGGTTATTCCCTTCTCTTGCTATGTTTCCTTGGAATTTTTACTCATATTTGTAATTAAGAATGTAGTATAAAGATTGCAGGATTTTGGAGCAAATTTGCTATTGCAGATTCATTATAATAATCATTTTGTACTTGCAGACACTTAGCATTGTAAGGCTGAAACATTAGTACTGTTTAGTCATTTATATTTCTGCAATTACTTTATGATTTAATTCAAAAATTGTAACCCCTAGATGGTTTACCACCAATGTGGAGAAAGAACAAACTAATGTCTCATTTGTCACCCACTGAAAAGTGGTGAATTCCCACTATTGAGTGGATGCCTACTCTAACAGATGAATTAGTTTTTAATTGCAATGTTCCCCCCCCAACTAATTAAGTGGTAGTGTAGAAATATCTCATAACTGATTCACCACCTCTTTGCATTAAGTTGTATTTAACTTTCAGTTATAATTCAGTTTCCTCCACCATATGTTAGCACCTCACCCACATCAGGTCTTGTGTGCACATTCTTGGTGTAGAGTGCATTTCATTTGATTATTCTTTGGAAGATAACGCTAATCAATTGGCGTAGTGCTAGTTTGTGTTGTGAAAATTCAAAGAAAAAATTGGTTGGCACATTTCAGTGGTATCAGAGTAGAAGATCCTACCATCATGTTGATTAGTGCTTCATTGTTTGGTCAGATTTGAGTTTAGTTTAGAAGATTGGTAGTTGGCATGGCTAATGATGAAGATATGAAATTGGAAGAGGCACTATATATGGTTTGAAATAGACTTGACAAAGAGTTTCAGTCAAGGGAGAATGAAGAGAACAATCTTCACTTGTTGGAACAATGTTTGAGATAGTTGAAGCAATCACCTTCTGAGATAATGCAATTGGCATTAGCACCTGCAGTGATTCTTTTGAATCAACCCTATTGGATGAGGCATCCAGATGAAGAAACCAAGTTGCTGATTTATTCTTGCTTAATGGAAGTGATACGAATTGTGGAACCACAATTGCCCTATTATGAAGAAACCATGAAGATCACAAATCCCAGGATCATTCTCACCTCTCAAACTTTTGGGAAAATTTGATATTTTAAAATGAATCAGGTAAAATAAAACAATAATTTCCCAAGATATGAAAATATCTTAGTGGAAAACATGGGGATATATCAAATTTTACAAGAGGAGTAACAACCTCCAATTAAATTATAAGTTGGAAAAGAATTGGATAGTAGTGTAAACCTATAAATTTAAGTCTTATAATTTTCTATGAATGCTAAGACTTTTGTACATCCTTCATTTTGGGGTTTGATCAATCCAATAATTTGGTACTTGAGTATCATTTAGAAAATATGTATTTGGAAGGTTATAAAATAACCTATGAGTCTATGACAAGGTAACATATGAAATGAAATATTTTTTAGGCTACTTTATTACATCCTCATTAGAAACAACTCACCTCAAAACTTGGTTTAACTATTTATATGAAAAGAAGTATACTTTATCTAAGAGAAATTGTCATTTGATTGTTTAGAGAGAAAAGATCAACATGTAGTAAATGAAATCCAACTCCTTTTACCCAAATGCAAAGTGGTTTTGCACAAGGGAGTGGGATCTTGATGCTCACAACACTCCCACAATTCATCATGATGAAAGATGTAACATTTTGTTATCATTTAGGATTTCAGCAAGTGTAATAAAGAGTTTGTATTCATTGCCTAGGATCTTTGTGATAATGAAATGAGAGATTTTGTTTTTAAATAACAAGTCTTGGAAACTTCTAACTCTTGGTTTTTTTGTTGAGAGTTATTGGAAAATAATAGATGTCAGAAGAATATTAGATAATGAAATTTCCTCATACATTAGAGGATGGTATTAACCTTATTGGTAGTAAGTTGAGGCAAGTATACTAACAACTACTCTCTAGGGACATAATTATATTATAGAGTTAGACATAAACAAGATAATTTCCACTTGGGAAGGAACCAAACTCTTCAATCATCCCAATTTGAAATTGCTTGAGGACAAGAAATCTCGAGAAGGGTGAACTGTCATGCCCCACCCATGAAAGATAAGATATCACAACCTTTATAAGATCACAAGTAGTAATTAAAGAAGGTTAAGACCACCACTAGACTAACAAAAATATCAATTAATATTAAACATAGAAATGACATGGGGTGGTGACTTGTTTAAGCATAGTTAAGAAATGTAGAAAATAAGGGGTTCTATATTAAAATTGGGTGATTGAATATGTGATACACCTATCTTCCTTATTTCATTAGGAAATGATATCCCCAAAGGTAGGATTGAATTTCAACCCTAGGTGAGTCAACCCTATTGGAGATCTTGCGAATTTCCTTATGATAAGATGGGGTAAATATGCCTGAACAACACTTTGGGGAGAAAAACTAAAAATAGTAAATGAACTCAATTATGCAATGCGAAACTTGAATCACCAATTTAAAGCATAAAAAAATAAGAAACAACTGAATTTTGATAGATTCGAGAAGGGTAAGTTGATGTGTACCAGTCACAAATTTTTTTTTTGTTGAGTGTCCTTCTGGGACAAATTCACCCTAGGGTGAATGGGTCTTGCTACAAGGATCCAAAATCTGATTTCACAGTCCTTTACTCTTGGATCTGCATTCTTGATTTCTCTAGATCTCACTGTCAGAAAGTTATAATTAAATTTTACAAGATTTTGTGTTTTGATAACTTCGATCAAAACTTTGAAAACTTTGCAAAATTGTACTTTTGATCAATCTTCAATCCTTCTTCACTTGTAAATTTGCACACATAAAGAGAGGGATTTTTTTTAAATTTTTGGTGAATGGGGGTTTGCCTTGGTCAAACCCCATTTTGGTAATTAAAACTTGAAGTGAAATGAAACATGAATGGAAGGAATGATAAATAAACAATGCTATGTTGCAACTCACCAAAACCTTGAATGAAAATCCTTAGAGGATTGAAGTCTAACACATCTCTCCAAGGTCTTGGTCTTGTATGAAATGGCTATATTGGATGTTGATCTTGATGCTTGAATGCTTGAAACCTACATCACAATGTTAGCTCCAAAAATATGCATAGATGCAAATAAATTTGACATGATGCTTGAGATCTTGAATGTTGATGTAGAAGACTGATAAATATTCTCTTGAATTATCTTGATGTTAGAAACCAAGATTAGACATGCAAACCAGAAAAAACCTTCCACAAGAGAAAAAAAAACAAAAGCAAAGCAATTTGCATGAAGATGTGCAAATGAATTGTATTCAGGAATTGAGAGATTACAATGAGATGAATTGCTTTATAAAATAAATATATGCATAAACCTAAGGTAAAACTTAATGTTGACCTAAAAATAACTCAACTAAATAAAGCTTAATTATTAAATAAGTAAACTAATTATTACCTAAGTAAACTTAATAAAGTGTAATTAAATAATTAATTACACCAACACCCCCCTTAAGTGAAACTTAGGGATACCAAAAAATCATGCACCTAATACTAGGATGAATGCAAGAAAGCATGAATGGGTCCTGACTACAAGGCCGTGTTAGGTACCCATGGACAAATTCAATTAATGAGTAAGAGGAGAAAACCAAATAGGACAAAACTCCCCCTCAATGAGATGACCTGCTGCAAAGAAGCACTGGAAGAACACTGTGACTTTATTTCGGGTTTTTCACTGTTTTCGAGAAAATCCGCCTGGGTCGGATTCTCCCGGTTTCCCTTCAATGTCTAAAGCTACTACCTTTTGCCCTGTTTTCGAGAAAATCTATATGGTCCAGATTTCCTTGAAGTCCGTCACAGCATCGAATCCTCAATTTTTCCACGGTTGTGGCTATCTTGTCGAAAGCAATAATGGCGTTTGTGCGGAGGTTTTGGGGCTTTGATATATTGATTCTTTGGGAAGTAATTGATCATTTGAGTTTATGCATTTGCTATCATTTGAGTTTGTGTCTTGGAGTTCTTGGTGTTTTGCTAGATATCTGGATTTTTGAAGCCATTTAGACTGTGCGTTTGCGTATCCTGTGCGTGGATTGTATCCTACTCGCATTAAATGGTTATTTGTTGGCTTCACCAGTTTCGACCTTTATACTTCCATGGTATGTAGATGCGCCCTTTTCTCTAATGATTTCAATTGATTTTCTTTGTTTGCTTAGGAAGTCCTTCGTGGTTTCCTGGTTTTTGGGTGCATGTCATCATTGAGCATTTTGGGGTTTTCCATTAGTGGACCAGTCCGTTTGGTTGATTGAACATTTTGGTTTGATATTGCTTCTTATTTGGGCATTGGCTTGCTTTAGTTTTAAACTCTCCATTTTGATGTATGAGTGAGTCGTGCTTTGTCCCCTGTGCTTTCATGGTGGACATTTTAGGGTTCTTGACCTAGGGCATGGCCAATCCCCTTGAAATTGCTGTGAAGAAGTGTTCTAAGTTCGTGTATCAGTCATTGGAGGCCCAGGTTAAGTTGGTTTCAAAGTTCTGCCTTAGGTCCGGAGTGATTTGAATCATTTTAGTGAAAGCAGTGAAGATGTAGACAGGTTCGGGTTTTCGAGGTCCTCGCGGAATTCCGCTTCCCTCGGATTTCCCCGACTTTTCTCTCTCTTTCTCTTTTATCACTTCTTACCGGATTTCATTTGGTTTCGCCAAAATCCGTTCCATTCGAATTTTCTCAATTTCTGCAGTCGGGTCGTTTTACCGATTTCATGCGTTAATAGTGTTATATATGGATTTTTCCAAAAAATTTTCCATTCAGATTTTCCCGAATAAGTCCGTGTCTCCTCATTTTTCCCAGGTTGGTTCCAACTGTTGCTATTTTCACCAAAATCCATCTCTGGCAGATTCTTCTGGGGTTTTTTGGGAAATGTCAAAATTGATGGTTATAAAGGATTTATTTATTGATGATGTATTTGATTTATTTAAGAAGCTTATGCTAAGTGTTTCTAAGGATTTTCCTTTGTTAATTGATGGGTTTTAAAGATATTGTGGGATTTTGCATGTTTAGTTCGCTGGAATCCGCTTGGTTCGGATTTTCTTGAAAATCCTTTCCAGTGTAGAATCTGCGAGTGGGGCTAAATCCCGAACTTTGGGATGTTGATTTCTTACACTTCTTATTTCTTGTGGATCTTATTATGGTTGTCATTGTGTGTTTGCAGGCAGGATCAGGACAAGATGTTGCTGGTCGAGGCAAGGGGAAGGCATCAGATGGTGCAGAGAGTTCTGTTATAACAGATGCAAAAAAGGTAAAGTTAGACATTAAGAGCTGAATTCCTGAGAGTAAGCTGACCTCCATTTGGTCAAGGATCACAGACACAAATGTAGGCATGTGGGACTATGAGGAATTCAAGGTAGAGATGTCATCACCGATCCCTCCTCCATTGGCTAAGAGAATTATGGATTTGGGGTTGGCTCATGTTGCAGGTTTCCCTTCCTCAGTGAAGTGCTATGAACTAGTGCTTGAGTGTGCTAGGAACTATGATAGGGGGACACAAAGGATAATTGGTCCCCAGGGAAGGATTCTTGTTGGTTTCTATCCTATGGCCATCACCTCAACCTTTGACATGCCTTGCATATTTCATGCAGTGGGTTTCGACATGGATGGTGCCAGGAAATATTATGAGGAGAACATAGTCAAGTCTCAGCAGGTGATCAACTCTTTGCTAGAGAAGCAAAAATCCAATTTTTCCAAGTTGCCTAAGCAACTATTCAGGCTTAAATTCAAGAGGGAATACTACAATGTCATCACTCTGCTCAGCTGATTGGTGGGGCTGAAGAGTGCAGGTGTATTTGAAACATGGATGTTCAATGTGATTGCTAGAATGGAGTAGGGAATTGACTATCATTGGGCAGGTGTCATCAGTGCTTTAATTCATGAACAGTTGTGCAATGTCTTGCAGACCAAGACTTTCACTATGACCTCTTATCTAGTGTATTCATTGGCCAGAATTCATCCATACAAGGGGTTAAGCACTAGGGGTATTTTTGGGCAAGATGCTATCTATGAAGTGTATCCACAGTTGCACCTAACTAGTGGAAGCTACCGGAAGTCAAATGATGCATTCACAATGTACATCAACAAGTTGCTCCAAGGTGCAGAGCATATGAGAATTTCAGATAAGACAAAGGAACTAATAAGGAGGTATGGAGCATGGTTTATCCAGTTCCCAACCTTCTCATATATCAGAGTTGATGGTTTTCAGAGGGATCCCTATAGACTCCCTAGGTATCCCACATATCATATTGTATTGTTGGAAGTCACTAGGTAGATCTGTGACTTCGACAATGTTGTGAAGGGAGAAATGCACAAGACAGGTTTTGGGAATGATTTCCCTCTAAAGATTGGAATGGGTGAGGTATGTCCTTCTATCTAGTCTACTCATGCTGCTGAGGAGGAGATGAGTACTTTTGGGCTCTCTTTTCAAACTAAGAGAGCAAGGTTTGATATCACCGGCGAGGCTCAAAAGAAGGCCAGTAGGGAATACAACCATAAGGCTCACATTGAGGATTACTGGATTAACCTTGCCGATGAGTTCGAGGTAAGAAAGAAGAGATTTTCTAGGTTGCCTTTGGATTTGGTGAGATTGTATAATGTGAAGGAAATTCCTGACCAGGTAGTGGAGGATGGCAATGTAATCTAGGGCCATGTTTATGAGGGAGTAAAGGATAGGCTAGTTGGAGAAGTCGACTGGTTAGAGGAGGAGAAGACTGAGTTAGACCAAGTCATGGCCCTAGTGATCAAATATACCAAGATGTGGTTGAAACACAAGATGTTAGAGCTGGAGAGCAAAGGTGTTCCATGCACCTATGATCTAATGAGAGACTTAGAGTCTCATTCTTCTTCCGAGGCTTTGCTTGAAGCAGATCCAAAGGGAAAAGAGAAAGTGGATTCTCCTTTTAGAATCCAAGTAAGAGAAGTTCAATTCGAGAAGGCTGCAGAGGTGGGAAAACAGAGTAAGCCTGTTACAAAGAAGAAGAGGCATGCCTCAAAGAAAGAAGTTGAAAAGAATCAAGAAGACGAAGAGGAGGTAGAGATTGTTCATCCATTGATGAAGAAAAGAAGAGTTACAAGGCCATCATAGAAGGTGGAGGAGGCCCCTAAAGTTTACAAGGAGGTTGAGCCACCAATGATAGAGGTGGAAAGCTCAGGGGAAAAGACACAAGTTTATATGAGGAGATCAAGGACTCCTTCCCCAAGGGATACAACAGCCAAGGAGAATGTTTCAACAAGTATTCTTGTTGTTGAATAGGTAAATCCCTCCATCCCTCAAGATGTTGGTAGCATACGGGGAGAACTAAAGAAGGATGAAAATCCTAAGGATTTGGGCAAGGAAGACTTTCAAGAAGGGGACCTCTTCAATGCAAAGGCATAAATAGATAGGGTGGTTCAATCTCCCTTGGTGGGATATGCAGACTCACCCATAAAAGAACAAGTGAACAAGTCTCCTCAAAAGGGGGAAGAAATACCAGCTAGGGCCCCTTCACCAGTGCATGTGGTTGTGGAAGAGGAGATACAACAGGAAGAGAACCCAACTGTGGATGTTCCTAAAAGTCCAAGTGTTGAAAAAGATGCAACTGCTGATTAGTAGGTGAAGGAACAAGATAAACAAGACACAGTGCTTGTTGGGTCCACTATTCCGGATTGGCTTGAAAGGGAATTGAAGAACAAAATGGCGATAGTGGAGGATGCTCCTCCTCATTGGGATGCCCTCATGGCTAATGTAGAGAGGGAAAAGGCTAAAAAGAAAGGAAGGGTTGTATCCCAAATTGAAAGAGATGGGTTAGGTAATAGAGTGGACCATATTGCTACCCCTGCTCCAAACAAAGATAGGGACAATGTGACTATCCAGGACTATAATTTGCAGATTGTTGACTTGGGGCATGCTACCATGGAGCAAGAAATTGAAGAATATGAGGGCTCCAGTGCAGTGATTGTGGGGAGATTGAAGAAGGTAGTACAAACTAGGCATGATCTGGAGAAGGAGAATGAAGAACTAAGGAAATACTTGCAAGAATTCCTTTGCAAGCTATTTGCTCCTCCTCTTCTGCTGCAGGATTCCTACCCTAGAAAATGATCTCTGAGCTAGAAAAGATGAAGGGCACCTCACATGCTGCAGTTACTTGGTTGTAGAGTGTCCAAGCTAAAGGAGATGATGCCATTAAGGGCATATTGTCAATTGGGAGTGATGCAATGAGATTGATAGATGGGTTAAAGGTTGTATTGGCACAAGATAATGTGGATACCAACCTCCTGCTACAGAAGACTACAACAATCATGGGGTTTACTGAGGACAAATTGATACAGTGTAGGATTCTTCCTTCTCTAAGGGTTTTTGAACCTTGGGAATGGTTTGAAATCCTGCAAATGAGGCAGAGGGCCTTGAAGAAGATCCATAAGCAGGCATCATAGATAGAGGATACCTTGACCAGTATCCATGATAGGTGCATTTCTTTCTTTGAGGTCATGAATGGAAGGAAGAAGTTTGCTGTGAAACATCTTAGTTTGGAGCAACTTAGGGAATGGTGGAGAGATGTTTATTCTCTAGTCAATGAAGGACCAATTACTGGACATCAGTTGGATGATGCTGCAACTTATATTGCAGTTATAGATAGATATTTGGCTAGTAAGACTGATTTGGATGGTACAGTTAGGTACGCGAGGGATGATATAAAATCCTTTGAAAGAAGGATTAGGGTTTTGCCTGTGCCACCTGTTGCTGAGCTGGATAGGGTTTTGTTGGTTGTGCATGGTGAGGAAGATTGAGAAAAGGACAAGGATGGGGAGTAGCTATATAGGGCTACATTGGTATTTGTGCTTCCCATTAATTCACATGTATTGGGTCGACCTTTTGATATCTTGGCGGTTTTGGATGAAATTGGTGCCAATGGCACATTTCATATGTTCGAATTATTCTTTGAGGCCGACCTCTTGTAGGTCATGTTTTATTGTAAAATTATCATTTGGGCCGACCTATCTTAAGGATTCTCTATAAAACAGGCATGTTTCCTCATTTGAAGATATAGAAGGATAGGTAGATTAAGAGAATTGAAGAGAAATAGTTAAGTGATATTAGAGCGAATTAGGGTTTATTCTCAAGCAAGTGTTGTAACAAAAAATTGGAGTTGTTGCTATTTTGGATGGTTTAATATAAGAGATATATTGTGTTTGGTATCTATCTTCTGGAATTTCATCTGGCATGGTTCTTGTTATTCTATCTTTCAAATTGCTTAATAGTTAATGGTTAAATGGTTTGGTAATGCTTAGGGTTTCATGTTTGAAATGTTTGCAGCGATCTCTAGTCCATAATTTTTGCAGTTAGCTAATTGTTAGCTGCTTTGCAAAGTTAGACTGGACTTATAATTGTGTTTAGTTCAGTCATAGGTGTTCATCTCAATTGCCATAGATTTGGTTGAATGAATGTTTGTGGTTTGAAAATCTTTAAATACCTTAGAAGATTGCACTATTTCTGTGAAATTCCAGATTCCTCTAGGTCAAGCAGAAAATAGTTTATGAGAGATTGGTCCATTTTGAACATTTTATCTTTTGGCATTTTCAATCTTAGGATTAGAAGTAGTTTATAATTATCTCTGAAAACTTTATCTTTTGCTATTTCTTTATTATCAGGGTTCTAATCAAGTTTCCAAGTATCAATTTATTGTTTATATCTGATAGATTCGAAATCCAGTGTTTGCTCGTAGTAAGGTCCCATTGTGATTACCAACATTTTCACATTTATCACTAAGTTGTTTTGTTGCATTGTCAAGACCTGACATTAGAGACCTTGGGGTTATCTCTTTTCCATAGAGATTCACCTTTCAAGAGAGATAGGATATCATATTCTGTCTGACTTGTTGCTGTGTAGAAAACACCATCAACACAACCCTGGAATTTGTGAAGCAACAGTAGATGAATAAATTATGTCCCCCATAAGAGGGAATTATATGATGAAAGAATCTGGAAGCTATGTGTATCTTGATGCCGATGCCAAACTGCGACTAAATTTGATCCATAGGAGCAAGTACCATGAAGATTCTGGAACATTAACCATAAAATGAATAGCCCTCAAATTGAGATGTGACCCGATGTGAATATGATGGGATTCAGGATCATTAACCATAGGCTCTCAATCTGAGATGTGAACCGATGCGAACCAAAATGTGCCAAGCTATGAGCAAGATGGGCCAAAAAAAAGAGTAGAAACTAGATACAACTCATGTGAGTTGTCATCAATACAAAGATGAGATCAAAGTATAACTACACTCTAATCAGATTATTATGCAAGAATCCCCCCTGATGGAACTTTATATAAGTTCATTTATTACAATACCCCATGATTGTAAAAGGAGAACATGCAAAACATGCATAAATTAAAGAGAAAATGAAAACCTACTACATGAAAACAAAAAAGAGTGCATGAAAAAACTAATATTCACATATAGCTCCATGATTAAAAAGGACCTCAAATCTATGTAGAGGACTGAATCAACTTTTAAACTGTATCTCGTTTGCAAAAAACAAACACCGTATGCAAAAGATATGCCCTCTGAAGTGAAAAATGCTTCATCTAACTTCAGAGGCCTGCAAAATAAATCTGGAGCAAAATAAAAAAAAATACATTCACCACTAGATTCAGCTCGGAAACAACTTTCCAATGGTATACCGTTTGCAAAAAAATGACACCATATGCAAAAGTTACTCCCATTTTCGTGAAAGGTGCTCCAAAAGGGCTAATATGGCTTGCGGGTAGCCTAGGGGGCTAAAAAAAATTCAGCCCCTGGTCCTGTGCGTGACCAGGGGCTGGTGGGTAGGGGGCTAGGGTGGAGCCCTTGGTCACCCATGTGACCAACGCTAGAGCTGAGGGGCCCTCAGGGGCTGGTTGCTTGGCGCACGGTCCTCCACATGACCGATGGCGAGTGTTAGAGGTTGGTGGGGGTTGGGCGTGGGGCGCTCGGTCCCAAATATGACCGACGCTGCTACTGGAGGAGCTCGCGGGGGTTGACGGTGGGCACCGGCGATGGGTTGATGAAGGTGGCCGCTGGGCGGAACTACGATGACCACTTGGTGGCTGAGCGGTGGCCAATCGACGATGAATAGTATTTGCACTGTGAGTGCATATTTTAAAGCATTGTTTATATATTTTTTATTTTTTTAAAATCTATGCCTCGAACTGTGTGTTGGGGAGGTCGTACGACCTCCCTAGTAATTTTTTTTTGCCTCCCAAATCAACTGCTCCAAAATCGACCAAATGACATGCATTCTTAGGGTTTTTGGCCACTGCGAATGCGATGGTGACCACCGTTTGTGCCCAAAATGACCCAAAAAATTGGCTACCCCAAATCTTGCAAAAAGATCACCAGACTTGAAACCCTTGCTGATCTGGCAAATGATGATGAAAATCAACAAAACAAAAGCCAATCCTAACTTTTTCCAGCATTTCAAATCCAATGGAGATGTCCGATCTGATCCAAGATGCTTCATAAATAGGCTCAAGGTATAAAACCGTCGAGGAACCTTGAACGTGCTCTGCAATGAATTTCTCCAAAAACTAAGAAGGGGTTGCAAATCAAGGCTCTAATACCATGTTAGAAACCAAGATCAGACATGCAAACCATAAAAAAACTTTGACAAGAGAAAAACGAAAAAAGGCAAAGCAATTTGCATGAAGATTTGCAAATGAATTGTATTTAGGAATTGAGAGATTACAATGAGATGAATTGCTTTATAAAAATAATGTATGCATAACCCTAAGGTAAAACCTAATGTTGACCTAAAAATAACTCAACTAAATAAAACTTACTTATTAAATAAGTAAACTAATTATTACCTAAGTAAACTTAATAAAGTGTAATTAAATAATTAATTACACCAACACTTGACAATAATCTTTTCTCTTGTGAAAGTTCCCTTAATGCTAGATAATTTTCCTTAGACTTGAATTGATAGAAATACCTTGCATTTAGAGGTAATTTTCTAATTTCTCAACAATTAAACATCAAAGGCCAACAATTGCAATTTGAATTTGAATTATAAAAATGCCACCAAAAACATTAAAAATTGAGATCCGAAACTTAAGGAGGACACGCCCTTGGGCGAATTGGTCCTAGGACCTAAATCTAGTACACTCAATTTACAAGGAAATTTAATTAATGTTTACAATTGTTTAATAGAGGTTACCATTTTGGAAAATGAGATTAATTAGGATTTTAAATGCATAATTGGGCCAATTAGAGGCTCAATTAAGTCCAATTAAATCAAGGCACCCAAACATAGAGTGAAAATGTAAAGGTGTACACTTTTCTACACTACAATTAACAATAAAAAGGAAAAGGTTTAAGACAGTGGTGGGTTTTGAAAGGCTATGTCCTTACCAAGGGAAGGATGTTAGTGGAAAGAGGTGACTCTTCTCCACCACAAGTTATAAAAGGAGGAACATTTCAAATGGAAGAGGCATCAATTGATAAATGAAAATCAATTAGAAATCTCGATAAATCACCAGATTGGAAAAAAGGAATAAGGATTGGAAATTATAAGAGATCTATTGGATTAAGTATTAATGACAAGAATATATTTGGGAAGTAAGTTTAAATATATATATTTTCATGCAAATTGATTATTGTAATTTTTAAAATTAATTAGAAATAATTATATATATATATGTGTGTGTGTGTGTGTGTGTGTGTGTATTTATATGAATGGACATATATATATATATATATATATATATAATATGCTCATGCAATAATGATGCTTGCAACAATTATTGATCCTTATAAGTAATTGTGATTTTTCCTTTATTATAAATATGGATGATAGATTCCCATAATAATCTCATTAGGAATTCGTCAAAATGATTACAAATCAGAGTCTCAAAGTTGGTAATTCATCAAGAATCTTAGGATTAGTAATTATTCCTTTGATTTTATTTATAAAAATAATTATTCCTTTGATTTTCATAAAGGAATCATATTAGGAATTCGCAAGGAAAACATAATATGGGTATGCAAGAGTATGTGTTCTCTCAATTAAGTAAACGCCCATTGAGTTGGATTGCTTGTGGGCCAATGGGTTGGATTGACTTGGCTGGTTGTTTGATGCTCTTGGGCTTAGTTGTGGAGGATAGTCTTTCAGAGCCCCATTGTGCTTTTCCCGTCAAGTTCCTAATATGGTTGGCTATAGTGTGCATGTTATTTTGTTTGATGATTATTTTCCTAAATTCAATTGCTATTGTGTAATTTATTGAAAGAATACTCTTGTAAATAAATTTAATTTGAAATATAAAAAATGTGTGGAGTGTGCCCTAAGTTTAGTTTCCAAAACCTAAGGTTAATTCCAACATTTTTTAGGATTTCATTAGGATGCAAATAAAAAAGGTACATAGATTGACTTTAAACCTCCAAGGTGAGTCAATTAGACCTAGATCTGATCCTTTTGATCTTAGAAATGAATTGGAAATGATTTAGAATGATTAAACTAGTAAAATTATATGACCTAATAAGCAAAATGTAGATTCCCAAAGATAAGTAGACTGCAACAACACTTTGTAGGTAGATATGGGAGATATTAGAGGGTATGCACCTATTACTAAAATCTCATTTTGACATGTGTAGGAGGACTGGTTCACCCCTAGGCAAATGGTTCCTTGTTAGGGATTCCAAAAAACATATTTTATAGTCCTCAGGTGTTAGATTTGAGATGTTGTTTTCCACCTGCAAACCCGTTGAAATGTCAGAAATGAATTCTGTAACTTAGTTTATGTGTCTTGACAAGAATAATGAACATAGATGCAAGACTACAAAATTTATCTTGAAGATCTCTTCAATCCTTCTTCAACCTATAACTTGAAAATTCAAAGGAGGAGAAAATGTTGGGCCATTTTAGGGGCTTGCCTCAATCAAACCCCATGAATAGTTTTTCCACTTTCACAATGGAAATTTCAATGATAAAAACCTTGAATGGAAAGGAAGTAAATTATGAATGAACAATTACTACAAGTCACCACCCTTCAATTGCTTCCTTGAAGGGCTGAAGTCATACACGTCACTTCAAGGAAATTGAATCTTGATTTTTTGATTTGCTTGGATTCTTGAATGCATGAAGACCTAAAACACTTGTTAGCCTTCACAAGACAATATGAACACACATAAAATTTGACATGATGTTAGGATCTTGATTTTTATTGATAATGACTCACAATGATGCTCTTGAATTGCTCTTTGATGTCACTTAGATTTCTTGTTTTTAAGTGTTATATTTCAAATGATCAAAAGACTATATTTATATGTGTTTATGCAATTTAAGATTCTAAAATCCGACAGTTACAATTTGAATTTTGATAATTAAAATGCCACCAAAAACATATTTTAAAATAGGTCCTGGCTCATAAAGGGGACCCAGTCGCCCATGGGCGAATGGGTTCTAGCCTATATCTCCAGGACACACATGATCCAAGGCAATTTAACTATTAAATGTGTTGGCATTTCAATTCACACCTCTGGAATGTAGATTAGAAATGGAGAGCTATGCACAATTAAACTTCTCTTCAAATCAGGAGGGGAAGCTCCCTCTTCGCTGATGATTATTCACTAAACTACTACTGATATTTTTATTCTCAATTGAGAGCACAAGGTTATAAAACTCTTTGCGTCGTAGATGAGGTTTTCTCTTTTCCAAAACTTCAAACTACAACTAGGCCTAAACTATAGATGATTCTAACAACTCTAGTAAACTCAAAGCTTGAGAGTCATAAGTAAATGAATGATTTGATAACAAAGAAGCTTAAACAACCTTACTTCCATATCATACCTAAAGACTCATTGCACTTATAAGATGTAAGCTAAAATAAAGATTATTCAAGAAAAACACATAAGACAAGATATTGAAAGAGATAGAGCAAGTAAATCAAAGCAAAGAAAGCATAAGTTTTCTCTTTTCTCAATTTCTAATAAAAAATACACTTCTAGGACAACAAATTGTAGTAAAGACAGGCTTACAATATGTGATCAAACACCAACTTACACTTGGAACAAGTTGAACAGTAACTAAACAACAATTTCCAACAAAGATAGGCTTACAAATTATCTCTTGCAATAATAGTTCACTAAACAAATGGGCAAGGATTCCCTTATTTATACACAACAAGGAGTAGGTAACCCTAAAATATCCTTGCTTTAAGTTGACTAGAATTGCCAAATCACAAGATTTATTTCTAAATCTAACACAAGACAACTAACTAACCACTTGCTAAAATTAGTTAATTGATTAAAAGTAGGGAAAGTTCCAACTATATATTTGATTTTTTCTATTTCACAAAGATTAGATAAGCATGAAACAAGAATATCAGGTTAAACTCAGAAAATGCATCAAGTTAACTGATGCTTTTAGTTCTATTCTTGGAAATCTTTGCTACCCCCAAAAAAGGTGACTCACTCATTGAAAATTTGGGAAACTATATCCTCCAAAAATCTAGCAACTACCCCCTTTTTAGGAGTACTGATACTGTCCATAATAATATTTTACTTTTCTAGCATTTGATCATCATCCGCAATCAAAATATGAAATCCCTTCATCTCTTTTGTTGCTTTATCAAATTTCACTAACTTCACAACAACATGATTCACCTTGCCTGCAACAGGATCACTACTGAAACTATTGTGGACGAGATTCTAAAACTCTGTTTGCACTACATGAAGATGAAAGTAAGTGCCATCATCATGATGATATTGATAAGGGATCTGTGAAACAAATGTGCTAATGAACTTGAGGATATTAGCAACCTTCTATCTATATTCAACCAATTCTATAGATATTCTCTCATAAGTTTTTACTTTAAAGAGGTGTTCTCTCCAAGAAAAAATATTCTTCTTATGTTCTTCTGTAATGATTGAATCATAAGCCATCCTCAAGTCAAAAATGATGATCTCATGCATTGGTTTCACTTCTGAAATACACTACTCAAACCCCTAAATCCCTTGGCGAAGATAATGGGTGTTATATTTCAATCGGTATATCTTTGCAAGTATAAATCTACCCCTGATGATGAATTCATCTATCCAATCTCGTATATATTTCCCATTTATGAACAACTGACTCAACTGATGTTGATATGCCGGTGACTCCAAAATCTGTGGAAGCAACAAAGTGGCCTGTGAATTTCCATGAAGGAGATTGGAAATATATTGCTGTAGTTGCCAAATCTTAGCCTTGAGGTCTACCTTATCTTCTCCATCCTTGAGAAATCATTCTTTTAGATTATCTACTGCAACCTTAAAGAAATCAATATCAGTATGAGAAATGCTTCTACCAAGATTATCCTTGACAATCTTGAATTCATCAATCTCAACCTCATCAATGTTCTTGTCCTTTGAAGGTGTAGCAGTCTCAAGGATAATCTCTCCATCATAACTTTTCTTCATGTGATCTTGCTTCTTAAGTTTCTTTACTGGTGTGTCTTGGTGGACACTATCAAGTTATGCAAAGTTCAACTGATAAGAAGGCTTCCTCCTCTTCCTGCCCATGATGTTCTCAAGCCAAGACAAGGAGTCTTTTCTAACTTCTCTAGGAGGCTCAATTCTAGTTCCATCAACTCCTGATGAATCACTATGTGTTGAGACATTGAAAACTGGTGAATCAACTTTTGAATCTATATGAATGGGAGAAAGCTTTGGTGATGGCAGAGAAACAAGAGATGAAGGCACTGTTTTAACTTGTGGTGATGATCCTACTAGAACTTCTGATGCATCTATTGGCTGTTCCTATTGAGTCCAAATGGGAGACTTCACCATTTCCTTTGAATTCCTTGACATTCTACTAATCTTTGTACCTTATAGAGGAATGATCATAGCCTTCACTCTTGGTTTTGGTTTAGAAGAAGAAGAAGGTAGAGATGACTAGACTACTGTCAATTCTACAACTGGAATACCTACCTTTCGTGTCCTTTTACTATTTAAGAATATCCTACTGTTCTTAAAAATTTGGCTTGTTCTTTCCTCAATTGAGGTTCTCTCTTTGGTGGACCAATTAACTTGTGGAAGTGACTACCGATCGACTTGATCTCTGCCATACATGGGAAGTAGAACTTCCCCATCATCATCTAACAAACCTTCCACATCCACTGATAGGAAATGAACCATTTTTTGAAGGATAAATCTACTATAATTGTGCTTGTGTACTTCAAACTCATCCACACAATCAGCCCAAAAATATTCAACTATAGGCACATGTGCATGATTTTGTCCAACACATGATGCAAAGACACCATGAGGATCATACAAATGTCTCTCATTGAAGAAATTGAGCCCAAACTTTGAAATTTCATTACCCATCAATTTGGCATCAATTGTTGATCTACATCTGTAGATGCTCATCTCAACCAGGAAACTAAATGTAGTCTTGCACCTGTTACACAAAGATGTGTGAAATTTGTATAATTTCCTTAAAAATTCCATGAACACTACCTCATCTGTTGTATATCTTGGTAGCATGACTGGGTCACCTGAGAAGCCATATACTTTGATGCAGGAGAATGTGGGAAATTGGATAAACCAATCAGCCCACCCCACCATTTCCAATCTAGCATCCAGTAAAATTCATACATGTATAGTATGCATCAAGAATACATCATTCACCTGCTTGTAATGTTACTCAGATTATGAAAACTCCAATTGTGAGTAATGATCATACACATGTTGAATACCCAAAGTTCCATTGACATTCAAACCTCTAAAATTTCCTTGAAAGACCATTAGATATATGAGGTAAGATATCATGTGAAACTCATGAACCTTGAAGAACTTTTTCATTTGATGGTGGAGACTGTCACTGATCAAAATTGGCCAGTCATAGTGTTATTTTTGTCAATAATCTAGGAAATGATTTAAAACATCCTAGGATGAAATTTATTTGCCTCTGCTTGACCTGTGACTCGGTTGAGAAAAGTGATCATAACCCCAAATTCCTCCTTGAACTCACCACACCCAATTTTTTTTGAAAAAGTATTCTGCTTCTCTTTTAGCCACTTTTGCACAACTCTTTTCTGGTATTTCTCCTTTTTCTCATACCACACCTTTTCACATTCTTCAATCAAAATGATGAAGTTTGTTGTCCATGGTGGCATTGAGAAACATTTCACAACACTGTACGGCCTAAGGTTGCAAATAGTACGCCCATCTGCTAATTGGATTTCTTGTGAAGTTGGATTGTAATGCTTAACAAAAGCAATTACAAATTCAAGGCTCTGCATTGAGATGTGGATTGAAGCTATTCCAAGCAACCTAGAATGACTGAGATTCCTGATTGCAATGTTTCTTGCATCTTCCAAAGCATGCAAATCAAGCACTGGAATCACATAATGTAAATTAGTTTTGAATGTTCTTAGGTAATTGTGGAGAAATACTAATTTGGTCCAAATTTCTATTGGATAATACTGCATGTTTAAAAACTTGAATTTTGACTGTGAACATGCCTATGTTCATAAAAGTTTTGTGCAAATTGTTGAAAATAAGTTGATGATTTTTCTCTAAAAAGTGAATTCCTTGAAAAAAGTTGAGGTATGGGTTTTGTAGACAATAACGTTATGAAGAGACCCAATTCACCAGATTTTGAAAAAGTTGAGGATTTCCTGAAAAAGCACCAAAAAAGTAGATTTTTGGAAATATAAAATTTCCCAATCTTCAAGAGGAGCAAAAAGTAGACAAACCCAAATCGACAAAAACTGAAAAAGATGACCACCTATTTTTGAAATGTGATGCCCTATAATATTGGACCATGAAAAAGCATGCCTCTGTGCTTCCTAATCCCGAATCCATGAAGAACACTTAAAAAACACTCTATTTGAGCCTCCAAATCTTTATGAGAAGAAAATGATATTTTTCTTCCTCTGGAGGCCAACATGCAAAATATGAATAATAAATTCCAAAATCCTTCTTAATTAGAGTTTGAAGATGAATAATTGCTTTCTTTGCAAAGCCCTAAAATCTTGAAGTCTATCCATTAAGATAAAAAATTTGTATGCAAAAATTTGAGTCCATTTGCACACACAACGTTGAATTCCTCCTTTGTAGTTGCAAAAATCACATGCATGAAGACACGTTCTTGAAAAATGAATGATAGAAGCCAAAAAATGGCTAAGGCACCAAATACTAGGCACCCTTGGCTGACTGGGGTGCCTAGACATCCCAGAGTAAGATTTTTTTCTTCATTTTCAACTTCTGCATGCTTCTGCTTTCAGAGAGGCCTACTTATGACTTCGAAAATTCATAAATCTAACACTCTAAATTGATTAAATCTGTTTTATCATGGAAATATCATGTTTGACCACTGCTGAAGTGATCTACAACCTTCATACTAGAATTTGACATCATTTGATTGAGTTTGTGAGCTCTCAAAACCGTCGATGGAGACTGAATTGGAAAGAAGGTGTGCCGAGGTCAAGAATATTCTAAGGAATCAAGAGCTAGGTGCCCCTCATTGAAAAGGGAACCTAAGCTTCCATGCCTTAGCCAAATTTCCATGATCTTCAATTTTTTAACTTTCCTCATATCACGTGTTTCCATCAAAATCTAGTGACCCCAATTTGGGCATCATTTCTCGTCAATCGATGAATGACAGATATTGGAAGGGAGTTAATCAAGCAAGCCTGACCATAATTCAGAGGAATTATACCCTTTTCCAATTCATGACACTGTATCTATCTGATTTTTTGAGAACTGGAACTAGGTTGATGGGGGATTTTGATGAATTTTTGGATGGGGTGAAAAATATTCTAGAGAATTAAATGCTAGGCACCTCTCCTTGATAGGGTTGCCCAGGCTTCCATGCCTTAGTCAAATTTTGATGATTTTCATTTTTTCCCTTTGATTTCTTCATTTTTTCACAAAATGCTTTCGTTCAATCGACATTTTCCATTGTTTGAAAGATCCTTAGCATTGGATGATGAATCAACTGGCAATCCTTAACATAACCGAGATGATCTCTTGCTTTTCCCAGCCCTAGAAATTGCTTTTGACTATTATTTTGTGGAACCAAATTGAGCTAATGGGGAAAATTGCACGTTTTTCAAAAGAGGGAAAAATTGACTAAGGCATGAGACCCCAGGCACCCTTCCTAGATAGGGGTGCCTAGCTTTTCCAGAGTTAGAATTTATTTCATCCTTTTCGGATTTGCCTTCATTTCACGTGAACTCCACCTTTTCTCAATCATTGGCAATCTGATGTTGTCTGTATAGTATTTGAGACTTTGAATTTGGTAGCAGATAATCCTCCATTGATGACCTTGGAGCTTGTGCTTCACCTTTTGAAAAAGAAGAATTGACCCACCAGAGAAATCCTACCTTTTGATGATTCTAACTAGACCAACCTGATTGGGACATATTTTTGACCAATTAGAATCAGTTAGAGCCCTCCAAACAAAGATTCTATTTTTAGAAACTTTCTATTTGTATAAATTTTTGCTAGCATCCATTTGATAACAAACCTAGAAAACCCTAAATCAAGTCTATTTTTAGAAACTTTCTAAAAATAGAAACTTCAACTTTTGATGAATTTTTTTCAAGACTTTGACCACTCTTTACAAAATGCCTTAATGAAGCAATTTTTTTGATTGGGCACAACAAAATGCATTTATTTAATGTTGGCTCCCCTTTTGGAAAATAGTAATAATAAGGCTTTGGAATATATAATTTGGAAAATTAGAAGCTTAATTAAGTCCAATAAATTAAAGGACCCAAACATAGTGTGAAATTATAAAGGTATATAATTTCCTACACTACATTTAGCCCCCACTTTAGTGAGAGTATTAACTTACACTCAAACTCACACTACAGTAGAGAAATATATGTCAAGGGAGGTCCAATTATACAACTGTTGGAAATATAAGATGACAAAGGATCAAGGAGAGTGATCAAGCCCCCAAGATCTATGATCTCATGGAAAACTAACATAGGCACAAAAGAACACACACATGTGTAGCAACAATATAATGTACACAAAAATTCAATGTTAAAGCTAATGTGAAAAGGAAAAAAAAAGAAAAAATGGATGGACTAGAAAGTTGTGCTATGTTATACGCCCATAAAATATACTCGCAAGGGCTAATGAAGTCCAATATTCACTAGGTGTGTACCAATAACCATACCAAGAGTGATACTCCATTATAACCTTGATAAGGTGCCATAAATGATCAATATGCTATGCCAATGCTTACACTAGGTTCAACTTGCTGTGAACAAAGTGAAGCCAAAAAAATGTCAAAATTGTCAAATATAAAAGCATCACTAAGTTCACCCTGTGAACAAAGTGAAGCAAAAATAATGCCAATGTATGCCCCCACTATAAAGAATTGATAAACACCATGCTGTGAGAAATTTATTTAAAGTAGAAAATGATAAATGCCATGTCAAAAAGGATCATAAGAGATTATTTGGAAATCCCTATACCAATGATATGTTTCCAAATAAATTGCATCATGATAAGGAATTGCCACCAAAATATAATATCATGAAAGGTACACTAAGGGATCCATGGATTTGGGGTCAACATATGTCTTTGCTATAGTAATATAATATAGCTTAGAAATTTCATCATCCCCCAAATACTCGTGGAAAAAAAAAACAAAGGAGGAATAACACATAGAGAGAAAAAACAAGCTTTTGGGTCAACATGGAAGAGACCTAAATGTCTCAATGCCTTGCATCGCCCCAAAAAGGAAAACACAAGACAAAAAAGATAATTTTTTTGATATATAGAATAATGAAGATACAAATAGAAGAATATCACGATAGATTCATTTCCTTTGTATCCTTATGCCAATAGAGCAACAAGGGTCATTCAAAGAAAACTCAAAAACATAAAGGCAAATCAAGCAACACAATATGGGAGATCAAATTTCATACAAACAAACACAGAGAATATAGAAAACAAACATAAAGTAGCATGCCACATGCGAGCCATCCTAGAGTAGATCATTCACATCCCAATATTTTTCAACATAGGTGGAAGGTGGATAACTAGCCAAGGGGACTGCATCAAATGCCATAATAGGAGCATCACTAGGTTTAAAATGTGGTGGGTCACTCTCATTAGGAGGATCGTCACATTTTCCCCCACCCAATTTCATAGAAGTAGAAAATAATACATTCAAGTCATTACGCACTTCTTTATCAATCTTAGCAATCCTATCATTATTATCTAAATTGATCACAATATGAGGATTTATGATTATTGCATTTAAATTATCTTGTTTCACCTCTTGCTCTAATTCAATGTCTTATTTTTGTGAAAGTTGGGTTTGTTCTTGATTTTTTTCCATGGGTGTTATTTTATTGTTTTCTTCCAATTGACGAGAAATAACATGATGTCTACATCTATGCTCTTTAGCATTTCAGTTTCTTTTTGCATGGTTTTCAAGTTGTGATGGTGTAGGAGTGGTTTTATCAAGCATTTGTTTCTTTTCTTCCCTTAAGGGAGGAATAAAAGGAACCACTAAGGGTTGGGAAACCACTGTCTCTTTAGGTCTATAGACTTTTTTTTTAATCTTTAGAGGTACAAAAGGGATCATCTTATTGTCTCTTTGTCTCTTATAGGAAATGGGTGGAGGAACTATAGTGAATTTATTTTGTTTACTTGGAAGGGCTTGTGGCTCAATCATAGGGTCATCAATGGTAGGTTGGGAGAAAAGAATAACCATAGACTCGGGAATATTGCTAAGAGATAATTATGCTATGTGCTTTGCCTTGAACTTTTGATAGATTTGAAAAATAAATCTTAATGAGGCTTTATAGGTTCCATAGGTCTAGGCCACAAGAAATCCAATGAAAAATTTCCACGGGAAGATAAAGGATTAAACCCACTATAATGCATGGTAAATATCTCATTTCAAATAGGAAACTCTATGTATTTATGAATAACCGATGGGACAAAATTAATGAAGTGTAACCATGAGTAGCCTAGCTTCACACAAAATAGGTTTGATGACAGGATGATAGATAATGAGACATCTAATTGTTTAGGTCCAAATTTTAATGGAAGAATGATCAAACCTATTGTAGGGAAAGAAAAACCATTATGTGTTTTAATCCATGCTTTCAATTGTTCATAAATATCCTAATAAAGTTCTTTCTCAAATAAAAATTCCTCGTTGATCACATTCTCTGCACATATGACCAAAAATGTAGAGAGGACCATCAGTTTCATGTCTAAGTGCATCATCATTAGTGAAATCAATTCTAGGTAACAAAGTGGTTTTTCTATTACGAGGTTAAATGTCAATGAGATCGATCATGGTTTATAGAGGATCATCCTCATTATCACTCTTATCATCAATCATCATTTCCTCTATTTCATTAACATTCATCACATCATTCTTATCTTCAATAGATTTTATAAAGGTGATTGAATGATTTGGCATTGGGTTCGTGAAGATTTGTAAATTTTGGTTTGGTGGAGTGATAGACTTATTCCCTTTATCATTAACATTTCCCAATTGGATGTGATTAGAATCAATGAGGTCTTGCACTTGATGTTTAAGATGCATGCATCTTTCTGTATCATGTCCAATTTGTCAGTGATAGTGAAAAAAGGCATTTGGGTTATGGTTTGTATGTAAAGACTTGGTTGTATGTACCACTAGAGGTAAATTGATTAGATTCTTATCCAAGAGTTGCAACATAATCGAATAAAGGGAATCAAGGAGTGGGGTTAATTGCCTAGATCTATCCCTAAATTGGTATGGAGTTGTTTTTATGGCAGAAACTTGAGGATCAACATGGAGAGTTGTTTGAGGTTGATTTATTTTAATAAAAGACTTTTTTTACTTCTTAAATGGTTGATAATTGTTGTGAGGGATAGGTTCAGATTTTTCATCACAATTCGAGGAAGTTTTCTCTTCATGTTGACTAACTAAAGTTGATAATAAAAAGAGCCACACATAAATGTGTAAAGGATGGGAACTTCATCATTCCAAGCCTATCTCCTATGTCCTTTTGTAAGTTTTCAATTAAAATTATTTGAATATCCATGTTGGGGAGGTTAATGTTGATTTGTGAGTAAAGCAATTGGTAACGTTCTATAAAATCAAAATTTTCTCCTTATTGTTTCTTACATCTCATTAGGTCAGGTAGAGCCATCTTCAGACCAATTTTCACTTGGAAATGGTTAATAAAGGTATCAACAGGCTCATTGAATGAGTGAATTGAATTATTCGGTAATGAACAAAACCATTCCAAGGCTGTGTCTTTCAAGGATCTAGGAAAGATTTTAGCCAAGAGCTTATCTTCAAAAATTAAGTCACTACATAAGAATGTGAATGTTGGTACATGGTTACTAGGGTCTCCTTTACCACTGTATTTCTCAAAGAGAGGTATCTATATACCTTGTGGGACTTGTGTTTTCAATATCTCCAATGAAAATGGATTTATTTTGACATATTGTGAAGGTTGTCCATTTTTGTTTTGGTTCAATGTTGCTATTTATTGTTGAAGGGATGTGACATTTTGCAAAAGTTGGTTTATGACAGAATCATTAGTTGTGTTTTGGGATGGAGGTGAATATGGTGGAGGTGCATATATGTTGGGTGGAAAACTATATTTAAAGTTTGTGAGAGGTGATGGATTTAGAGAAATTATGTTTGAGCTCACAAAACTAAAAGGATTCCTAGTGGAAATACCCAATGTTGGAGCCATACCATTGTTTGGTTGCATTGCTGTGGTAACAATTGGATTTTTATATATGAGAATAGAGGTTATAGTTTTAGGGAGAGGAATTTGATTTCCTCCCTAGCTTTGAGTGTATCCCAAATCTTGAGCACAACTAGTCATTACAAGAACATGATCATAAATACTACGGCCTAAGCTATGCACAACCTATAATCCTCGGTCATTATCAAGCATTTTCCTCATGTTATCTATGATAGGAAATACAATACCAACAATATATTCTATACTCACATTGTCTTGAAGTTTTTTTAAAGCTTTGTCCAATTGTTTTAGTTTATCTTGAGGAACATGGGAAACCTTGGTTTTAATATTAGTAATGGTGGTTGATGGTAAGGTGGTCATGGAAAATGTGGCATTAGGCATGGAGTACAATATGGGTTGGCTATTATCAACACATTGTGTGAAAGAGTTGGAAAACCCAATATCCACAACTGATGTACCAACCGTGTGGGATGCCATGAGTCTCGAACTATGTCTCACTAAAGTATTGATAGTAGGAAACCAAGTTGTGAAACTCATAAAATTTTCACAAGGCCAAGAGTGCACCCAAGATGAATACCAATAGGAAGAAGCAAGTGGGGACAAACAAAAATCATAGTAACAAAGGTCTCATAAAAAGTTTGTTTAGAAAATACAAGCAGGACAAGGTCGCGTAGGGGCAAATGGGTCTTGCTCAAGGGTTCTAAGAAATGAAAGTTTGATTGTGAATTATATTGCTTAAGGGTCTTGAATCTACTTGCAGACAGTTGAAATAGTAAATGAATTTCTAGAATTTTCTTAATGTATTCGAATTCAAGTATGCAAGAATTTCGAATATGTTTGAACAAATTTTAATACAACTTTGAGATTTGAAATATGATTGATTGACTAAGTGTATGATACAAAGACCTAAAAATGATGACTTTTTAATGTAAATTTTGATTCTAAACAATGCACTTTTGTTTACCAAATGAACTAGATGTAAAATTCCTCAAAATATGCAAATTTTCAAACAAAACCAAATATCTACAACTACAAGAAATTTAAGAAGACAAAGATAGAAATGTGTGCAAAAATTTGCAGAAGCACCTGTACAATGACAAGGTTGCCTAGGGGTGAATGGGTCTTTGCACAAGGTTCTGGAAAATAAAAAATCGAGTCTTTAAGTTGCTATTTATGATTACTATTCCCAGTTGTAAAATGATTCTACGGTGATTGGTTTTTCCATTTTTTTTTATGAAATGCAAGTGTAACTATATGATAATGTGTAAAAAAATTGATAATTTTGAGTGCAAATTTGAATTAATTTTTTATCTAAATGGTTGAAACACACACTAATGTAAACTATGATGCAAAATGTATGCAATATTTTTGGATTTTAATGAGATTTAAATGATGCAAACATGCAATATGCAACCCTAAATGAGGAATGAAAAACTCAAAGATGTAAAATCTAGATCTAGGATTTAAAAGACAGCCAAATCATAAAGTTATGATGTAAGAATGTTAGGTTCACCAAAATGAAATATAAAAAATGTGTGGAGTGTGCCCTAAGTTTAGTTTCTAAAGCCTAAGGTTAATTTTAACATTTTTTGGATTTCATTAGGATGCAAATAAACAAGGTACATAGTGCAGATACCCGAAACTATCCTAGTGTGCGAGTAACACCCTTTTACTGATTTTCACCCTTTTCCCCTAATTATAAATAATAACTTATTATTTAATTATCATATATCACATTTTTTATTATTAATAAGTGAATTTATGTTATTTAATTAATTCATTCCAATTCACCCTTTCTGATTAATTAAATAAATCTTATTTAATTAATTATGTCCTAATTAACATTATTCTTCTTGATTATTTAAATAAACCTTATTTATTTAATTACATTGCTAATTACACCTATTTGTCTATTTTAATTAAATACTTATCAATAATTGTTTAATTAAACATCAACACCCTTCTTAAATTAAATAATTGTTATTAATTATTTAATTAAACCACTTTCCTACTTCTAGATTAAATAATTAAATAAATTATTTAATTCTCCTATTTCATCCCAAAATTATCCATTAATAAATAAATATTTATTTATTAATTATTCTTCACTTGCATGTTCCTCCAATAATTAATTATCCTCTCATGCATTATTCCCCCAAACTTAACTAACACTCTCTCTTAGTCAATTGGATAATCAAATCTAGTTCATTGATCAATCAATTCACTTTACTCCCTCACTCTAAGTCTTCAAATAAATCAGTTTGGTCAAATAATCATCAGTATTAGTTGACGCATCAATCAATTCTTCATGCAACCAATTAACTGGAATCCTACAACCATTTGTAGCCAGTTAACTAGGTAATCAATTCCTCTCAACAATCCTCAACCATTGATCTTGATCTTGCACCTCTTGATTTGAATCATTCATTCAAATCAAGCATTTATATAAAATAATCCCTCACCTCATACTGATGGCTAACCGCAAAATTTAGAGTTTTGCACCATTGCGATCATCACACACACTTGAGCTATTTGCAAAAGAAGTGCATATCAAATTTTGAGAGCATAAGCAAGAAAAAAGGTAAAATGGAGGTAGTTCAAGACAACATTGTTGAGGTAAATGTAATATTTATTTGAATTCATGTTTCTTGTTCTTTATTGATTGGAATTACATTTGAGTATTGAATTGTAGGCTTGTAGTTAACTACTTTGATTCATTATCTCCATAAGGAATAATGCTCCCATTTTTTAGATTGAATTTTGGTGAACTCGATGTGAATCTCATGTTTTTAAAAATTTTTGTATGGAATTAAGATTTTTTTATAGTTATAGGAAGTGTGATGCAATTGAAAATCTGTTCAACGCATTCGTTTAATCCTACAACACAATTGATAGTTTTTTCAATGCATCTGCTCAACTTGGTGACATATACAATTTTTTTTGCATCATATTTGTCACTGTGATTTTCTATGTTTTTGTAGGTTGAACCATTCCTTTGCATACGTTGATCTGTGCACCATAATCTACTTACTCTGCAACGTAGTCGACGCACAATACAAAACATCTAGGTCTTTTGACAACACAATCAAACACCACATCCAGGTCTTACAACACCATAGTCAACTCTTTGTACCACACATCTAATTATTACTACACCATAGTTGATTCATTGTGGACCACATCTATGTCTTCCTACACTGCAGTCATGTACCGGTGCATCGCAATGACTATTATAGAAAGAAAGGTAAAATTTTGATTTATACTTTTTTGTTTTTTATTTTTTAGTAGGGTAAGGTTTTGTGTTACCGATCATTTTATTTATAGCTTGTGGAAATCTTTCAGATTATTTGACACATTTTCTTTTTAGTGCTTGAAATGAACATGATCTCACATATTTCCTTTTTAATGCTTAAAATAAACATAATCTCACACATTTATTTTTAGTGCTCTTAAAAAAGAATTATACAATCTCAAACATTTGGTTTTAGTGCTCTTAAAATATCAATACAATCCTCACTTTACAATCTGGATTTAAAATGAGCAGTGTATTTGAACATGCCATATTTCACTTGGTGCTCTAAAATTAATAGATAAATTACATAATTCCTTTGGTGTAATTAAAGTGAATCGATTTATTGTATTTGGTGCACTTCTACACATCAGTCTTGTTACCAAAAGAAATGTTTGTTTAAATTATCCTCTCCCCTTGTGCACCTAGTGCGATCTTGGATGACGAGAAATTACAAACATATTAAAATTTCCACCTTTTTTTTAAGTAGGAGGATTTCCTTAGGATACATCCTCATGAAGAACCCAATGGATTAACCTGAAGAAAAATTTCTTGGTGTCATATAGAAATTGGACGAGATCAAAATATGTAGTTTGATCCATGCATGTAACGCTCCAAAATTTCACTAGGGGTTTACAGTTTTTTAGGCCCTCCAGAGACGTCTGAGAAGTTGATGGTGTTCAAAAATATCTATCCACTAAAAACCTTTTGTTCTAGAGGCCATTAAATTCCATTCAAACGTAACTTATAAAGTGGTGCAAGGGATGCATATCATACCCTGAAGCTACTCACCATGTATTTTCTTAGGTTGAGATAAATCTTGTTGGGTTGCTAGAAATAACCTCTTATCAAGAAAAAGGTGTGTTCGTGATGTATTTCGATGACCTTGTGTCACTGGACATCTACTATCTACCTTCGTATAGAGAAGTTATTTTTACAATTGACCCAATTGTTCAAATACCCAATCTTTCTAAGTATTTATCCCTTAAATGGGAGGTGGTCCTACCTACAATTACACACCCATTCTACTACTAAATTAGGTTGTGAATATTTTGAGTCTTGTTATTACCAAGTGTAAATGACCTTATCATTTGACACAAAACTATCAAAAACCAAACACTAATAACTTATAAAACAACTATTTTTTGTGTTTTCTCAAATTGAATTACATCAAAAATAAGAAAACTAATCAAGATTAGGGTTCCTTAGAGGTTGGATTTTTGACAAAACTTATGCATTTCATTTGTTAGCCTATTCATCACAATTGTGTATCTACACTGCAAAAATAATGTGACACATCTGTTAGTGATTGCCACATTCATCTATTAAAACACTACATATCTATGTCAATTGAAACTCTACATTATCTAGATCTGCCTAAAAGTTGTTGTTTTTGTTTATTCTATCCTTATACTTTGTATTTCAAGTTTTACATCAAATAATTGAGTTCATTAGGTATTTTATTTTTATCTCCCCAAAGTGCATTCCAATCATTTCAGTCATTTTTGTCATTATAAAACAACATATCCTCCTAATAGGATTGACTCACATCAAGGTTGAAAGTCAATCCTACCCTTGGGAGATCTCTTTATCTAATGAAATTAGGGAAAAATGAGGGTTTCCTAGATCATCATTCCATTTTGGTTAAACACACCCATCCATTTCTCTTCATTTCATTTTAGTGAACCCAAAATTCTTACACTAAAACATTTTTGATTTGGTAGTCTTTCAAAACCCTAGATCTAGATTTTGTATTTCATTAGTTTGTTTTACATCTCATTTAGGGTTTCCACATTTCATTTTGTATCATTTACAATTGCATTTTTCATCATATAAATTCACAAAATCCAAAAATGTTGTATAAATCTTACATACATCTTGCACGTTAGTTGTATTAAGAGTGGTTTTTAGTCATTTAGATCAAAATTTTAGTTAAATTTGCATTCAAAAAGTTGTCATTTTGTTAAATTTTTGTCATTAGTTACATTTTCATTTAGACATCAAAATCTAGAAAAAATTGTAATAGTAATCACATTATTCAACCTAAAACAAAAAAAAACATAAACTCTAGCTCAAACAGTAAATTTTTCAATTTTCAGAACTCTAAGCAAGGACCCATTCACCCTTGGATGAATCTGTCCCTGCATAGGTGTCCTAAAAAACTTTTGCATGCATTACTGTCTCTGTTTTGAATTTATGTTTCTATTGTTAAAATTGTACTTTGAAATTTTAAAATAATAATTATTGCATGTGCAAGAAAAGTTTCATTTTGTTTGATTTGTTACAAAATTGAGAAAAGATTTGTTGCATTTAAAATCATCAAATATGTAGGAAAATTGCTTACATTTTCTAGAGGATTGCTTAATTTGGGTAGTTAGTTTTCATTTTTTCACAAATTCATACATTGTATAGTTATCTAGCCATGTTGGATCTCCTTCCATAAGAACATTATATACTTAGAAATTCCTTTAGTTGTGATGAATTTAAAATTTTAGATGAAGCCCTTGAGGAATTCATCTCACCTAGATCATCAACTAAAGCTTTGGTGCAAAAGGATGCAATCATAAATAATCATGACTATCCTAGTTGTTCTTCTCCTGATACCTCTCCTACCTGTGATGAAGGTATCTTGGTGTTAGAAGACCTAACTATTGAATTTCATGAGAAATTGTTTGTCCCTCTTCCAATGCTTTACCCATTTGGAAAGATATGGTACTAAAAGAAGATGAAACCATTGATATATATCCCTCAGAAAATAGTAAGACAAAAGGCATAGATGAAGATGCTAAGTTCACATTAGAGCCCCCTTAATAGAAGTCCATCTAGGCAACTCAGTTGAGGTTATGAATGCACAAATTGGATCTCCTTTAATTGTTGAAACTCTTAAACCACCTCCCATTATTAGACCTCCATTACCTCTAGGTGCTATCTTAAAATTTACAAGGAAAATTTGTAGTAACAATGTGTTGTAACAACCAAGTTATCACACAATTCCTCACACACATAACATTCCTCTGCATAGTGATAAAGAGTATGATCTTGTTGAGAAACTTCATCATACTCTGATAAACATCTCCCTTTGGGATTTGATTTAAACATCACCTACATATAATATGATGCTCCAAGAATTTTTGTAGAAGAATGATATCCAATCTATTGTTAAATTGAATGATGTAGAAAGCTCATTTGATTATATGCAAGTGACAAATTTGCATATCACATTCCCTCAATATGAATTACCCTTGCTTGAGATCCAAAATAAACATGAGGCCTTAATGATAAAGGTGATCATTAATGAAACTACAATTAGGAGCACCCTCATAGACAATGAAGTAGGTGTTAATTTTTGTAGCATTGATCTCCTAGATAAAATTGGTGTGAACAAGAAGTTTATTCAACTCAATGATGCTAATATTCATGGCTTTGATAATGTTAATGGGAAACCATTAGGAAAAGTCACATTACCCATTGAGTTTGGACTTATAGTTTTTCCTACCATTATCCATATCATGTCAGGACCTCTTTCATACAACCTTATCCTAGGGAGATAATGGATTCATTTCATGAAATGAGTCCCATATAATCTTCACCATGAGATGAAGTTTGAATATAATAACAAGATATACATGGCTGAAGAAGAAGAACAAATTTATAATTCACAAGTTCATAACATTTCTGACTCTCTTAATACTTTGATTCCAACTTCAAAAGTAGAACATATGCAAGTTGATGGTAATCCTATTTATCTTTCATCTGCAATAAAACTCTTAGATGATGATTGGAGGATATTAGATTTTACACCTTGTTTCAAAGAAGAGTTAAAAATCTCACCCTCAAGGTCCAAATAGTCAAATAAAAATGATTTATCTTCAAACACATGTTTTAGGGATGATTTGGGTTCATTAGATTTTACACCCTCCTTTATGGGAGAGTACAGAATATTACAATCTACACCTAAAGAATATTGTGTTTCATTTTCTCAACTTGTTTCTACATCAATAAAATCAACCCATGGTGGTGATGGGGGCTCTCCAACTCCCATCCCTCATGAGAGGAAGATACATAAATTTACAAAAATTAAAAAGGATTTGTATGCTCATGAAGAATCCAATCCTTCTCAGAAACATAAAATATCTTCATATGAGTTGGAAGAATGTCATGGTATTGGATACAAAATCCTTTCTAAACATGGATATAATGAAAACATGAAACAAAATTATAGAAATTGATGCAAATTTGTGATATGGATTGCTCAAATTATGCATAATCCATTGATTGAAAAATCTTGATGAGGGGTGTGATTCAAAAAATAGGTGTTATAAAATGCTCAAGATTGGATCAAGAATTATAGAGAGTGCCTATTCTTATGATTATTGTGAATGAATTTCATGTTTGAAAGGAAATTTTATAGATTTTAGGAATTCTGACCAACGGTTAAGATTGAAAATGGAGATCAATGGATGAGAGGAAATCAAGGAGGTGGGGAAGGATTAAGGAGGATCAATAGTTGAGGATTCATGAGAGCCCAAAATATCCCTAATTTCATACAAAAGAGGTTGAAGATATTTTGAATTGGAGGTAAGGAAAGATTTTAATTTGAATTGGGTTTTTTGAAAAAGGAATATTCCTTGTGCAAGTTGGAGGGTTGGAGGAAAATTATCCAATTAAACAATTATGAAAATCATTTAATTGTGAGGATGAGAGGAATTAATAATTTAATTAAATAATTGGGAATTATTTAATCAAGTGCTAAATTAGCATGAAAATGATGAATTAATCAAATAACCTTAATTATTCAAGTAATAGGAGAATAAAGTGAATTTAATCAAATAATTAGAAATTATTTAATTAAATGGAGGAATTAGGTGATAATGAGAAAAATGTTGTTAGTAAGATGCGTGATATATTTAGGATAATTTTAGATGTCTATAGGTATCAACATTAAGACACATAGTTTCAAGAATATAACTAGCTTAAGACATCCTTCTATGTTCTCCCAATCATTTGGGGGTTGAAGAACCACTTCATAGAAGTAAGGCAAGAGGTTAAGTCATTTGAAATGCTTCAACATACCATCTCACCAACCCTTATAGTTACCTTTATTCAATTTAATTATGGATGGATGCATTGGATATCCATAATAAATTTATCCACTTTAGTCACACAATAGATAAATCAAAACTCAATCCAAGAAAATAACAAGATTACCCCATAATCATTCAATAATGAGACCCCCCCAATAGTATGTAATGTTGGAAATTTATATGTAGTGCGATTAAAATGTTAGAATTATTTTCCAAAGTTTACAATTCCAAGATGGTTTAAATATGGAAAAATACAATAATATCTTAGAGTGAGATCCTCGAACTAAAATTATAATTTCCCAATATAATCTAGACTGAAAATGAAGCCTTTCCAAAAGGAAAAACTTCTCCATGTGTTAGTATGTTCAAGCTATCAATTAGAATATAAATACACACAAATTTGAATAAAATATACTTGGGGTTGAATCTAGAAAAGTGCATGGATGGAATTGTTGAGATCCTCAATACCTTTCCAACATTGCAAAAATTGAGAAAATCAAAGATCAAGGAAAGATACTATGAGATTTTAAGTCTAAATGGGAAATCGAACTTCAAATAGAAATAAAACTCACCAAAAAACATTTTTGACAGTCATACCTACACCAATGGAAACTACTCAAACCAAACTTTCCAATGATGTCTTCTTTACCAAAATCTAATACACAAGTCAAAATTTATTCCTTTTGGAAGAAAACTTCCCAATTGGGGCTTGAAAGGTAAAGAACGACCTCTAATAATGGTCATTTGGATGTCAAATTTAAGATAATTTCTCAATGATGATTTTTTGGCTATCAAATTTAAGACAGTCTATGATGCAATCATTTGGCCATCAAATTTAATTCATACAAAAAATGCTAAACTTTTCCTGTCATAGAAATATGAAGTGTTATATATAAAAATAAGGGGTTTTTGGCCTTTTGGATTCAATGGAAAGGTCTATTATAACCCAAAATTCTCCAAAATGAACTTACAATAAAAAAATTCACAAAAAACCCTACAAATATGATATTTCTATCAAGTTTTTTTAATTCTCCAAGTCATCATTTGATGCAATAAAAGAGCACAATCAAATTTTAAAGATCCACCAATATTTTTAACCTTGCAATAGCTCAAGTATAAATCACTCTCAAATCTAAGAAGGGGATTTTAAGATCTAAAGCTTTGATACCATGTTAGATTCACTTAAGAACTCAAGCTCCCAAAATCACTTGCAAGACAAAAAATAATCTTCTAAAAGAGAGAAAATAAATAAAATAAATTTGCAATAATGGATGCAAAATAATATTAGATTAAATGTGGTCAATGAATGTAATTTAATACTCAATATAATGTACATATGTTACCTTTCTTATATAGGAAAGGTTGAGAGGTGGGAATAACTAGTATGATGAAAAGTGCCTTAATCCTATGTCATGTGACAACTAAGGGATTAGATATGATAAGATCACATGAAAACTACGAATTCTATAAATATTCCTAACTCACTAAGTAAAATTAACATGTGAATATGACCTAATAGGTGAAACAATTAGTTAAAATACCTTATTTAAACCAACAACTATAATTTGAAACCAAGAGATTAACTAAAATTTCTACTCTAAAAACCAAAACCTAGTTGCCGAATCAAACTCCAAATTATAAAATCTAGAAGTTATTGCAAATAAAATGGCTAAAACAAGAGAAGAAGTTGTTGATTTATACATGGAAGTTCTAGCTATTACCCTCATAAAGGGTAAATACCACATTAATCAAGAAAAAATAAGGAAAAATAGGCAAAATAAAAAAGAACAAAAATGGGAAAACAAATGAAAGCCACAAATGATATTGAGCCCCTTGTTTCTAAAAATGAAGATAATGCCACTCAAATGGATACCTCAAAACATGAAGATGAAAAACATCTATCAAAACCAAGTGATGATGATATTATTAGGAAAATGTGTGTTTTCCACCTTGCATAACATTATAATGTTATATTTTATTATTATGTAGTGCACCTAGGGGATCTAATAATGTGTGCATCACATGGGTTATAATTCTTGGGGCCACTTTATGTATTGTATGTAAGATTTTGATAAATATTTAATGTGGGTTTATACATCAGGAGATATTTAATATTAGGAAAAAATAATACCAAATGGGGGTTAATAGTTTTATAAGCTCATGGTATTAGTCACATGGTCTATGTAATACCACTTGGTGGTTTTGTGTGAGCTTATGTATATAAAATAAATCACATGTAGTTGTCTAATGTTGGCTGGTTAAGAGCCTCTTGTTAGTATTTGTGAGGGTTGAAGCATGGAATGGGATGTTTTGTTACATGCTTGGTCACATGGAGTGCTTGTAGAGGATTTGATGTTTCAAGGGTATTCATGGAAACTCTGAAGATGTATTGTAATATTTACTATTGAATAATACATGAGTGATGGATTCTTTTGGAGGCTAGCGTTTTCCCTCTTGAGGGTTTTCCCAAGGTATATCTTGTGTCATCTTTGATGGTATGCTGTCAATTATTTTGCATATAGATTCTAAATACTTGTTTGCATAGATTTATCTATTTGGGTTATGTGGAAATTCTCTTGGGTGATGCATATTTCCTTTCATTTAGTATTAGACATATTTATGGTTTATATAACCTTGCTGGAGTAGATATGGTGCATACTTGAATCTAGGTATTTGCATGAAAGAATGAAGACATTGCAAGGTATGGGAGTTTTGTGTAGGTTGTTTTTGCAGATTTGAGGTTATAGATTTGTGATTATTTTTTGTAGATTTGGTTTTATGAATATTTGTTAGAAAAAAGGTTTTTTCTTGGTGTTGACCATGAGGTTTTTTATGGAAAAGGTTTTAGATGACCCCTTGGCACAAAACATACCTCACCATTGTATCTAGGAGGCCTGAGATATGAAGATTGACATAGAATTTGACCTATTTTGGTTATTGGAAAAAATGCAAACTTTTCTCCCTCCTTGCCTCTGTTGTATGCCATCCAATTTTTCTACAGAGAAAAAAATTATAAAAATATCCTGCAAATTTAATAAAATTCAATTGAAAAATAAACTTAATAAAATTTGATTGAAAATTAAAAAAATAATTTTAAAAATAAAAAATAAAATAATATTTGAGGGGAGGGGGCTGATGGTATTGTTGTCGATGGGGCCTAGCTCATGGTTCCATGGGAAACCAGAAATACCAACCCCCATGCCCTTAGGCGCTTAAACCTTTTAAAATTCACCACTATATAAAATTAAACCCAATTTAATTATTGATTAGGTCTATCACCCTTTGTAGGTGGCACTGCTGCCACTAGCAGGCCACCCAAGGGCCACCTTGCAACCACTTGATAGATAAATTGAGGTTTCTTCTAGAAGGAATAAATTCCACCTCATGTGTTAGATTTTTAACTTATTATAGTCATTGGAAAGGTGGTTTTCATTACTTCATTTTGTGGTATTAGTGGTTTTTCCATTTTTTTATTTGATAGAATTTTTTTGTTGGAAGTTGGATGTTTTTTAAACTTTGAGAGGTCATAACTTGTGCATACGAAGTCATATTTTGGACTTCTTATAGTCAACAAAAGTATCGTTTAGAGCACTACATAGTAGATCAGGTTTGAAGATATTTTAGTATGATTTATTTTATATTATTTCCATATGACCTGTTTATGGGTTCTTGTTGATTTTGATACTTTGTGAGCTTATAGTTTTTTATATCTTGGTGATTTTATGTTTAAGTCATTGTATAATCACATGTGCATATCTAACTACTCTCATTTTATATGGTTATTAGTATATGTAAGAGAGGGGGACCACCCACTACAAGGCCCCAGGTCACGAAAGGCCAAGAGCGGAGAGGCTGCCCTAACTTACCTCAGTTCAAAGGAAGGTTAGGATGAAAAGGATGAGAATGATGAGGAATATATGTCCTTCAATCACTCTGACATCCCAAGAGTTGTAGGAAGACTAGATGAGTCACTTTTCTAGAGTCAACTCTACGTCTCAAGCAACTCTTTGTCTGAGGATAGAAGTGTAGTTTTGGGACGGCAGCGCGACGTGCTGGCGTCTCACAGGTGCGCTAGCATCCGTACGGACATAGAACCAAAATAACGAGGTTGGAATCCTGAGAAAGGACTGATAGTTGAGTCTAACAGTTTTGGGAAGCAAAGAATGAGATTAAGAAGAGAGAAAAGTAAACAAAGAAGTGATAAAGGAGGTATATTACCAAGAGGGTGATGAAGATGATCTCGTAGAATATCCTACTCGCCAGCTTGCTTCAAACTCTCTCCACCTGCACACAATCAAGGGAGAAATTGTTGGGGCTGTATAGGGGCTTACCTCAATCAGACCCTCATCTTGGTGTTTCCACCTCCACGGACAACCAAGTTTGGAATGATAGGAATAAAGATAAAGAAACTACAAGCTACGTAAACAAAAAACACTTCAAGCAATACGTGCTTACTCAATCAAAAAAAATAGGAGAGATTAGAGGAGCTTACCACCTCCATCCAAAGCACTCAAATATTGTGGAGGAGAGAACGAGAGGGACTCAAGCTTCTATTTCCACGGTGTCTATCCTGTTCTTGCACTATCAGAGTGATGGAGTAGTGGATTGTTGCAATGGGGTGAAGGGTGTTGCTACACAACTTGTGAATGCTTGAAGATGGTGGAGAAAATATGAAGGTATGGATTCAATATCTTGCCAAACTCTATCCAAACTTGAGAATGGATGAGAGAGTGAAGAATATGAAGGAGAAGGTGAAAAATGACCATATTCAGGTCAGCCAACCAAAAAGGGCGTTAGACTTTGACTTCCAATCGAAAGTGTAACATCTCTATAGTCTCAAGCCACGAGAATTTTCCACGGACATAAGCGTGCCGCACGGACGTCTGTGCACCATGAGGGGATCCCTAACAAAAATGCCCCCACCAACACATAAACATGGTGCCAAGTGGAATGCAATTAGTGGGCTTAAGTGGAATTAAGCCTCTGCCCTTGGTTTTCTAAAGTGTAAAGGGGTAAAAAGGGAATTTGCGTTAGGGGTGAAAATTCACATTCATACATTTTCCCCCACTTTAGCAAGCATGAGTACTGATGAATGATTTAGTAAAGTAGAGTATTAAGGAAGTAACAGAGTAAGAGATGTATACCTATACTGACGAGGAAGCGGAGCACGATCTGGTGAACCCAAAAGTGCAGGAGAGGACTTCATATTTCCACGGAACTACAAAGATGAAGTATGAAAAATGCCTCATAGGTTCACTATCCTACAAGGGGGGTATCCTTCAAGAACTCTCACATGAAGGAAAGCAGGAAAAGCACCTTACAGACCCGCATAATTCTAAGGAAGGTATCCCCCAAGAACTCTCACATGAGGGAGACTGAGAAAAGCACCTTACAGACCCACATACCTACAAGGAAGATATCCCCCAAGAAATCTCACATGAGGGAGATGGAGAAAAGGGGAATCTGTAGAGCCAGAGGTGGCGACATGTTTACCTATAGACATAACACATTAGGAATTAGCCACGCAAGCCAGTGAACAAATAGCGACATAGACCATCACTAAGTTGTAAGACTTTCAAAGGGGTCCCTCAAGAACCCTTCAAAAGGAAGGAGGGTCCACTCAAGGGATGCATTGTTTGAAAGGTGAAGTCTAGTCGGGCTGCCCCCAAGCTAGACGTAAGGATATGAGGATGATCTAGTTGAGTTGCCCCTAGACTAGACGTTGAGGTGTGAAGTAGATCTAGTTGGGTTGCCCCCAAGCTAGACGTCATAGAACTTGTTGAAAGTTTTTGAAGGGGTCCCTCGGGAACTTGACATGAAAAGAAGGGGTCCACTCAAGGGACACACTATTCAAAAGCTTAACGTCTTCCTGCTCGAATCGATTCATCACTAAGGGATCATTTTGAAAGATGTTCACTTCATTAAGGAATTTGAAAGGAAGGAGATGTGCTCATGTGAGGGGAAGACTAATACTGTTCCCACTTTGGGGGAGGGTTTCCATGTCCTTTCTTTACGAACCCATGATGAAGGAAACATGTTCCGCTATGGTTTCAAACTGAGAATTCAATTCTAACAAAGAAGTGTGTGAGGGATCTTTGAGAAAAGATTCATTTGGAAATGAATGCATTTTCTGGAGACCAAGTAATATAGAAGAGGCATTGTCACACATGAAAGGGACAAATCAAGCAAAGATGAGAGAAAGATAAAGAGGAAAGTAAGGAAAACAAATCACACACAGAGGGCACAGGGGGTTCTGGTTATGCAGGGTCAGATCTGCCTTTATTTATATATTAGGTAACCGTGGTAAGAGGCAAAAGATCCTCAATCCCCAACTAGATCAGGAAGAATGTACGAAGGAAAAAGTAAAATAAAAATTGGGTCAACATGGAAGGAGGCCTAAGTGCTCCTGACGCTTTGCATCGTTCCTAATTTACCAAAAGCCAATCACAAACATGGAAGAATGATGACAGATATAGAGGAAGGATTACAACACAACACCATGCCTATATCCATGCACCAACAGGGGTGACGAGGGTCATCTAGGAACATGTAGCATGATCATAGGGGAACACATGTCAGACATGCACACATTTCTAATCTCAAGATTAAGAAGATGGTCTTCCACTAACACTGGTCAACCAAGAGGTCATCAGATTCCCACTCTAGATCATCATAGGAAGGATGAAGAGCCTGCAATGGTGTAATGTTAAGGGGAGGAGCTTCCAATCCTCCTGTAATAAGTGCCAAGGTAGAGGGACCTGTAAGGTCTCCGTTGCTTAGCTCTTGTGGGTCTAGGGTCAACGACTTGGTGAAGATCGCTGATAGGGTTGGAACTTTGTCCATCGAGTTAAACATGCATTTAAGGAGAGTGTTATGCTCCACCTTAGAGAATGGAGGAGTTGGTACCTAAGGTTCATTGTTGGGCTCATTGAGATACTTGGGAGTGGTGACAAACTCAAGGGAGGCTAGGACCGGTTTCGTTACTAGGACGAATCAAGTCAATTTGGGGCCACCTTTCGGAGAAGGTGAAATATTCTTACGTCCTCCATTGTTGGAGGGGCCACACTCTACCTTGTTCTTCATCGAAGGAGGTGAACTCCCCATAGATGAAACAAGGAGGGCTAAGGGAGAAGAGGAAAGAACTACAGTGGACATAACCGAAGTGTTCACCATGTCCATGGGCTTTGGGAAAGGAAAGGCATCCTGGACGAAAGTCAACAAGGGTGGCTCCATCGAAGGGGCAATGAACACTTGCACCCTTCCAGGTGCATGTGTGCTCACAACGGGAGCTAGTAGAGATTCAAAGAAAGAGGAGGGCAAGAGGGGGACATAATAGGAGATGCGGTCTTCTCCTCCTCCTTCTTCTATAAAGAGGCTTGTTCAACCAGGATAGCTTTTCATTGACACTTGCATTCGCCCGCAAGGTGGTTTCTACAACTCTTCGAACCAGAAGCCAAAACTTGCAAAGGGACAAAAGGATCCTGCTTAGCCATAGGAGTGTCCTCCATGGTTGTCTCTAGTGGAAGAGTAGACTTCTAAATGGGAGCAGGAGGGGCATGCTCAGAAACAACGAGAGGAGTTGACTATATCACCTTAGAGGTGGATCCTTTCCTATTCGGGGGAACGTTAATAGGTTGAGGGGAAAACTCTCTTTGTGAGCCTTTATTTCTACCGTACAAATAATACCAGGGTCCTAGGGACCTGTTAGGGAGATCCGATATCCTGACCTTGGGCTTTCGCCAAGGAGGCATCATTGGACTTAGTGGGTAGAACCCGATCTTTTTCATCCAGTACTCTTCCCAAGAGAGGGGAGTGGATGAGTTAGCTCGAGAGGGAGCGAGATCCTCCTTTCCTTTTCAGGAGGAGGAGGTAGCTGGCTGCTCTGCCACAAGAAGGGTCAAGTTCGGTTGTCCCTTGCCCCTAGTTTTTTACTTCACATAGTTCTTGTAAAGTAGGTTTGTTCTCCGTGGGAGTGGACCAACTAGAGTGGGAAAAAAGTGATCTAACGAATATCCCCCATGGGATACCACAGACTAATATCGAGTTTCATGCACCACGTGCATGACACCTTCATGGGAAAACTTAAGGTACTTATGAATAACGGAGGCGATCCCATTCATGGAAGCTAGCCAAGGTATGCCTAACTTCACTCTGAATAGGTCTGACTTGGGGATGACATCAAAGACCATGTCTACAATCCTAGGTCCAACTAGGATGGACAAAATTATCGATCCATAGGGTTTAAGAGAAAATCCATCATGTGTGCAGATGATGGACTTGGTTTGGTTGTATTCCTCCCTCTATAGGTATTTTAAGAGTAACGTATCCTTCATAATGACATTCACTCTATTCGCGGTGTCAACCAAGATCCTCGTCACAATGTTACCATTGAGGGGAGCGGGAATATAAAGTGGAGAAGGCTTGCTATTTGTGGGAACATCTTGCAAGGTAAATGTCACATCCAGTGAGTTGGTTGCAAGACGAGGAGAGGGAGTAACAGTAACCATGTTAACATACACCTCAAGGTGAGAAGTAGAATCAGTGGGATCGATAATCATTTTGGCAGAATGTGATGGAAACGGGTCCGTGTATATCTGCAAGTCACTATTAGCTTTCGCCACTAATTTTTTCATGTTTTTCTTGTTCCCATCAAGATGGATAGTACCATCCTCGATACGGTCCTATATCTCATGACGTCGACGCATACACCGTTCGGTATCATGTCCGTTAACTCGATGGTAGTGACAATAAGTATTTTCTTCATACTAGCTAGGGTATGGTTCTCTAACTAGTTTAGGAGGTGGCAGGGTAAGGATCTTATCCTTCACCAACTTCTACAAGATGGAAGAATAAGATTCTGATAGCTTCGTAAACTTCCAGTCGCATCTGAGGCCGTTGTTATCCACAACGGCTACTACATTTTCAACAAATTTACCTTTCCTAGAGATCAATATGATAGACCTCCCTTCTGAATGGAAGCATGAGGGAGGACCCCCAAACTAAACCACCATTTGCTGATATTCTCGTAGAGCCACACACAGATGTGCAAAAGAGGGATACTTCAAGAGGGAAAATTTCTCTTGCCAATGTCTCTGTAAATTCCCTATCAAGACCTTCTGTACATTAGAGTCAAGTAATGGATACAAGATTTGTGAGAAGAGCACTTGATAGCACGCTATAAAGTCTATAACCTTTTCATTATCCCCTTTTTTGCACTGAAAAAGGTCTAAGAAGGTCATCTTCGGTCTAATATTGGCTTGGAACTATCGCAAGAATTGGTTCACAAGTTGATCGAATGTGAAGATGGAATTATCGAGCAAAGAAAAGTACCAATCCAAAGCCATATCTTTGAGAGATCGGGGAAATAGTTTAGCCATTAATGTATCATGATGGAAGAAATATGTGCACAGGGCGTTAAAGGTAGACACATGTGTTTGCGGGTCCCCTTTACCATCATATTTCTCAAATTTTGGAATCTTCATCCCTTGCGAGAAAGGAGTGTTTAGGATTGCAACCGACAACTGGTTGTGTTAGAAGAAAGGTTGAAAGATAGGTTGAGTTGAGGCCTAGGACAAGCTCACTAGCTGATTTTGTATCTTCCCCATATTCTGGTAGGGTCATTAGAAGACATAGGGCCACTAGGACCACTACTAGAGATGTCGTCGTGACCGCTGCCAGAGCCACCACTGATACCACCGCCACTGGTGTGACCCCCACCGATGCCACCACCGTGACCACCACTAGAGCCACCACTGATTCCGCTGCCACCAATGTGACTTCCGCCGAAGCCACCTCCTCCAATGCCCCTGTTGCTTTCAAAGCCTCCACCTATCACTCTGTCAAATACTCCACCACCAAAGGTGGTAGAAGGGGTGAAGTGGAAACCCAAGGGGTTTCTATTTACTTTGACAGTCTCAAGAATTTCAGAAGTAGAGGGTATATTGAATGATGAGGCCGTGTCAACCATATATACAGATGTAGGAGGAATCGACACTTCCAACTGTCTCTCACGTTCTTCGAAGAGAACACATCATGCCATGTGACTAAGGATCAAGGGGGCACATGCCTCAACTAGACCAGCGAGACTAGCCAAGATTTCTACACCTGTCCGGTCCTTTTTAAGCATGTATCTTATTTCACCAATCACCTTAGCAGCCCTAGCCAACTTTGGGTTGCCTTCCAGGTGATTTTATAATGCACCTAACCCTTTATCGAGACTAATGATGTACTTGGAAGGGATACAAATGGCCTCATGCCCATCTATGGATGAAGAGGTTGGTGATGTAGGAGGAGTAGGGATGTGATTGGTTTCATCAAGAAACTTAGATTCACCTCGCGATACATGCTCGTATGTAGACAAACCAATCGTAGAACCAAAGAAAAGGCCGATAGTTAAACTAGAGTAGACCTTCATCTTGTCCATCGAAAGGTGTCACAAAATTCTTTTAAAAATATGCCCAGAGGTCGTAGACTGGGTCATGAAGCTCATAAAATTTCACAACACACCAGGGTACAACGACCAAGAGGTATATGAGAAAAAGTTGAGGATGTCGACAAATGGATAAACGTTGGTTCACGTCAGGTTCACCAAAATGTAAGAGAGGGGGACCACCCACTACATGGCTCGAGGTCATGAAAGGCCAAGAGTGGAAAGGCTTCCCTAACTTACCTTAGTTCAAAGGAAGGTTAGGATGAAAAGGATGAGAATGATGAGGACTATTTGTCCTTCAATCACTCTACGATCCCAGGAGTTGCAGGAAGACCAGACGAGCCACTTTTCTAGAGTCAACTTTGCATCTTAGGCAACTATCTATCCAAGGACAAAAGTGTGATTCTGGGATGACAACACGACACGCTGGCATCTCACAGGTGCGCTAGTGTTTGTACGACCAAAGAACGAAAAAGATGAGGTTGGAATCCAGAGAAAGGACTGATAGCTGAGTCTAACAGTTTCGGGAAGCAAAGAACAAGATTAAGAAGAGAGAAAAGTAAATACAAAAGTGATAAAGGAGGTATATTATCGAGAGGGTGACAAAGATGATCTCGTAGAATATCCTCCTTGCCAGTTTGCTTCAAACTCTCTCCACCTGCACATAATAAAGGTAGAATTTTTTTGGGCTGTATAGGGGCTTGCCTCAGTTAGACCCCCATCTTGGTGTTTCCACCTCCACGGATAGCCAAGTTTGGAATGATAGTTATAAAGATAAAGAAAGAAACTACAAGCTACGTAAACACAAAACACTTCAAGCAGTACGTGCTTACTCAATTGAAAATAATAGGAGAGATTAGAGGATCTTACCACCTCTGTCCAAAGCCCTCAAGGCTTGTGGAGGAGAGAACACGAGGGACTCAAGCCTCTGTTTCCATGGTGTATGTCTTGTGCTCACACTATCGAAGTGATGGAGTAGTGGATTTTTGCAATGGGGTGAAGGGTGTTGCTACAAAGCTTATGAATGCTTAAAGATGGTGGAGAAAATATGAAGGTATGGATTCAATATCTTGCCAAAATCTATCCAAACTTGAGAATGGATGAGAGAGTGAAGAATATGAAGGAGAAGGTGAAAAACATCCATATTCGGGTCGGCCAGTCGAAGAGAGGCGTTACACTTCGACTTCCAATCAAAAGTGTAATGTCTCTATAGTCTCTAGTCGTAGGAATCTGCCAGGGATGTAAGTGTTCCGTGCAGACATCTGCACGCCACACGGGCGTCCCTGACATAAATGCCCCCACTGACACATAAACAAGGTGGAAAGTGGAATGCAAGTAGCGGGCTTAAGTGGAATTAAGTCCCCACCCTTGGTTTTCTAAAGTGTAAAGGGGTAAAAAGGGAGTTTGCGTTATGAGTGCAAATTCACGTTTATACAATATATTATTAATTTTATATGTTGCATTGTTGGACCTACAAGTTGTGTAGTGTTGTAGGTTGTCTAAACTTACAAGTTGCATATATGACTTGGATGTGGGTTGTCTATGCTCACATATGCTTCAATGTTGATGCAGATTCAGATTTATGTCTTGGTTTAGTCAAAATTTTTGATGGTTTATTTATCATGTTGAGATGGAGAGATAGTATTACTAGGTACAATCATGATGTGGGACTTATGTTTATTGACTATGTCATGTAAACATTTGTGACACAATTGGAGTTTGGTGTTGGTAATTTAGTTGTGATCATGGTTTCATGGATGTTGTTCTTCAGGGAATTTGGCATGACATGATTGTTTATGTAAGTGCATTTTTGGATGTGTTGGATTGATTCCTAATTTTTTGTGGTGGTGTATCTTTTTGGTTTGAGGATCATGGTTTTACTTTATCTCTCGGGAGCTCTTGGTATTGTAGTTGAGTTCTTTGATAGTGTGATGGCCTTTGGATAATCCTAATTGAGGATATTATTATCATAATTTCATGGATATCTTGATTATAGGATTCAGTGAGAGCTTGTAATAGTGATGGTTGGCAGAGTTGTATCTTCTTGGTTTGAATCTTCCCTTTGGAATCTCTTGGTGTTTATTTCCTTGATTGTGTTAGGTCCATGAAGGATATTCATTTAGGAGATTGTTTTCATGATGCCATGGAGAGCTAGGTATCACGTCTAAATGGGTTATTTTGGTGATGATACAGATTCACCATTTTATGGTGGATTATCTTCTATGAAAGAGATGGTTATCTTCATATGGTTTAGATATGTTGTCATCTTGGTTAGTCATGCAAGAATCTTTAGCCTTTGGTTGAGGTGTCATGAATTTTCATTTAACATGTGATCCTTGTTTTGATATTATGGTTTTTTTATTATGTCATGATGTACTCTTGATTGCACATTAGAGTTTTGGCATGATATAGGTACATGATATGTTATTTTGGAGAATATGATCTTCTTTTGAGGAGATATGAGATCATGATATGTTACTAGTTTCATGATTTGGGCTTTTCCATTGATCTTTTCGGTTCTCTTGGTATAGAGTAAATTGATCATTTTCTCGGGAGCTTCATGATAGTGTTATGTTGCATTTGGAATTTGGAATGGATTGAATGGTTATAGGTGCTCACAGATACTTAGAAACATAGGTGAGGCTAGGAGATCTCTTATAATTAGAGACATTTATTGAGATGATTACTATTGATGAGGTTTCAATAAGAAATCTGAGGAGCCTACACCTTGGTTGGATGTGATTTCAACATGGACCTATGAGGATATTGTTCTTATATGAGTCATGATGACTTGGATATCTTAGAGGAGAATTATCATTACCCACACTTGATCTACTTATAGGTTTATCATCTAAGAGGTATTTCCCATTATTATTTTTATATGCATTATGTTCTATGATTTTTCTTCTCGTGCATATGGATATTTAGCTATAGTTTTCTAGTTCTAGAGGATTCATTTGAGGGATGTTGGCATGTTTATCTCCTTATGCATTGAAATATTATTCATTGAAGTTGAGTTTAGGATATTTTATTAGGCTTATTTACTTGGTTGGGAATAGTTTTGGTTTGAGATGCATACATCTTGGTTACTATTAGATGTGGATAGTGTTATTCTCTTTTTGGTTTTATGAAGGAGATCAAATTTATCATAGCATAGTATTTATAGGTGTGCATAGAATAACATGCTATAGGTTTTGATTCATGGGTACTCTATTTGGTATTGTTCTTCTTCTTGGATGTTTGTATTCACATGACATTGGATTTGAGATCTTGTGTGGAGCTATAGAGATCACTATGTTTGTGTTCTTGTGTTATTCAATATTATTTGGTGATGACATTGATGTTCCTTTATCTCTATACTTTTTTGAGTGTGAAGAACTTGGGCGAGATATAGAGACTTATGGTGAGAGTTGTATTACAAGACATTGGTTTGCAAGATTTTAATATCTTTGTGGATGTTCCTTGCTACTACATTATATTGGTTACACTATCTATGTGATGATATTAGTGGATCTTGTATGCCTTGATCATTTTTATATTTGACATTACCTATGCAATGGGAGTTCCTATATGTGTGTGTTCATTATATGATAGGTTTTTCACTTGGAGATTTTGATTGAATTTTATGGGCTGTATATGTTGATGGCATGTGGTTCACTTGGTATGATTGCATACCTTTTATGTATGGACAATTGGATTTGTTAGAATTTTTTGTGGGTGCTATTTCATCTATGGTGATTATATCTTGACAACTACTAATACATACTTATTACCTTTGGATTGAGTGTTTGTGTTTTGGGATATCAAATATAGGTAGGACTTATGCTTCTATGTGACAACTTGTGTGCATCTATTCAAATGTTTTCTTATCTTTCTGTATTAGCATGATAGAGGATGACAACATTCATTCTTAAGATGGTGGTAACCTTGATTATTTTTGTAGATATCTTGATGAAGCACATGGAATTATTTGATTCCTTGATGGTATGTGTGGCTATAGGGATTGTTCCCTTGTTCATGTTTTATTTTACTTGTTTACCTATTATGCAATCTATACAACAAGTGGGAGAATGTTGCGAAAAGGTGCATTTTCCATCTTGTATGATGTTATAATATAATATTTTATTATTAAGTGGTGCACCCAAGGGATATAGGTATTTGTGCATCATATGGGTTAGCATTCTTGCGTACAATTTATGTGTTGTATGTAATATTATGATAAATATTTGATGTGAGGTTACACATTGAGGAAATATTTAATATTAGGAAAAATTAGTACCAAAAATTAAATGTGGGGGTTAATGGTTTTATAAGATCATGGTATTAGTCACATGGTTTATGTAATACCACTTGGTGGTTTTGTATGAACTTATGTCTATAAAATAAATCAAATTGGTAGTTATCTAAGGTTGGTTGGTTAAGAGAATCTCTTGTTAGCATCTGTTAGGGTTGAAGCATGGCATGGGATGTGTGATTACATTCTTGATCACATTGAGTTCTTGTAGAGGGCTTGATATCTCAAGGGTATCCATGGAGACTCTAAGGATGTATTGTAATATTTATTGTTGAATAATACATGAAAGATGGATGATTCTTTTGGCTGGGTTTTTTTTCCCTCTTGAGGGTTTTTCTAGGGTATATCTTGTGCCATATTTGATGTTATGTTGTTTATTCTTTTGTATATGAATTCTAAATACTTGTTTGTGTAGATTTATCTATTTGGGTTATGTGTAAATTATCTTGGGTGGATGCATATTTTATTTCAAATACTAGTCAAATAGTGGTGAGAGATATTCAAGTGACTAAGGAAATAGAAGTGCTACAAGAAGCTAAAAACCCTATTCATGAGGGCTAACCAAAATAAAAAGAAACTCTTTTTAATGTAGACATTATGAATATTCTCCCTACTTTAGAGTACCAATACAAAGAAGGTAATCATACCTTAGAATGACCATTACCTAAAGAATCACTATCTTCATAATAGCCCAGCCATGAGGAAATAATTTATAAACAAAAAGAGAAAATTTGGGTCTTAAGGGGAAGGGTAAACCGGCTTAAAACTAAAATTCATATCTTAAAATGGTAACTTCAGGATGCTTCTACAAACCATCAGCAACAAATAGAATAAATTTAAGAATTGAAAAATCAACTAGATCAGTTGGTTAAGGAAAAAGAGTGTGTTACACCATAAGGGCCACACATAATGAAACTATGTAGAAATTGGCTACCATATCATCACCCAAAGAGTAACCATAGTTTGTAAGTAATTTATTTTGCATGGGGACATGCAAAACCTAAAGTTGGGGGGGAAATGATAGGCTAAAAACTTGTTTGAACTTGTATAACCTTGAGCATTTTCTATGCCTAAGTTTACCTATTTAAATTCCACCCTAGTTTCCTACTTTTTCCATTAGTAGCTTATATTAAATAAATTTATTTAATACTTTTTAGAAGAATAAAATGTAGTTTAGCTATTGATTTGTAGAAATATTAACTTATTTGGTTGAAAATGGTTAAAATAAAATTTATTTTAGCTAAAGGCATGCAACAAGTAGCATTGAAACGGATTTTTTATTATGAACATTGTTTCTAAAGTTGTCTTTATGTTATTTTATGTTGTAATCAGAAAAAAACATTTTAAATATTTTTTGAATGTGTGGTGGGATACTATGGTCATAGGAAAAAAATGGGTTGTCCTTGTTATATTTTGATTTTAAAGGTCGAATGCCAAAATGGAATTTTGTATCCTTATATAGTTAATGGTTATAATCATAGGATGTAAATTGTTGCATGCTAATGTTGTAAGTTTGTCAACATTGATTGTTGTCAGAATTTATTGTTAGCCCATGGAAATCGGTGTTGTTGTTGTTGTTGATGATGATGCCTAGCCCGTGATCCCATGGGAAATTGACAAGACCAACCCCTATGCCCTTCAGGGCTTAAACCTTTTAAAATCCACCTCTATATAAGATTAAACCCAATTTAATTATTAATTGTGTCTATCACCCTTACGATGGTGCTGTCACCACTAACAAGCTGCCCAAGGGCCACCCTATAACCACCTAATAGCTAAATTGGGGAGATTTTTCTAAGAGGCATAAGTTTCACCTTGTGTCTTGGATTTTCAACTTCTTATAGTCATTGGAAATGTGGTTTTGATTACTTCATTGTGGTATTAGTGGTTTTTCCATTTTTTATTTGATAGATTTTTTTTTGTTGGAAGTCGAATGTTTTTTAAACTTGGAGAGGTCATAACTTGTGCGTACATGGTCATATTTTGGAATTATTATACTTGATGGAAAGCTTATTCAAATCATTACATAGTGGATCAAGTTTCAAGATGTTTTAGTATGATTTATTTTATATTATTTCTATATGATCTATTTATGGGTTCTTGTTGATTTTGATACTTTTGTGAACTTATGGTTATTTATATCTTGGTGATTTGATGTTTAAGTCATTGTATACTCACATGTTCATATCTAACTACTCTTATTTGATATGGTTATTAGTATATTATTGATTTTATATGTTGCATTGTTCGATCTACGAGTTGTGTAATTTAGTAGGTTTTCTACACTTACAAGTTGCATATATGACTTGGATGTGGGTTGTCTATGCCCATAGATGCTTCAATGTTGATGCAAATTCAAATTTATGGCTTGGTTTAGTCACTTTTTTACGGTTTATTTTTCATATGTAGATGGAGAGATAGTTTTACTAGGTAAGTCAAGATATAGGACTTATGTTTATTGACTATGTCATGCAAACATGTGTGACACAAATGGAGTTTTTTGTTGGTAATTTTAGTTGTGATAATGGTGTCATGGATGTTGTTATTTAGGGACTTTGGTGTGAAATTATTATTTATACAATGCCATTGTTGGTGGTGTTGGACTGATTCTTGATTTTTTGTGGAGGTGTATCCTATTGGTTTGAGAATCATGGTTTTACTTTCTCTTGGAAGCTCTTAGTATTGCAGTTGAGTTATTTGATTGTGTGAGGTCCTTTGGTTGATCTTCATTGAGGTTATTATTATCATAATTTCATTAATATCTTGATTACATGATTCAGTTGGAGCTTGTAACATTGATGGTTTCTCGATGTTGTATCTTATTGGTTTCAAAGATCATGGTTTAAATCTTCCCTTTGGAATCTCTTAGTGTTGATTTCCCTAATTTTTTTAGGGCCATGAAGGATCTTCATTTAGGACATGGTTGTCATGATGCCATGGATAGCTAGGTATCAAGGTTTAGAGGTAAATTTTGGTGATGATATGTGTTCACCATTTTATGGTGGATTTTCTTCTATGTAAGAGATGGTTATCTTCATGTGGTTTGGAGACGTTCCCATATTGGCTAGCCATGGAGGAATCTTTACCCTTTGGTTGAGGTGTCATGATTTTTCATTTAACATGCGATCCTTTTTTTGATAGTATAGTCTTGTTATTATGTCATGATTTACTCTTGATTGCACATGAGAGTTTTTGCATGATACAGGTACATGATATGTTCTTTGGAGAATATGATCTTCTTTTGAGGAGATATGAGATCATGATGTGTTACTAATTTCATGATTGGGGATTTTCCATTGATCTTTTTGGTTCTCTTGGTATTGAGTAAATTGATTATTTACGTGGGAGCTTCATGATAGTGCTATATTGCATTTGGAATTTGGAATGTATTGAATGGTTATAGGTGCTCATGGATACTAAGAGACATAGGTGAGGCCAGGAGATATCTTATAATTAGAGACATTTGTTGAGATGATTACTATTGATGAGGTTTCAATTGGAAGTCTGAGGAGCCTACTCCTTGGTTGGACATGATTTCAACATGGACCTATGAGGATATTGTTCTTATATGAGTCATGATTATTTGGGTATCTTGGAGGAGCATTATCATTCCCAACTCTTGATCTACTTGGAGCTTGTAACCATGATAGTTTGGTGGTGTTGTATCTTTTTGGTTTTGGAGATCGTGTTTTTACTCTTCCCTTTGGAATCTCTTGTTATTGAATTCCTTGATTGTGTTAGGTCCATGAAGGATCTTCATTTAGGTTTTCATGATGTCATGGATAACTAGGTATCACAATCTAGTGGGAGATTTTGGTGATAATGTGGATTCACCATTTTATACTAGATTATCTTCTATGTAAGAGATGGTTATCTTCATATGGTTTGGAGAAATTGGCATTTTGGTTAGCCATGGAGGAATCTTTAGCCTTTGGTTGAGGTATCATGATTTTTCATTTAACATGTAATCCTTTTTTTGATAGTATGGGTTTTTTATTATGTCATGATGTACTCTTGATTGCACATTAGAGTTTTGGCATGATATAGGTATTGTTGACGTGTATTTTTTAAATTCTCAACACAGACAACACACAAGTGTGATGTATCTCTTGAAATGTAAAATTTTGTAACTAAGTTTCAAAAAATCACCCCAAGGTCTCTCAGGTGTCAGGTCATAACTTTGCAAAAACAACTTAGTTTTTTGTTGTGATTTACTGGTAATCATAAGGGGAATTTATGGTTGAAACATCATGGATTTCTTAGGTTTGTAATGGAGTTTTAGAAGTTCTAGAATGAATGAATAGTGATAGTAATTTTAGGACAATAGTCTGAAACTCACTTTTGTCATTAGATTTAGCTAGATAGTGATGTTGGAACTGCATGTTTAACTCAAATTTAAAAGAAAGTTCAAAAGGATAAAGGGTTTATAAGTTTTCTTAAGTCTGAAACTATGTTGAACAATAACAATGGAGGATGCTACAATATACAAACTACCAAACTAAGTCTTGCTTAACCAAGTGAAGCCTACAGTCTCACAAAACTAGTGAAATCTTCTAAGGCTTATTTATGATTTTTAGACTACTACATGAATACTTAAAGTATACACATACATAGTTGAAGTTAAGTGCTATAAATGAATTAGCTTAGACTAAATTTACACAATAATTTTTCATCAACAAATGGCCAAAATTATGAGCTGGAAGTGCATCAAATACCACAACATACATCCACCATTAAAGTTGAACATGAACTACTAACAAAAAAAACTCAAACTGAAATAAACAATGCTTGAAAAAAACTTTTGGAGATAGAATAATACACACAAGAAACCATCAACTCAATTCTTTTTTATATATTACAACAGGATGTCTTTACACAACAACTCATCTCTCTCTTTTTGAAAATGAGAGGATGCCCCTATTTATAGTTTTCAAAAAGTAGAATGAATGGTCAAGATTCATTTACAATGAATGGCTCAGATTCATTCTAGTTTAGAGTTTTCACCAAACCCCATATGAGTACAAAATTTACAATATAAAATATAATATTTTGTCTTTTCCCTATTTTGTCTTCTAGTTGATTTTGACCTTTTCTAGCTATTTTAACAAATAATCATCATCTATTATGGGATTTATAGCTTCCTTTTCTGAGGTGGAATATTATATGAACTTCCAAATTACAACCAACTTATTTTGTTCATAGAGGTAATATTTTGAGATCTAGAAGGTAACCCTTTTGAATCCCTCTATTATTTGGTCCCGGTGCTATATACATTTTGGCGCTATCTTGACCATTTTTTCTAACTCAAAGAAGGCCTGCACAATGAAATGCATAAAATTTGCTGACAAACTATTGCTAGCTCATTTTTATATCCTCTTATGGAATTCATGCTTTATAAGCTCTCGATCCAAATCTAGATTAGGAATCTCATATCCAGTCATTAGCTTTAGAAGTCATCACATTGAGCTAGGTGATCTATGATTCACTCAAGATGGGCCTTTAATTGAAACAGTGATTGTCCCAAGAAAAAAATTTTGTACTCAAAATTTAGTAGCCATGCCTCTAGTAGCTAGTGGTCTTCTTTTGGTAGTGCCAATTCCTTTTCCCAGGTCACCTGAGAGAGCTTGAGGATTCTCTCCAGCTTCGGGTATGTGATCCGGTAGGGTTCTAGGAATTATTTACATGTGTCTATCATTGAATCAACTTCCTTATTCAAGACCCGATATTGGTTATGCATCCTGGAGGCGCAATGAAAGCATTTGTCTCCCATTTTGATGACTCTTTTGAACCAGTCAGATGTGGAATTGGTCTAGTTCTTCATTCTTACCATCTTATTGACCTCCTCTTTTGAGAGAAAGGTGGGAACAGGTGATTCTATTGGAGCTTTTTCTCTTGATGTAGTCTATTTTTGTATAAAGGTAGTTAACTCTTCAACTTGTGCCTTTAACTCCTCCTTCATCAATTGATCTTTGTTCATCTATTGGAGGATGGTGGAGATGGACCCTTGGAATTCATCTATCTTTTGGGATCAGGACGTAGGGCCCATATTGATGGTCGTTACTTGATAATATTTTCCATGGATGGTGCTTGCATCCTTTTCAGATATGGGAGTGGCTACTTGCAATATTCTAGACCCAAAAGCATCTATTGTGATGTGTGATATAACCTTGGGATTCTTCTCTTTCCTGGTCTTCATTTGTGCTCTGGCCAATATTACTTCTAAACATGCCTTGGGATTGGAAAGCACTGGTGCTTTCCTCTTTAGTTGCTTCTCCAACCATGAAGGAACCTTTGTTTGATGGCTTACAGATTCATCATTCTCTCCTTCCTCCTTTTCCTTTTATGGCCCTTCCTTCTCATGCTCTAGGGCATACTGGATGTTTTCTTCTTCTTTGTTTTTTTCCTCTTCTTGTATCATGGCCTCTCCTTTATCAGGCTCAACATATTCCACATTTTCTCTAGTAATATTTTCTTCCTCTAGTGTTGTCCCCTTGTCTTCTTCATGCTTTATTTCAAAAAAATTATCATATTAAACATCCTTTCCTTCTAATTTCTCTTCTTATTGGTCTTTCTCTTGCTCTCTTTTCAGAGGCACTCTTTCAGGCTATAGGCCCTTATCTCAACCAATTTCTTGAGGCTCATCATTTTTTCCCGTATGCACACCTGTATCAGTTTTCCCTTCATCAGAACAATGTTACTCTAGGATTTCCTCTTCTTCCTAGTGTTCTTCTTTAGGCTCTTGGTCAGAAGTCTCCACATAATAATAGTAATCAAATTTTCTAGCATCTCCATCCTCAGGTGTTTGTTCCCTTCTTCATCAAAGGCCACTCTATCTAGATCAATCCTTATTTCCCACTTTGGATGCTCAAAATAGTCATCTCGATCATAATCCTAAGGATCCTCAGTGATATCTATTGATGCTTCTTTATACTTCTCTGCAATTAGCTTCTCCATTTTTTTAGAAATTTGCATAACGACCTCTATTTTGGGTGGCTCAGTAGGAGGTGGAGGGAGAGGCAGAGCAACAACAAGCTGGGCCATTAGTGTTTTAACTTGTCAATTGAGGATTAACTCAGAGATATCAGATAGCACATTCTGAAAATATTCCATGAAGGTATGTGGCAAGGAGAGGGGCGCCATAGAGGTTGTTGGCAGAGAAGGTAGCAGAGTAGAAAGATTTGGCAGTAGAGGTGGGAGTGAGGAAGATGACATTGAGGAAGTGGTGGAGGATGAAGAGTCAAGAAACACCACATGAGTGATTGGAGAAGTGGAGATGAGGTGGATAGATAATTCCATAGCAAGTGGGGATGAGACAAGAAATGATTTGGGAGTGGAAGGGGATGGTGTAGTGGAAACGGTTGATGGGAGAGCATAGGTGGTGGGTGGTGGTGAGTGAGGTCGCTCAACTTCTTCCTCATATTTGGGTGGAGACCCCTCCTCTTGAATGGTAGGCATTTTGAGAACAAATTTTCTCATTATTTTTAGATTCTTTGGTGGTTTCTACCCTTTTGTTGATTTCCTAGTGTAGACTTTATGTTTCGGCCTCCACTCAGATGTGTATTTTTTCTTCCTCAATCTTGTGAAAGGTAGAGACTTAGGAGCCTCACTTGAAGATCCTATGATGGCACCGCTATCTGTTTCACTCTCCAGCTTGTCCTCGAGCAACCCATAAGTTAAATCCACACCTTGTTCATGCAGTTGGTCTATCTAGTCATCTATCCATTGCTTGGTTCTTTGTTCTACAGGATGAGTAACAATGTCCAAGTTTGTAACCTCCAGTTCATTCTAGTCAATTATTGGCAGTGGAATAGTTATCAAAGCATTATATTTTTCATCCAAAACACTATCATCTTCGACAATTTGATCTAGGATTGGGTATAGGTTAATGGCCTTCACAAATCCAACAATCATTCTCATGTAGTGCCACCTTCTAACTTCGCAGTCGCTGTCACAATTGGCCCAAAAATATTAGATGTGTGGCTGATGGGTATACAATTTTGAGCTGCATACAGAGAGAGGAGGCTTGGACCCTCTTGGGAAGTTGAAGAATCAAGTTGGAAGGTAGTTAAGGGACCCTGGCACAATGCTTATTGTGAAAAAAAGTGTGGGCAGCTTGCAATTGTTGAGTAAGCTCCAGTAATATGATTCTATCATTTGAGTAATAGGGAAGCTGGTAGGGTCTTGCCAAGAATCCCTCTACTATGATGTATGTAAACTTTGGGAATTAGATAAACCAATACTCGAAACCTTTAACCACTACTTTAGCTTTATGGGACATTCTTATGTGGTAATATCGTGACATGGTGTGAATGATATGCCCAATGAAGGAATCATTGACTCTACTGTAGTCTTTCTTGAATTTTTGGTATTGAAGCTAAGGGTAGAAATTGTATACCTTGAGTTGCCCCTTCTTCATTCCCAATGTAACAATTCAATCCAATCCTTTATATGGGAACTTCATAGATAGGGGATAGACCAGATAATATTTCATGTAAAACTCTAAAGTTTTCTTCACCACCACAAATTAATTGTGCATATTCTCATTGATCATTTTGGCCCAATGGAACTTGGCATTGCCCCAAAGGATCTCTTCTACAAAATAAAATATCTACTCCTCAAATAATGAGGAAGTGGCGAGGCCCATTACTCTACTTAGAAGTGTGACCAAGTCATTGGCTTCTTCCATGAAATCACTTTTGTATAGTGTTTGAGGGACCTTGTTAGCACTGCCCCTCTTATCTTTTAGCCATGTCTGATTGATTGTACTTTTGTAGCCAATAAGACCTTTCCATACTTTCAAGATGAATTCCTTTTCAACTTCCTCCATATTTTCAAAGAGATGAATGCCAAATGTTTTTCTGATAGACTAGGGAGACAAGTCTGTTAGTACTCTTTCATCCCCAATGACTATCCTTTTGTTCTGAGCATGATAGAACTCTTGAAAAGAAAAAACAAATTTTGGGGCAACTAAAGTGAGAGGGAAGCCTGCTGCTTTTGCAAGTCCACTTTTCTTGATTCTCAAGGCCTCCTCTATTTTAGGGTCAACCATGACCCTCTTTCTAAAATCATTGATGCTGACATGCCCTAGATTAGTTTTAATAACCTTACTCTAGTTGGAGGTGATTTTTGAGGTACAATCGACCTCATGGAACTCATACTTCATTTATTTTTTCTCCTCTTTTCCTCTTGGAGTCCTTGTTGGTTTATTTCCTTTTTCAGTCTTCTATGTGGGATTTTTAGTTGGTTCCATAAATCCTATACACAAAAGGTGCAATAAGTAGCTTGATAGATTAAGAGAGAAAATGTCAGATAAACCATGCAAACATATCATCAAGAACATTCACATACCCTTAAAAGATCATTAGATTCATCATGTTTCATCATCCTAATCTTATTAGTGAGTTTTATAGAAATGCAGGTCTAGAGGTGCAGGTTTCTACCCTATAGAAGCTGCCAGGGTGGAAGCCTTAAGGAACAACACAGGGGAGACAAAATTTTGCAAGCGACCACTTGACTATGACTTTTTGCAAGATTTGATTGTTGAGTAAATTTTGCATGAAGTTATTAGACACATGTATAAATTGGTTACGAAGACACTTGAAGTTACTTCCCTTGACCAGAGTGATCTTTAAATTTTATGTGGGAAGCAGGGGTGCGGAGGTCATTGATGGGATTGCCGCTTTAGTTTTTCTATTAGGATATGTCCTTAGGTAAGTGACATTTCACAAGTGGATTTTTGCGTGGCGGAACCCATAAGGTCTTTTTACTTGGTCAATTTTAGTCTTGAACATTTTGTCACGTGCATGGAATCATTCTTAATCATCTGGCTTAAAGGCTTGATCATTTTATGTCATGTGGGAATTGAGTGTGTGGAAGCTATGAGGTGGGTCACCATTGGGTTTTTTTCATAAGAAAATGGCTTTGGGTGAATGATGTTGCACATACGATGCTTTACATGAGTGGACCCTCTAAAGAATTTAACTTGCAACTTTCATTGACTATGCACTTTTTTATAGAGGATGACATGGATAGGTGTGGGGCTCGCAAGTTGGAAAGGTGATAGAGCTTTTCCGTTTAAGTAATGGTCAAGTTGTGGCAGCCTTTCATAGATGGTTGTTTGCAAAGGCAAACCCACAAGTAGTTTTGACTTGGAATTTCTTCACTTGGTTCAAAGTTTTTAGTTTTTGGAAACAAGGAATGTGAGATCCACAAAGTTAAGCACCGTGTTTGACTTGTCATTGAGAATGACATTGGAAAGGAGGAATTCCCTTAATGGAATCTCACATGAGTGGATGCACCATGCTACTTTACTTAGCACCTCAAATTTTTTAACGCACACAGAGAAGGGGGAAGTAGATGGCACCAAGTGGAATACCATGGAGGTTTTTCCATAAAGGAATAATGATGAAATGGTGGAGGCCAACATGCAGAGACCCACAGGGGTGGGTCTATAGAGAGCTTGGTCTAGAAGTTTCCAAAATTCTACATTCACACGTGGGAGACCTAAGGTGGGGGATTGCATTGGTTTGACCGTTAAAATGGTAGAGGTGAAGCAAAGTTCTACATGAGGCAGCCTGCAAGGGCACATCTGTCATGGTCCATTTTACTTAGGGATTTTGATGATTACTCAAGTTTGTGGTCCACGAAAGTGGACAATGTGGGATTGATCATGTGGGAAACCTCAAAGGCTTTGTTGTTAAACAACAACATTGGAGGAGTAGAGTTCTGCATGTGGACCTACGAAAACCCCAACTCACTATAATACACATCCTCTCCTTCAACTAATTGTTTTGAGGGCGAAATTGAGACGTGTTGAGGTTGTCATCATTTTTTGATTTAACAACCTTTCCAAGGTAGGTTACCTAGTTGGAGATCTCACAAAGAGCACTTCAAGGTTTCAGGAATGAGGGTTTGTTATGTCTATTTAAATTGAGATTCACAAATTTGTTGTATTCTAAAACCCTAATCAACAAATTTATTGATAGCGTTGAAGTAAAAATGATAAGAAACATACCTCAACTGCACATATAGAGGAAACAACTACTAATGGATTCTTTAAATCTTCTGCATGCGAAGGGAGGCTATTTTCTTTCTTGAATTTCAAAAACTCTAGGTGAAAATGATATCTAGGAAAGTCCTTATTTATAGGTCATCCTACCATTAATGCAAGCATTAATTTTAGGTACAATGGGTCATGGGTTGGTGGTCGTACAAAACTCTCACCATGAAGGATGTCCGGTGAGGACCCAAGCGGAAAAGATGAGCATGAAACCCATATGCAGGAAGTATGTTGTGGGTGGACATGAGAAAAATGATGCAATGAATGGCAAAGAATAGATGGATGTCTGCATAGGGACCCACAAATAGTGAAGGATGGGGCACCTTCTAGAGGATGGAAAGCCACAAGGCATTTTTTGCAAAAGCCCAAAACTTGATGAGACGTAGGTGAATGAGTATGGCCAAGATGGATTTAGCAATTTAAGGATCATGACCAACTTTAGCTGAAAAATAAGGGCACAAAAACTGAGGCAAAGATGAACCAATCCGATGAAGGTGAAAACAAAAAGAGGGGGTCCTTAGTTTGAATGAGGCATGTGTGCAATAGGCACAAAAAATGGATAATTTGTTGGGAGAAAGCTCTCGAGTGTTCCAAGGATAAGGATTCATCTAGAACTGAGAATCTCCAATTTCATAGACTAGAAGCAAGTATCATCACTGAACTCAAACCTCAAAGGAGAATGGAATCCTTAATTGAATTAGGTCACAATATGCCTCAGAAGCATGTGTGTAGTGAGTTCATTTACCTCCCTCATAAACCATATGGGATAGTGATCAGTTAGCCAAGACAAGCTATGTAGGTAATCTAACTCCAAATGTAACCTAGACATTGCTCTACTATAAGTCAGGTGTTCATAGAACTGATGAAGTTGTCATTGAAATCCCCATGAACATTTCTCTATTGCCATCCAGGTGTCCATAGTCCCAATAGAGTTGCTCGCACACCCACACAGTTGCCTATTTTCAATATTTTCTTTCTCTTTTCTTTTTCTTTTTATATGCTTCTCTTTGATATCCTTTTGCTCAACTGTATAAGCAATGAAGCTTATAGTGGTTTTGGAGATTGTAGTGGTCACTAGAGTAGATTTAAGATTTTTCCCTTGCCAAGGCTTCATGATAACTACCCCATAGTTCATCAAGAGTATTAAAATTATGCATTATGTGAATTCTGAGATAAGTGTGAAAGGATTCAAACAAAGGTTCCATTCTAGGTCAAGCCAAAGTTCAAGCAAAGAGACCTTACTCACAAAAGAAAACCAAGATCCCTGATAACTCATGAAAAAATCCATGGAATAAAAGGGAATTCGCAACAAAGCAGGCCCTTTGATCAAGCCAAACACAACCACTAAATCAAGATTGAACAACACCCTCAACAAAAACAAGGTCCAGTAAAACAAGAAAAAATTAAACAAAGAAAAACATAAAGAAAATACCTACTCTAACTATGTGCAAGGGTGAGCTTGAACAACTTAGGTGAGTAAATAATGATTGAGTTATTTCTCATTGACTAGCAACGAGACATCTTCTCCAAGAAGTGTTTTTAGATAGAAAGAATTATCCCCTAGGATTTCAAAAATCTAAAAGGGGCCAAGCCAGAGCTTGTCAAAATTTTCATGTCCCCATTTCTTCTCATGGGCTTTGTCCCATCATAACATCAGGTCAACAATTCTAGAGGCCTTGACCTTGGATTTTTTATCAAACCATCTCTTGACTACACCTTGATGTTTAGCGAAGTTGTCTATGGCTTCATCATGTTTTTCTTTGGGGTGAAGCAATTTAGTTAGACGACCCTCAAGATGTTCCCCTTCTTCGTGATACGTTTTGATAAACTATAGGGTGGGAATCTTGAGGTGAATTGGGAAAAAATGCTCTAGGCCATAAATGAGGTGGTATGGGGAATTTCCTAAGGCTGCCTTATGTCGGGTGTGATCTACCCATAGGGAAAACCACAACTAGGTGTGCCAGTCCTTTGGGTTCTTATCTAACAACTTACATATAATGGTCAACAAGTTCTTATTTGTGGATTCAACTAACTCATTCCCTTGGGGATAGTAATTTGATGAATTTTTTTAGCACAATCCCGTAATCAAAATCCCAACCCACAAATTTAAGAGAAGCGAAGGTAGGACCATTGTCACATACTAATGCAAACAGACATCCAAAGCGATTGATAAAGGAACTTTCAAGGAAATTAGTTACTACCACAATTGTGCATTATCTACAAGAAATTATTTATGTCCATTTATTACAATAATCAATTGCGATTAGAATGTACCTGTGACCCACAAAAGATGGTGGGCTTATCAAACCTATGAAGTTGAGTCACCACTAAGCAAACGGTCTTACCTCAAAAACTAGTTGTAGCGAAACAACAATGTGCCTCTCCCTGGTGGCAACAATCTAGAAAAAATGAAATGACCTTACATGATTGTGAGTGTCTTTGAATAGAGTCAGCTAGTAATACCCAACTCACAAAATTTGATGGGTTGTCGAAGGGTTGGATCCATGTCTTGTTTCAAAATTTTCATGGAATTCCTTCAATACTTGAATTGATTTTTCTTTCCCTAAGCATCTGAGGTAAATCCATTCATGATTCCTTTTGTATAACATGGCTCCTTTTAGAATATATCTATTACTCTTCAACCTCAAGGCTCATTTCTGGACTCCTTGCAATCATGTTGTACATTTGTTATTCAACAGGTAGTGCACTATGTCATCATACCATTCATCAAGAGAAACATCCTCCAAGTGGTACTGCTAAATAGTAAGTTCTAGTTATGTTTCTACCATTGTATGGGTGAGAGCTTTCCCTTAAAATAGCTTCATTGGTTGGATCTCCATGTCATACTCTTGCAACAATGTAACCCATTTTTCTCTTCTTTCTCTTGGTTCATTTTGCATCAACAATATCTTGATAGAAAGGTTTGGAACTATGGAAAATACCTTGTTTCTCAAAATGTAGTGCCTAAACTTCTTGACACCGTGGACTAAGGAATATGCTTTCTTCTCAACATTATGGTAGCATAATTCAACATCCTTGAGTGGGGCACTCATAAAGGTGATGGGGTGTTCACTTCCTTCACCATCCTTCTATGTTAACATGTTGGCACATGAGTGATTTGAGGCAAAAAAATAGATATAGAATGACTTAGAGTAATCTGGGCTAACTAGCATGGGAGCATCTGTAATAGCCCTCTTAATTTCTATGAAATCTTGCTTAGCTTCTGGGGTCCACTCTACTTTAGCATTATGTTTAAGCATTTCATTCAATAGCTTCACTATTTTTTCAAATCCCGTGATGAACATTTTGATGAAGTTAATTTTCTCGAAGAAGGATTTCATTTCTTTTTTTCTTCCTCAAGGATGAATCTTCAAGATGGCCTGGATATGCTCTAGATCTATGGATATACCCCTTTTTGAAATCACTTGTCCAAGTAATTTTCCCTCTGTTACCCCAAAGATACATTTTTTTGGGTTCAACGAGATGTCAAATTCTCTGCATTTTTGGAATACTCTACATAAATCGAGGATGTGATCCCCTCTTTTCTTTGAGAACACTATGAGGTCATCCATGTAGATGATAATGAATTTTCCAATGAGGTCAATGAAATTTATATCTATAGCAAACTGATATGTTGCACCTGCATTGATAAAACAAAATAACATCCTCCTCTATGCAAATGTTCCCACTTTGTGGTGAAAGTAGTTTTGTGTCTGTCTTCATACTGCACCATTACTTGATTGTGTGAGATGAGGATTTTCAGGGTGGATCGATTAAACTTGATCCATGATGAATCAAAGCACAATTGATCCACTAAACCTCAATCTACCAAACAAGATCATTCAAATTGAAAATTTAAACTAAAAATTGTAAACTACAAAAACAGTTAAATTCTTACTCTAACCCATTTGAAACTTATCTTGTTTTAGAATTGGTATTGTGTTGATGTGGAACAATGACCCTTTCCTAATATCATGATTAGTGAGCCTATTTCAATTGATTCTATGAAAGAGAATCGATGAAACCATTTTGATAAATGGATGCAAACTTGATTTATGCTAAAATGAACATGATGGAAGCTATATTAACATGATTTTATGCTAAGATGGATTTAACTATGCAATTTCTAAGCTAATCTAAGCTAATTCTAAGCTAAAAGATGGAAACCCCAATTTATAAACAAACTAAGATGGATGCATGGAAGCCATTAATGGATTTCTTAATATATTATGCAACTAAAAATGAATTAAAACAAGATAAAAGTGAGTAAAATATGAGTTTAGATGCAAGTTAATTCAACAACATAAGTTTTCAATTGAAATTCGGATCATATTTAACAACATAAGTTTTCTTTGAAAAATATGGATCCATTTTTCTCCAAATAGGGTTCTATTTATAGAAGAACAAATGAGAAATGGAGGGTTGAGATTGAAAAAAGCTAATCAATGGTCTAAGATGGAGGAAATAGGAGGCATGGATCATGGATTCTCATCAACAAATGAGAATACAAGATGATAATTAATCAAGGGCTCACATTTGTTTCAAAAAAATGCACTTCTGACTTGCACACATAGGTCACAAGGTGACTTGCTCAAGAGGTTACAAGATAACTTGCAATTGAAGCCAAGTGAGATGATTGGAGGAGAGAGAATATTCTTTTTAGAATATTCTCATGGGTGAGGAAAAAGGTTAATTTTCAAATTAAAACAAAGTTTTAATTGTGCAAAAAAGGGGATAAGGAATATTCCATGGGAATTTCCCCTTTTAGAGGAAAATTAGATTAATTGTTAATTAAACAAGGTTTAATCACACAATTAGGGTTTTAGAAGAATTAAAGTGATTTTCATTAAATTAAATGATTTAATGAAAGGGGAAAAGGTGAAATGATATTTAATTAAATAACTTAGGGTTATTTAATTAAATAAGATGACTTAGGGAATTAAATTAAATATGTTAATTTATTTAATTTAATAAGATGAAATGTTAGCATGAAAGCGGGTGAATTAACCCAATTAAATTAATAGATGAAAATAACATAATTAATTAAATAGCTAGGCTAATTTAATTAATTAAGTGAAAAGAGGATGGGTTTGAGAGGAAATGATGTTAGTAACCTATTTTGAGTGTGTGATATCATTCAGGACTTTTTCCCCCTCTTTGAAGTGAGGTACCTGTTACTTCAGTTCAAAGAATAACTCTCCTTGGATTAAAACTACTGCCCAAATAATTTTATTTTTAGATGCCCTAGTGGAAAGATAAATTTGATTCCCTACCCCCTCGAGAAATCGGGCAAGAATTTTGATTTTTGGGTTGATTTCTCGATAAAGGTGAAAAGATACCCTAGGGGTCCAAAAGGCTTCGGGATGCAAGAATTATGCCAAAAATGCAAAAAATGATACAAAATTAGGCTCTGATTGGAAAAATTAGTGAAAATGATGATAAACCCTAGTTTGTAGGTGAAATTAGGGCAAAAAACCCTAATTTTCTAGCATAAATAATCCAAGAAGGGTCACTTTCAATTCATTTATGCATTCACACCTTGAAGATTCTTGCATTTTTGAGCTCTGACCCTCTAACGAAATGGCACACCGAGAGCTCCCATTACACTTTTTTGATCTAGTTCAAGAGAACTGACGAATTCCAAGCTCAAGACCAGTGGTATGTAACTCAAAACTTGATTTGAAATTTGACATTTTGATGCATTTATTACACTTTGAATTTCAAAATTTGGCAGTATCTCTATGTAGCAACGCTTGTTTTTCAATTTGCAACACTAAAATAAATTATAGTGATGCATATGTATATGGTGACACTAGTCATGATTTAAAATTAGGATTTTTTGATTTTAAATGGTGATGCATGCTTATATAGTAACACACTTGCTGATTTGGAAACTAGGTTTAGGGATTCCAAGGTTTAAATCATGATGTACATGTATATGGTGATGCACCTTGTGATTTGAAATTCCTTCAAGCATCACAATTTGAAATTTAAATATAGTGATGCTATTACAAACAGTGACACTATTGTGTGTTCTGAGCTGAAAATTCTAAATTGGATCAAATTTCTTTGATTTCCTGATGGTGTGTGCTTCGTGGGTGCAAGATATCATTCCACCACCGATGTCATGTGAGAATAGGCCCATTGTTTTGGAGCGACTAGGTGATTTTTCAGAGTTACATTAGGAGCACTTGGGGGAGATCGACCTTTGGTATGTTGCATACATGCCTATCATCTGGACCCATTTAGCTATGATGACTTCCCTATGTGAGATATGGCATAGTGAGACTTTGTCATTTCACCTTCCAACAGGTGAGGCGACTATGACCTTGGAGGATGTATGGTGTATTTTGTGTTCATTGATACATGGCGAGTGTGTGATATACGATGATGCTAGATTTGATGCCTATCATGAGGTGATGGAGTTGGAGTATATTACGTTGGTGACATCACATATCAACCTCAAGATGTATAGAGGTCATGTGCCTACCTTCTGATTGATTGTTGCAGCCATCATTTTAGGTTTGGTTTCCCTTGATAGATGCAACAGAGGGTTCAAACCAGGATGGGGCCTAGCATGGCACCAAATGCTATACATGAGGACACAATTTATATGGGGTCTAGTGATGCTAGCCTCACTATATCATGATATGCATGACTTTGTTTACTGTGATGATAGGGCTATTTGTGCATGGGTGACCTTGCTCCACATTTAGGCTTGGGAGCACATTGTTGTGCTCTGACTGATTGTATAGATAACACATGTTGAGCTAGATGATCTTGTGATCTAGTAGTACAAGAATATGATCACTCTGTGACACACTAGACAAATTGGGCTCCTGCACTGGCAATGGGTTATTGATGCTATGATAGCTTTCCGATGGCACCCATGGTTATAGATGCCACCATGGTATGATGATGTTTAACAACTATAACTTGCAAGATAGACCTGATATATGCAGGGTCATGAGAATACCATCATCGAATGATACCTATCGGATAGAGTGGAATGATAGTTTGGGGAGGTCTAGGATAGACCAAATGATGCGTAAGGGCTATGTTTTCCAAGTTTTCTCATGAGGTTCCCACATGGGGACCCACCATTCTAGCTCTAGAGGAAGTTGAGAGCTTCAGGCAGTTGGTGGCTCGGCCATGGGCCTATGACTAGGGAGAGGAGGATGCTCAGATGATTCCTGCATATGATGCATGGTTTACACCCCCTCAACATTTGAAAAATCTAATGGGTGCTCCTTCATGAGGGAGGCCCAGAGGGAGAGGGGTAGGCAGGGGTAGAGGACAAGATCAGGCTGGCCATGATGGATAGGTTTTGGGGGACCCACTAGTTGGGAATTAGGCTCCTCAGGTTCAGCCATAGGTTCAACCACAATAGTAGGAAACATCACCACCACCACCAAATGCTAGAGATGCACATATAAAAAAGTGGCAGTAGCAGGTGCAAATGATGATAGGTGAGTGAGATCAGGTTCACTAGAAGATTTTTAATATTAGTGTTGAGCGAGACCATGCCAGACAACATGTACCGCAAAGAGAGACCAGGCAGGCAGCAGTTACAGGTTGTGACTGCTGAGAGGGATCAAGAGATTGGTCGATGTCACCAAATAGGGGCTATGACATCAACATCATAGGGAAAGACAGTCTCAGCGAGATTGTACATAGAGGCCATGACAGAGTTTTCCTATTATAGGATGCATTACCATCGTGATGTTCCAGCGGCACTGAGACAACCTGAATTTTCATAGTGTAATGATGCATGGCCAAGATCTGAGGAGAAGCCAGAGAAGTAGGTTGGAGAGGGGATCAACCATCAAGGCTAGCTTCTAATGTATAAACACTTTTTAAATATTTTTTCCCCCAATTATTTGATATAGATATACATTCATGGGCTCATTTTTGATAGCCTTGTGGATATTGTATTTATGATATTCATACATTGATCTAGATTTTATACCATGACATTCATTTTTTGATATATATATGATAAAGATACTGATTTGATATGATGTGTTTATTTTATTATGCTATATGGATGCAATGATGTACGTATATGTGATCATCTATGGATGCAATTTATTTATGCCTATGCGATATGCGATGCTATGGATGCAATGTTATATTCTTTTTCAGTATTATTTTCACGATATGTTATGAGATGAAAATGTTTATGCTATGATGATGTATGCAAATATTATGGATGCATTTATTTTTGCGTATTTTCTTCATAATTTTATAATGAGCATGTATGCATATGAATGGATGGATACAATGCTTATGTTATATGTAATGTATGTATGATATGCAACGATTTAAGATGCTTAGAATGAAAAATCTATATTATTCACAATTTAAATGATGATGACAAATGTATGATGTGATATACAATGATTATGCTATGATTATGGGATGCATGTATGTTGATGGTTTATGGATGTAGGATGGGTGCATTTGATGTTTTTGTTGAATGTCATGATACCAGGTTAGCACAAAGAGAAGATAGAAGAATAAAGAATGGATTTACCATTGATTTTGATTATTACTTCAAAAATCCAACGTCTGTAATCCATCAGGAATTTATTAGAGATGGTGATAAGACAGTGCAAGATGTAGGATGGATACAGGATGATGAGGTGCTCACATATTGGGATTGGGATTTTTCATCATTCCTTATTGTTTGATATAATTGTTGTCAAACAGATTGCACCCGAATGCTTGAATGGTGAAATTCAACAATCCTTTGAAACATGGTAACTATATTCAGGCTATGGGTATTCCTATGGCAAAGATAGACCTCCAGATTCTAGGTTGGTTCCTATATAATTTTCAGATTATGTACTTAAAATTTGATTGGAAAAGGGAGAAAGACTTATTTTAATTCAAAACAAGAAAATTTAACTATGGTGATGCACCTAATTGGAAATCTAAGACAACAAATTAATTCACAATTGATTCCTTACGAGCCTATTTTTACAACTCAGATTAAACAAATCAACTACATAAATGATTCACATAAAGGCTAGATAGTTCATTCTTTATGAAGGAAAAAATACTTTCACAACTTAAAGATATGAATATATTATAAGCACAATTTATGACCTGCAACTAAGATTGTTTTTCTGTGTACATGCATTCATGAATGTGACACAAATTTAAAGGTTTTGATGTAAAACAAATTAAATTTTCATCCAAAACACTCATAAAACACAACACCTAAATCTAAGAAGGCTAATACCTAACTCAAATGACAACATAAGGAAAACTCTGCAAATTATACGCTAACGTAACCAGTAAAACTACTGAAACTTTATTAAAACTGAAAGCTGAGTTACATGATAATTCACTTTGCAGAATGCAGAGGTTGAAAAACAAGAACTAGCAAAAACAATTAATTTTTTCCAATATAAACAAAAGGAATGCACAAAGAATCCAACAATAGAACTGAAATCCAATTGAAGAGAAAAATGATAACTCCTAAGTGGAATCCGAGCAGAAGAGGAAACCTTGATAAAAATAGTTCAAAAATGAAGTGAACTATTCTCTTTTCTTAGAAAACTCCACCTCTCCATGCGCATGACCAGAATATCTCATGAACTGAAGTGAAACTAAAATAAAAGCTTGGACTGAACAACTGAACTTGAACTCCACTTGTGCATGAGCAAATTTTTTTTTAGTATTTTCAATATTTTCCACTCCATGCATATTCTAAAATTAGCACTTGTGCAACATTGACTTGAAGTCATGCATGATTAAGGATCAGCTTTATGTTTATATTTGCATTCGAAAGAGTCTAATTAATTAAATGATTTATAAAATATCATTTAATCAATTGAATTTACAGTGTATAATGCAAAACATAAACAATGAGTTACTAAATTTAAATTAGAGTTCTGACTCTAAATTTTGAGCTCCATGCATATATTCTGATTGGACATCACACTTAGTAGATTTTTTCAAAGTATATGGCAATGATCATCACCGATCATTTTATTATTGGACTTTATTGTGAAGATTGACCACATGACTAGACTAATTGACTTAAAATTCTAAACCACGGTGAACATAAGAATGAGATGATTACTATTTTTTTTTTAAAAGTCAAAATTCACCCCACTTGACTTAGGGATTTGACAAAGCCTATTGAACCCTAAAATTGTCTTCCATTTCACTTTTTTTTTCTGAAGAAGCTTCATGAAGAAGTTGGCCGCCAACCTGGGTAGAGTTTGAACTTGATCTTCTATCACTTTCGCTTGATTCCGTGAGCTCCATACAGGAAACCTTGTTGGGAAAGAAAGGTAGGTATTATTTTGTTATCATTTTTTCTTTAATACTTCATTCGAAGCCATCTTCAGGCTTTGAGCTGCGTTGCCATGTTCTTCTTCTGACGTATTTGTTGTGCCTTCTTTGTATTGATGTTTTTGCACTCAAATATGAGCCGCCATGCTATTGGGCTCGAGCCTTTTGGAAGAACTGCAAGTGGGTTTTGGAGAACATTTATTTCTACAGATAATTTGGGTAAGGCCCTCCATTATGTTGTATCTCTTAAGCTAGGTCGTGACTTTATTTCTATTCTTTAGTGGTTTATAAAAGCTCAGTCATCATGAAAGTTTGTCTCTATATGAATATTCTCTATGGACGTGGGTTCCTCTTAGAAATCTTTGTCATAATTTTTATTCATGATAGCCGCAACCATGGTGATGGGTTTGAACTTTTATTTTTCCAAGTAGAGGGTTTCATGGTCATGGCCTCCTCATGCATTTTCTGATATTTTCCTTGTATATTTCTATGTTTGAAGCTCTGCTGCATCAGTTTTATGATTTGATTGAAAAACTCAAATTGGCCTTTAATTTTTGTGAGCTAAAAGCTCCCTCCACCAGCCGTGGGCTTTGTATTCTTTTTGTGTTTTGGATATTTCATTTTCCTGCAAATCATCATGCTTGCGTAATAACTCAAAAATTCAAGCCACGAAAATGATAAAAACTCAGATTTTTTCCTTTCTGATGCAACATACTTGCCATTACTCCAGGCCACGAGGTACTTTGTCCCAACATGTATTCTTTACAAATTTTGTGGCATCTAAAAATAAAAATCCTCTCTCATTCTCTCCATGCTTGACAAGATTACTCTTCTATGTTTCATGGCTACATGGTAGAAACCCAGTATTCTAAAAAGCAAACCCTCACATACCCTCAGTTTATTTTTTATTGTTTTATTGTTTTATGCAGGTTTTTCTACATTTTCAGAAGTTCCTTAATGAATATTTTCTTGATCTTGAAATGCTTGAAAAGCTACAAAACACAATGATAAGAGTGTGATATGAAGAATAAATCTGCCCCATAAACCTTGGTATGGCCTTCCTGTACAGGTTTCTAACCCTTGTGATTATCACATCTTCATGTGAATGTCCCTTACATAAAGGTTGTTCATTGATATTGTGAAGCCTTATTGCTGTCATTATGAGCTAGACTTTCATACTTGAACTGGACTATCATAATCCGACTGTATTTTGCAAAAACATACATTTCATCATTTATCATTGTAAAATGTCAACATATTTATGGGTTATCGTATTTTAACTCTGAGATTTCTCCTTCTCATTGAAGAATCAACTGCTTTGAAAAATTTGAGACTTGATAATCTTTTAGTTGTAAGACAATGACCACTCCTTTTTGTAAAAGATTAATCATATCTTTGTATTGGAATACTAGACAGATATCTGAGTCTCATAACTATTGCTCCATACCAGTCATGATGCATTCCTTGAATATTGACAGTAACTTTTAATGCTTTATGTGAGACTTGATAATATTATGACCGTGCAATGTCACTGTCTCCTCTTTTATGGATTTGGTTGTCCTTCTTGTTATTGCTAAAAATGGCTACCACTTCATCCCTAAAAATTGACTTTAGTGTATATGAAACACTTGAGTTGCTCCACTATGCAATTCACATATCTCATGTTTGTTCTTATTACCTTATAAGAAATTCTATTAAAATCTTTCACTGTGATTCTGTGTTGTTCCACTATGCTTGTTCACCGTTATGTTTTCATGAAGAGGAAAAATAACGCACTTAAATTTTCAGAAAAATACTTACTTATTTAATAATGAGTTGTCTTATAAATATCATGATTGTATCCTTGTATACGTTTTATGGATGGATCTCTCTTATACATGACTATTCTATAGCACAGCGGATGGCCCGTCTTTTTCTGCCCAAAATGATTGCTTCAACTACTATGGTGAATACTCATTGTCCAAAATAAATAGTTCCAAAGCTTCATGAAATAGCTTGATGCTTGATATCTGTTTTTGTTTCCCTTCAGTGTAAAGAGGATCTATACTTCATTTTAATGTAATGTGAAAAATGTAAAGCAGAGCTGAAACAAGATATCAATGAAATTGATGAGTTCTTTACATGTTTTGATCCTTCTTTAGCATGATGAGCAATATTATGCTTGCTCAAACTATTTTCACATATTGAAATTAGGCTTCTTATATGATTCTTCTTCTCAGTTTCAGCAGCTCTCTTAATGACTGTTTTGACATTGTTAAAGACTCTCATGTGTGGTTAGAGAGTGTCCTCTTTGATATGTCAAGCTCAACCCTTGTGGGATCCCGTTTTACCCCACATATTTGATAAAAATGATCATGAACATAATGAACTTGTTCCCGCACAATGAACAAACGTGTTATTAAAATAATTTAAGCTGAAAGCTTCCTCTTGAGTTTTATGCCTTTGAACAATGAAATCATTTGATGGATTCCTGATCAAGTGTACGCTATATTTCTGTTGATAACATAGGCATATGGTAGGATTTGATTCTCATTTCTCTAAACTTCTATCATACTTGTAGGTGCATTCAGAGCTTGGAGCTGGATTGATTTAGAGTCACAACTGAAGGTTTGAACTTGTCAATGATTCGTCATTCCAGGAAATGATTAATCACTTTATACCTTATACCTTCCTTATTTTCAGTTGTATAGTTTACTTTCCTTCATGCACCCATTATTTGGTTATGAAGATCAAATGAAGCTACTCCCATGGCTTGTGTGGGACTTTGGTTTGTATGTTATGAATAAAGCAACAAACATTATGCAATCTTATGATATTATTTTGAAATATTCTTGCATAATATTACTGAAATTCACTTTGTAATGAAACATTGCACAATAATGAGTACTTAGCAGAAATTTTTGAACATCTTGTGTACCTTTTGGTTTGAATTTTCAATTCATCTCTACTTGTTTGAGCTGGTAGTGAAAAATAGGTAACAATAACACATAGACACTATGCATCAAGGTATTGATAACTAGGATGGTGTTATATCTAGTGTAATGGAATTTGACTCTACCAATAGATAGGATAGTTCTTGTTCACATCTTGACATATAGAAACCTTGTCGAAATGTAAGTTAGAAGCTTATAATATATTGGACCAAAGCATACACAATAGTCAACAACGTACTCCAAAGAACCTTCTTACACACAACCAAGGAAGTATGCAATAGGATTATTTTACAAGAATACCTACAAGCACAATAAACAAAAGATAATGATCAATGCCCCCATTCCTTCTCTCTAAATCATTTTGATAGATATCATCGAGAGGTCCTTAGAATGGGTCATTAAGATAAATCATAAGAAAAGATCAAAGACAAAAGTCAATGTTATATATATCTCTTGCCATATTTAAATTTAGCTAAGGTGATTTTTGATACTAATTCCCATTGTAGGAAGGATACATCCTAGGACATGTTGATTAGATGGTTGTTTGATGTTAGGATGATGATGAGCTTTATGATAAGCTACTGATAGAAACTTCACTGACACATTTACCTATGATCTAGACTTTAGATTTTGACACTTAGGTTCTCACTTGATGACTTGTTATACTTGCTTTCTATTTGCCTTGCCAAAGGTTGAAGGTGATGCTCAATTTATTATGGGTGAAAGTGAGATGGGATGGATGGTTTTGGATTTTTTGGGAATATTTCAATATTTTTGGTATTTTGAAAATGTTTTGAGGCCGTTTTTGGTCTTTTTGAAAGTTTATAAATGTTTAGGTTTTTGATTATTTGAGGATTTTTAGGGTTTTCAAAGATATTTGAGGTTTTTTAGGGTTTTCAAAGATATTTGAAGTTGTTTAGGTCTTTTGAATGTTTTCTTTTGTTTTTGGATTTTCATTTTTCAAATGTTTTGAGATTTTCTAAGATTTTGAATGTTTAGGGCTTTTCTGATATTTGGATGTTTAGGGATTTTCAAGGAGTTTCAACCAAGAACCTAACCTAAATACCTATCCTAGGTGTCTCGGGGGCTGATCAAAGATAAGCCTTGCCTACATTATACACGCAAAGACCACGTAGTTCGATATACTTGACCTATTAACAAGATGAAGATATGAACAATGATGGAAAATTTAATTTATTATGACATACTCCTAAAGGACTGACCTAGGGTGTCTCAAGGGCACATTATTGATGGCCTTTCCTATGTTCAAGCTCAAAGGTGACATAGTTTGACCAAGGCACTGTTTTTGGATTTTCAATTTTTGACCTTTTTAGGTATTTTGATGTTTTCTAGATGTTTTGGATTTTTCCTTTACAATTTTGTGAATGTTTTTGGATTTTAGCTGTACAGGATTTTGATGTTTTTGGATTTTCTGATGATCATTTTGTGAATATTTTGGGATTTTCTATGATATTTCAAAATAACCTCAAGATATACAAGAACCCAATACGATCAATAACAAATTGCCCCCAGCATGACATGTTAGACTACTTTGATATAGGCAGGGAAAACTGAACTTTGGAATATACCAACTAGTACTAAAGGGATACAATACTTCACGTCATCAAGCTATCATAAGGATGCAAATGGGAAATGGATGAATGGTGTTGCAAAGAATTATAGGATAAAAGAGCCAAAGAATAGATGGAGGTGCCTTATTTATGCAAGGTGCTTGTTTCCCAGGTTTTCGCCAAGATACTTTCCCAAAGCGCCACCGAAGTGGTTTTCACTAGAGAACAATTTTTTTCTTTACTTTTCAATCCTTTTTCTCATTTTTTTGGATTTTGATCATTTTTTTATTTTTTTATATTTTTAAATTTATACCCTTCAAGACTAGGCATAATTTTTTTTGAGATGTAGGCTATTAGTTTGTTCCTGCAAGGGTTCACCTTTAGGTCTTGATAGTTGATATTTTACCGATCCATAACTGGCTGTGATGACAAAGGGACCCAAAGAGTTAGGCTCAAACTTTCCTTTACTGTACTAATTTGGTAGATTCTTCTAATTCTAATTTAGGACAAGATCCCCTACCTGAAAAGACCTACTTTTTATCTTCTTGTTATAGCTCCATTTCAGTTGGTTTTGATATATTTGCAAGTGATTAAGGGCATCAAGACAATGCTCATCTAGGAATTCTAGTTCATTCAACTGATATATTATGTATTCTTCATCAATGATCAAGTTCTGTAGTGACACTCGTAGTGATGGGAGCTCAACCTCAATAGGAAAGATAACTTCTAATCTGTAGACCAAGGAGAAAGTGGTTGCACCTGTGGGTGTGTTGATACTGGTTTTCTAAGCCTATAGAGCGAGATTTAACTGTAGATGCTAATCACGACCAATTTCGTTGATTATTTTCTTCAAGATTTTCAAGATAGTTTTGTTTGTAGCCTTTGCTTGGCCATTTCCCTGGGGATAATATGGGGTAGAGAATCGTTGTTGGATGTTGAATCTTTGACATAGCTCTTTTACATCCTAACTCTTGAAGTGTGTTTCGTTGCCTGAGATAAGGGTGTGCAAAACACCATAATGAAATATGAGGTAATTCAAGATAAACTTGGCAATTTGCTTCCTAGTTATGTAGGTCATAGGAATGGCTTCTACCCACTTAGTGAAGTACTCAATGGTGGTTGTGATAAAATTGTGGCCATTAGATGAGGTTGGGGTGATTTTTCCTATGAGGTCAAGTCCCCACTGTGAAAAGGGACAAGGTGTGATCATTGGTTGCAATTCCCAAGCTGACGCATGAATCATATCTCCATGTTGTTGACACTGGACACACTTCTGCACATACTGATGAGCTTCCTTTTCCATGGTTGGCCAATAATATCTCATCCTCAATAGTTTCTTAGCTAACGTCATACCACTAGAATGGGAACCACATATGCCATTGTGTACTTGTATTAAAGTGGTGAAGGATTCCTCTTGGTTAAGACATTGCAATAATGTTCCTTTGATTCTTCGACAGTAAAGGGTATCACCTAGGATCACAAATTGGGATGTCTTTTTAACAAAGGTATTTTTAAAGTTTGAGGTGATATTAGATGGGAGAGTTCCTCTACTTAGGTAGGTAAAGATGTCATGATACCATGAGAATCTAGAACCAACAATGACACAAAAAATTTAGTTTAGGGATTTCAAAAGTTGGTACGAGAATTTGTTCTACCAAGAATTTGCATTGGAGGACATTGTTCGGTATGTCCAACAATGATCCGATTGTTGCCATGGTGTTTGCTGCTCTATTGTTCATACGAGGAATCTGCTCAAAAGTTATGTCTATAAAGAGATATTTGAGATTCTCTATCATCTTCTTGTAAGGAGTAAGCTTTTCATCCTTGGTTTGATAGTCATCATTAACTTCGTTGATAACCAACTATGAGTCTCCATAGACTTTCATCTCTTGAATCTACCACTGAACCACTATCCTTAGACCTATGATTAGGGCTTCATACTCAGTAATGTTGTTAGTGCAAGGAAATGATATCTTGTATGAATTTGGGATACAATCACCTTAAGGGGTGATGAAAAGAATGTCTGTTATGTATCCATGTTGGGTGAAATTTTCATCAAAGTACATCTTCCATTGAGCTATGAGGTTGATAAGAAACACCGATTCATCAAGGAACTCAAATATCAAGGGGTTCTCTATATAGATAGGTGATTCTTCTAGTTGGTTCATGATCACTTGTCCTTTGATTTCCTTGTGCTCCACATATTCTATGTCAAATTTCATTAAGATCATCACCCATTTGGCCATTCACCCTGTGAGAGTTGCTTTAGATAACATGTATTTCAATGGGTCTTTCTTTGCAATGAGCTTGATTTGATGTGATATCATGTAGTGCTTAAAATTTTGTGAAGCAAAAACTATTGATAGGCATGTTTTCTCAATAGGTGAATAGTTCATTCCATAACCCACCAAGGTTTCAATGATATAGTAGATAGCCCTTCCTTTTCCATTTTCATCATGTTGTGCTAGAAGATCTCCTAGTGCCATCGATGTTGCTGAGATATATAAGATCAATGGTTTGCTTGGTGTTGGTGGCATGAGCACTAGAGGTGTTAGTAGATAATCTTTGATCTGTTGGAAAGATTTATCACACTTGTCATCCCATTTGTAGGTTATCCCTTTATGGAGAAGATGTGAAAAGGGGTGGATCTTATTTGATAATTGCGCTTTTAACCTTCTGATGGATTGCAATATTCCTTGTAATCCTCTTATCTGATTCATTTTTTTTGATGGTTCCATGTCGAGGATGGATTTTACCTTTTTTGGATCAATTTATATCCCTCTTTGTGAAATAATAAAGCCAAGAAGTTTCCCTAATGTAACCCCAAAGACACACTTTTTTGGATTCAGTCATACCTTGTATTCTTCAAGTATGTCAAAGATGGGTCATAGGACTTGTATGTGCTCACTCCTTTTCTTTTATTTTTCCAAAATATCATCCACATAATCTTCAACTATTTTGTGGATCACATCGTGTGGTGAATCCACACTCTACACTGGGTCCTTTGACGGTGACAACAGTAATGACGATATCACAAGATGCGACCACGTTTGAATAGTTGTGCTTCATGTTTTTGTAATCCATAGCTTTTTCAGGGTTGTTCCCTTTGTTATGATCTAGCATAGGGTTCTTGTATATCTTAAGATCCTAATTCCTAGCCGGTACTTCAACAAAGATGGCGTTGCTCTCTATGAGGTCTTGGATGATATTCTTAAGTCTCATGCAATTTTCTATTTTGTGTCCTTTGATTTTGTGGAAGTCGCATAGATCGTTCTTGTTCTACTGGGATAGTTTCTCTTGCGGTTCTTGATAGTGTTCAAAGTTGGGTAATGTTATCAGATTTGACTCTACCAAATTTTTCATTATGGTTTTGATGGGTTCAGACAACTGTGTGTACTTGCACTTGGGATAGTTGTTCTTGTTGGTAGTTCACCTTTGTTGCATCTCGGTGTTGTTGATTTGACTGTTTTGAGGAAGTGTTGTTTGCTGCATAGTTGGTTGAATGTTACAACTTGATTGTTGTTGGGTCTAGGAGCATTTAGGACCAGCTTAGCATCTACCACACCATCATTTGACACATTTTTTTTTTAGCCTAGACATGAGGTCTGTCATTTGAACTAGTTGATGGGCGGTTGTAATCTTGGTTATTTCCTTGTGAGATTCGAGCTCGTTCGATGTTAAGCATTCTAGGGAAAAAATCATCATAAGATGTGATGCACTACATTTTCAAGTGGAAAGAGAGATCAAGATCTAGATTTTCTATGATGATTCCCACTTTTTGTTCATCGGGAAGGGTCCACTTGCTCTTACTAGTTTCTTGTCTCCATTATTGCAAGAAGTTGGTGAATGATTATCCTTTAGTTTGTTTGAGAGTGTACAAATCTTCTAGACTAACATCCATGTCAAGGTTGAAGGAGAAGTAATCAATGAATTTATTAGTGATTTCTTGGAATATTTTGATGTTGAGAGAAAAATGAGAAAACCAACCCATAGCAGTACCTGTTAATCTTCGAGGGAAAAGGTGAATTAGATAAGAATCATTGTAAGCCACCTCCATACACATGAAGTTGAATTATTTGATATGGTCCACAAGAATTCCTCCCCCTTTGTATTTATCAAATTTTGGGATTTCAAATCCAGGAGGGAATGCCACCATTGTGATGTTTTAGTCAAAGGGATAAGGACATAGATTTTGTGTATGGGGCTTCTTGTATTTCCCATTTGAAGGTCCTGCATTTCTTGGGATAACACCTTGAGTGGCGAAGCTAGATCATCTTGTGGATTTGGTGGAGGAACATATGATGGGATGATGGATGAGTTGTATATGGGATTCTAATATGATGGTGTGCTATATGGGGTGTGTGGTTGAGTTGGGTTATGTGAAGGTGATTGAGGTGTTGAATTATATGTTCCTAACCATTTTTATTGACGATATTCTATTGAGGATTATAGTACAAACTTTTTTGTTATTGTTTTTGTTGATATTGGGCATACTGTTGAGCTAGTAATGCTTTCTATTGTTGTTGTTGTGCCACAAGGGCTTGATGTTGTTTTTGCATCGCAAGGGATTTTTGTTAGGCCTGATGTTTTTTTTGTGTTACTAAGGATGCTTGATAGGCTTGATGTTTTTGTTGTGTTGCTAAGGATGCTTGATAAGCTTGTTGTTGTGTGGCTAAAACTACTTGTTGTTGTTTTTGTTGTGTGGCTAAGGCTTGTTGTTCTTTTTGTTATTGGTGTGCAACTAAGGCTTCTTGTTTTTTTTAATGTATTGTTGATAAGCTTTTTGTGCTTGCTGTAAAGCTAAGTTATGAGTTTGCAATATAGGACCAGTTGGTTGGTGGGACATCTATAATGGGTTGTGGGCATTGATGTTTTGGATGGGTTGTGAGTTGGTGATGAGAGGTTGGGATTTTCCTTTGTTCAACATTCCTTGTAAGATGGTGGATTGAGATGGAGGAATGTAGGTTTGAGGCCCCATTTGATTTTACATAATGAAGGGGACTGTGGGGTAAGATGAGGATATTGTCATTAGATTTTGCAATGGTACTGACATACTAGGACCTTGAGTCCATTGATTGAAAGGGTTCCCTTGACCGATGCTTGGGGGGTTTCTTGTGCTTTGGATGTGGTTAAGGTATTTCCTTGATTGATGGGGTTCATAACCAAGGTGTTGTTTTTATTTAGGTCAATGATAGATGGGTTGGATGTGTTTTGTGATGCCAATGGTATAGATGAATCCATGGGAGGATTGGGAAAATATGTCCCCATTTTTATTGAGGGTTGACTCTATGATATAGTATTTCCATTCTCTTGTGTACTATCTTGAGATGCTTGATCCATAACACTCTATGTGATGATGAGAATACTTGTGGTACTCATATATATGGATGAAGAGGGATGTCCTTGATAGGTGGAGGTTGTGGTGGAGTAATGAAGATCAAGAGGTTTATGTATCTGCTTTAGATTTTTAGGGATGGGAGGAGCACCAAAGGTAGTTGTCCAAGTGTTTGTTGGAGGTGGAGGATTGGTATTAAGGGTACCCAAAAGTGTACTAATTTCAAAGGGACAAGTTAGACTGAAGTCGTTGGTAAGGCTAGCTGCAAGAATAGGAGTAGATGTTTGATTTATCCCTAATGGTGGAGTTGTGAAGTCTTGTGCCAAATTTTTTTCCAAAAATGATGGGGAAATAGGAGCTATGTTTTCAAAGGATTGATGTTCCATGATTTCCTCCTTAGTGAGCTCAAAGGGATTGTTTGTGATGTCTTCAATCTCATATGGTCCTGTTGGAGATGATGGTTGTTATGAGAAGGTGACTTGACTTCTTGGATCAAATTATAGAGGATTTGGATCACTTCAGGTAAATGTAACTTTTGTTTTCTCCATGATTCTCTTGTATTGTGATCTCATTTTTACCATAAATTTTGGGTCACTGATAGGAGAGTTGTGTTGAGATTTGTAATGTTTAAACTCTTTAGTTGACTCAAATCTAGGTAAAAGGGATGCTCTAAGCCTTTTTGGAGAAATGATGATAATGGGGGATGAAAAGATGGATGATATGGAAAGTGATATTTGCAATCATTTTGGGACAACACTTTTGACTTAAGTTTGATTTTTTGATGTTAGGATAAAGGATGTTGATGAACTCGAGAATATTTAGGGTAGACTCATAACCTTCAAGATAAACTAGTTCAGGGATGATAACTAACTTAGCTAGGTGCATGGAAAAGGATACATTTCACATACATCGTAGCCAAGTTAGAGGTTGGTTTGATTGATGTTTAAGTCAAAAGGTGTTGGTATATTCAAAATTTTTTGCAAATTTTGATGAAGTGAAGGATGAAATTTGATGAAGGGGTGGATGAAAATTATGACCCAATTTTGAATTAGAATGAACCTTTATTTTCCAAGACCAAGGTAGTGAGAATGATGCTAGTCCTCGAAAATGTTCAAATCCTAAAGACCCAATGTTTGACTTAGATGAGAGGAAAAATGGGGATGCTTAAACTTGTTCACCTCCTCCTAGCTCGAGCATAGTAGTTTCTTAACAAGTGGTTACAATTGTAATAAAATATCACAACCCACTTCTTGCCAAACCTTGAATTATGTTGTCTATGTTTTTGATGATGGGATGTAGGTCTTACTTCACAAATTTTGATTATGTAATAGACCATTCAGAGAAGCTCAGTTTCATGAAAAGATCAAGATTTTGACTCCAAAATAATGCATATAATTCTAGACTATATCATGAAGCATGTCTATACAAGTTTTCTACCAACTTGTCTCTATTATTGTGAAGTGCTAAAAGGTGTTTCTTGAGAGATTTTGGTTTAAGATGCCTAAGCTTAAGATGACCTGTAGATCTTATTTTGGGTATTTTGATTTTGCATGAGATCATTAAAGAAGAAGAAGATATTTATTGCCATGTAGGAGGTGGTAATATGGGCCTTCTAACCAAAATACCATCTCTTCATTCTTATTTATCTAAGATAGTTGCAAAAATTCTCCACTAAGTAGATGTCTCCTTGGTTTTAAAAGTGAAACTTCTCAAACTACTAATAATATCCATTTTTTCTCACTCAATGAATTCAAAGTTTGGTTGAATAATAGTGCTTGTAAGGTCGAGTTGTTGAATGAGAGCGATCAGTCTCCAAATGGTCATATGGGGTTCAATTGTGTCAAGTTTATGTTGCTTAAATGAACTGATTTTACAAACACTTGTCTTGATTATTTTTTCAAACTAAATGTTTGTCAAATACATCATAACTTTCACAATGTCCATTTCATGAAAATCATGAGATTAGAGCCATAATTGCGTATGTTGTCTTTGGGAAATATGGACTAAGATTAAGTCAAGATATTTAGAAATCGCTAAGGATAGAAACCCTTAGAACAAGCAGTGATATCAAGACCAAATCAAGAGGCATCCATATTCAAACCAAAGTGTTTGAAATTTTGAGGAACATAGTGAATGTTTTTTTTTGAAACATTTTGGAATCAAGTAATGTATCAAACTGACTTACAATCATTTACAATCCTAGGTTCAAAATGGCTATACTTGTTGAATTCCCACTTGGATTTATCCAAACACTAAACAATGAGAACAATGAGAGATTTTGTGACACTAGATCCCCTCCACGACACACACTTCTCGGGACCACCAAATCTCAAAATCCTTAAAATTTGAAGATCAAAAGGATTTTTCTATTTCTACAATTGAATAGTAAGAATGTGATACAACTTACTTTGTTAGAAGATGGAAAAAGAGGTCTACAATGGTCCTGGAGGCCTGTGATGGTCTGATTTTGGTCATCATTTGGGAAAAGGCTAGGATGGTCTCAAAGATTCCCATCAGGAAAAATATGAGGGGACACTGCAATCAGATAGATGGGCCCGCCCCATGAATGACAATCATTTTGATTCTTGAGCAGAAGAGTGTGGACATGATGGTCGTCACTTTAGTAAAGAAGAGATGGACTTTAGGGGTCATCAAGGAAGAGGGGGCTATAAAAATGCTACCTTTCAAAGGCTGCATCAACAAGATGGAGGTAATAGAGCATTTGGTGGTCCTCCATGGGTGGAGGGGAAGGGCTGAGGAAGAAATCCTAATCACAAAAGGGGCCCTAATAGGCTAGTTTGGCAGAGGAAAAAATTGGACCTGGAATCAGAGGAGGATAGGGAAGAAGAGTTGGTTGGTGAATCTCGACACTCCGTTTTGCCAAATGGTAATGCGATTTTGGGGGATCGGGCTACTTTAGTGGTTAGCTCTCTGAAGCTCCAGGCAGAGGTCTTGAGGTTAGAAAATTTGGGGTTGATTGGCAAGTGGTATAGCTCGGGCCTTAACTAGGATTACTTGGTTAAATGGTGGAAAGAGCATTGGGGACATGATCTCCAATTCAAAACCCTTCAAAATGGTTATTTTTTGATTATTTTCCCATCTAGGGACTTAAGGGATGAGATTGTGAATGGCGTTTGGGTTTTGGATGGATGTGGAATTTATCTAAGGCATTGGAAAGTTGGCTTTAATCTTGTGACTCATGTATTGGAGACTTTGCAAGACTGGTACTGCCTTCCTAATCTTCCCTTAGAGTATTGGGCACCAAATATTCTAGAGGAGATCAAAAATTGTCTGGGGACCTTTGTATGCGCCAAAGAAAGGAAAAAGGAGGAAGAGGCACAATCTTATGTGAGGATCTATATTGAAAATAAACCGGTCTGTCATATATGGGAAGAGATTGAACTAATAATCGACTCTGGGAGTTGGGTGCAGAAGCTGGAGTGCAACACTTTTACTCACAACAGCCTTGTACGCCTGTTGAAGTGTAGAATGGCTCCCAATGAGGCTGGGAAGTCTAGAGATAGATCGATTAACAAAATTCCCCAAAGGAGGGAGTCTCTTGTTCTTAAGGGAAATCTTGCACAAAATTTTTTAGCTTTCAATGGTGAAGCTTCAGAGGCTCCTAACAAGGGAATTCAGTCCAATCTAGAAAAGGAGTAAGATGATGGACTTGGGTTGCCTGTTTGGCGTACGTAGGATTTAACAAGCCTTTGTGTTGAGATAAAAAAAATATGGGGATGATAACAAGTGGGAAGACCATAACTTGGCTCTAGATGAGAAGATCTTAGAGGCATTGGATTTTCTAGGAAGGGATTGTAGGAACATGGAGTTGGAACCTTTTATAGAAGTTGGGAAAGAACTAGTTGACCTGGATGAGGTAGCAAAAATTAGTAATTGGGAATTAGCAAATGAAGGAGTGCTAGATGGAATGACAGATGAGGATCTAGAGGGGGATGAAGGCGGTCTAGAGGTCTTTAGCCCTCAATTGGGAAAGAAAAGGAAAATAACCCAAGGCCTGGAAGACATCAGGGTCAAACTAGGAATTCATTAGAAGGACATGGTTAAAACAACACCAGATTGTGGGGAGAATAAAAAGAATGGAGGGATCTTAAATCAGGAAAAATGAAAATGGGATGGTGATGCCAACAGTCAAAAGAATATTGATTCAATGATGAAAGTAGGGAAGAGTGGTGCTCTTCTCAAACAACAATGAAACTCTTAACCTAGAATGTTAGGGGCTTAAATTCCCCTAACAAATGGTGCTTAATTAGGCACCATCTGGAAGTATCATATGCGAAGATTTTTCTTTTTCAAGAAATAAAGCTTGGTGATAAGGATTTGGTCACATTCAGTAGGAAGATGAAGCAGTGGAAGTGGCTGGGAGTTGGAGTTGAGGGTGCCTCGGGTGGGCTGATAATCATGTGGAAGCCTCAAGGTATCCTAATGGAAGAAATTGAATCCCATCTTCATTGGATGGAATGTCAAGTAAGAAGCTTGATCTCTAAACTTCAATTTTTATTGATAAATGTATATGGGCCCTCATTGAGCTCGCATAAAAAGGTTGTTTGGAAAGAGATGGATGAGGTCCTTAATAAGTATGATTAGGACTTTTGTATTTTGGGCAGAGATTTTAATGCCATTTTGCATTCAGAAGATAAAAGAGGTGGCGTAAGTCATACTCTTCAATCTCAAGTAGATTTCTAGAGCTTTGTAGAGCAAAACATGTTGATGGAGATTCAAATGGGAAAAGGATTCTCTACGTGGACCAATCGGAGGAAAGGTTTTTTCAGTATAGCAAAGAAGCTCAACATATTTTTATTTAGAGGTAATCTAAGTATTTTTCCCCTACAATTTTGATAGCAAAATTAATTCAGGGGTGGGTTCTGACCATTTTCCAGTGCAACTTCAAATTGATGGGGAGAAGGGGTCCATTTGGTGTCCCTTTAAGTTTGAAATGATGTGGTTTAAGGATCCTAATATTATGAATTTTCTTGAATTTTGGTGGAAGGAATGTTTACCGGGTGGATCTAAAATGTTTAATATAGTCACAAAGTTGAAATATGTAAATCAACAATTAAAGAAATGGAATAAGGATTGTTTCAAGAATATATTTGAGGAAAGGAGGAAAATGGAAGGGTAATTAGATGATTTATCTAAGGATATTATCAAAAATGGGATGGATGATGCTTGCTTCGAGAAAGAAAAGGAGTTAACCAAGAAACTGAATGATGCTTTGGCCAAAGAGGAAATTTTTTGGAGGCAAAAATCAAGGGAAGTTTGGTTGAGAGCAGAGGACAAGAACACAAAATTCTTTCATAATTTAACTAAGGCTCAAAGGGAGATAAATCAGGTAGCTTGTATTAAGGCCACATATGGAATTTTGATTGATGATCCATTGGAAATTAAAGCTTCTACAATGACTTATTTTCAAAATATTCTTAATCATTGGGAAGGTTCTACCCTGGAGGCTTAGAAGGTGGTACTCAGGAATATTCCAAAGTTAGTCTCTTCTTCTCAAATGGAAGAATTAAATGAAAAATTCTTAGAAGAGATCAAGGCTATTTTTTTTATATGCAGCCTGAGAAGGCTCCTAGGCCAGATGGCTTCCCGGCTGCGTTTATTCAAAAATGCTGGGAGTTTGTGGGAAAGGAAGTCTCAGAGGCAATTGAAGATTCAATGTGTTCAAGCAAGGCACTTAAGGAGATAAACAACACTCTAATCACCCTTATTCCCAAAAAAGAGAATCCAGAGTCTTGGGATGAATTTCGTCCCATCTCCCTTTGCAATACACTATACAAAATTCTTGCAAAAGCGATAGCTAATCGGCTAAAGAAAGTTATTCCAACTATTCTCTCTGATGAACAAACTAGTTTTGTTCCTGGAAGATCAATTCTTGATGGTGTGATAATTTCTTAGGAGGTGATCGATTCAATTCAAAAAAAAATGGTGATGTTGATAAAGCTGGATATCAAGAAAGCTTATGATAGGGTAAATTGGTGTTTTTTTGTTTAAAGTATTGGAGGCTTTTCGTTTTCAGAAGATCTGGTTGGACTATATTTTCGATTGGGTGGAAAACCCACATTATTCTATTTTGGTGAATGGGTCTCTAGAAGGTTTTTTCACTACTTCAAGGGGTTTAAGGAAACGAGATCCTTTATCTCCTTTTTTGTTTATAGTTATGGAAAAAGCTTTGGGGCATTGTTTAGAAGAAGCTAGAAGGAATGGTTGGGTGGAAGATCTCCAAGTCATTAGTGGTATTCCTTCTATCGCACATCAATAATTTGTTGATGATACAATGATGTTTGGTGTTGCTTTGGTAAGGGAAGCTTAGATACTAAAGGGCATACTTGATTGTTATTTTCATGCTTCAATCCAGGAGGTTAGTGTTGCAAAGTCAGAATTTTTTTTCTTTAATGTTAATTGTTTAAGAGAAATGCAGATTCTGAGAATATTGGGCTTCAAGAAGGGCCAACTAGCTTGCAAATATTTGGGTCTCCCTCTTGCTAAAGGTGTGAAAAATGGGAATATTTGGAATTCTCTGTATGAAAGGTGCAAGGAGCATCTCTCCTCATGGAAAAATCGGTGGTTGTCTTGGGCTAGTCGGTTAATAATGCTTAAATCGATTATCTCTAATTTACCCATTTTTATGATGGCATGTCTTCCACTGTTAGTAGGTACTAGCAAGTCTTTAAATAGAGTTATGAAATATTTTTTTTGGAAGGATAAATTGGAGTAGAAAAAAATTCCTCTAGTTAAATGGCAGAAGGTATGTGAAATGAAGGAAAAAGATGGACCTAGTCTTAAAAATCTTCTGCTACAAAATAAAGCGTTAGGGGTGAAATTATCTTGGGAAATTCATTCCCACCTGGAGCTCAAATGGGTGAAATTGGTTCGGGCTAAATATCTTGACAATGATCCAAATTGTTTTTTCACTGCTAAATCCCTTCCTAATGGCTCACCTATTTGGAATTTCATAAATAATTCAAGGGATCTCATCTCATATTTCTTAACTTGGGAGATAAAAGATGGTAGAGAGGTGCTGTTCTGGGAGGACTCTTGGGAAGGTTTTCCAATTTTGGCTGAGAATTCGACTTTAGTTTGTGTTTGAGAAAGAATGGAATAGGTTTGGGGAGTAAAGGTAAAGGACTTCATAGAAGACCCTCCCTCAATGAAGGATGGCCTCTACAGATGGAAGTCCATCAGACAACTAGGTCTACAAGACCAAGAAATGGAAGTCTTTGAGCAATTTTTGCTGGAAAGACGCATTTAGCGAAGGTAGGGAAGGGACAGACTGAGATGGAATACCTCACCTACTAGGGATTATCCTGCTAAAATTGTTTATGCCATTCTAGCTTCCTCAAGGGTGGAAGAACCAAGTTTTCCAATTAACTTGTGTTGGAATAAGGCTTGTCTTCCTAAAGCAGACATTTATACTTGGGCGACGACCCAGGGCAGAGTTCTTATAGGTGATATATTTGCTAAATTGGGATTCTATGGAAAATCCAGATGCCCGTTATGTCAAGAAGCAGAAGAGACTGTAGATCATTTTTTCTTGAATTGTCAATTTTCACAAGGTATTTGGAGGTGGTTATGTGTGAAACTTCAATGGAAATCATCTCTCTCTAATAAACTGATTGATTTGCTTAAGGCTTGGCCAACTCCTCTAAAAAAATTAGTTTTTGGTGATTTATGGGTGTCAAGTTTGTCGATGGTGATATGGGAAGTTTGGAAGGAGAGAAATAGATGTATCTTTCAGGAAAAAGAGTTGTCAATCCCCAAGTTGCAATGCAAAATTGACGCTTGTTTGGTGGAATTATTTAATGCTAGGGTGGAAGATTTGAATAAGAAAAAAGGTAATTTCTTCACTTGGGATTCATGGATCCTGAAGAATTGGTTTGGAATTAAGGCCCCTTCTTGTAGAAGCGTTGGGTGTGTTGCTTCTGTGGAAGAGTGTAGAAAGATTGTTTGGTCACCCCTTGATCTTGGATGGGTAAAACTAAACTTTTATGGGGCCTCGAAGGGGAATCCTGGTCCCTCTGGAGCGGGATGTGTTGTAAGGGACTATAAAGGATTGATTTTGGGGAAATTGGTGAAGTCTCTCCCAATAGGTATGAATAATGTTGTAGAGTTTCAAGCCCTTCTTCTTGGAATGGAGCTCTATAGAGAACTAGGAGTAAGAAGATTAATAATTGAAGGGGATTCCACAATGGTGATTAATGCTTTAAGGTCTAACCATATTCAAAATTGGAAGTTAGGGGAGCTATTGGAGGTTGCTCTGAGTTTGATTGGGAGTTTTGAGAAAGTAATGTTCAACCATACTTTGAGGGAATGGAATTCAGAGGTAAATCTTCTTTCAAATTTGGGAGTGGTGGGTCTAGATTTAAAAGAAATAGGGTCTTGAAGATCAAAGGTTTGTGGGTGGATGGGTAGGGCACCCCTCCAGGTTGGAGGGGGGGATGTGAAAAAATAGGCCATATTGTTAGGAGAGTTAAGGAAGGTGGAGGACTTGGGAGGGATGACTTGACAAGGTATGTTTGAAGTAATCATGACCTTGAAGCACATGAGGTGATGGGAGGGAGTGGTCACCTAATTTCCCTAGGCTAGATTGTATGCAATTTACCTGGCATACTTAGTCCTCGGTAAGATTTTGGCACGTATGGAGAGGATTCATTTGTGGTGGGTGGTGGCAGCTCAGTACCTGGCATTAATTTCTTTGTTGGTTGGCTTTAAGGCTGATCTAGGCATATTTTCTTTCTCATTTTATTTTCATCTGGTTGTGTATGGTGATCATTTCTCTGTTTGGGAGTGATCTAAGCCTAGGCATCGATGGAAAAATGACCAAGGTTTGTAATAGAGGTTACGGTGGATGGGTTGGAAAAATTTGGGGTGGATACTCTGATTCCCTGAAGTCGTCCACATGACAAACTTCTTTCAGGGAAATTATGAATCGGAGACATAAGAGGATTCTTCAAAATAATGATCCTCTCGTAGTCATGGTGACCAAAATGATTCTTGGGCCTGGGCATTTGGTGAATAAGGAATATGGTAGGGATAATTTGCATCTCTCTTCTCATTTTCTGGCTTCCCTTTTGGATAACTAGGTTGACAAGGCTAAGGAAAAAATGCTTCTTGAGAAGATGTTTTGGGAGGACCTAGTGGAAGGGGTTGACGAAGTACTGCACAATGTGGCTATGGGAAGAGGTGTTTCACGTCCCTGTGATTCAGAGCTCCTTTGAAGCCCGGATGAAGCCCTGAAATTGTATCTGTTTCTTCTCAACTTGAGTGGACGGACCCTCATGAAACATATGATGATTGCGGCGGTGGCGATAGAGTTCTTGAAGAAGTTCTTTGGGTTGATGGCGATCGGGGGTGTGGAATGGGTTAAAGACTTTGAATCCTTTGCAAGGGCTAATAGTTTCATGTAAGTCTGGTTCTGGTTGTGTTTGGGCTCTGTTGGTTAGTTTTTTTATTTAAAAACATATGGGTGATGCTCTGTTAAAGGAATTGTCCCTCTGATGGCCATTTTGGATTATGATGGTGTTGGTTGGGTCCTTGGATGGTTTAGTTAGCTAAATTTTTACTAGTTTTTTGGCATAATTGTGGGTTTTTAATGGTGGATAGTTACCTATGATGCAAATGGTTGTAGATTGGAATTTATAATTACATTAATAAAATAATATACTTGTGTATCAAAAAAAAAGAATGTGATACGACTTCAAAATGATCATTCTTGCACCAACAAATATTAAGGATTTTGGATTCTAAACACAAGTTCATAATAAGGGCTTCCAGTTTAGGGGGTGCAATGATAAACTCCCTCAAGAGGTATCCCAACCCTTAGAACAAGGGCTTTACGTATCGTAAAGATATTGGGGGAGAGCTATCATGTACCACATCCCATTGATCACAATTTTCATTGCAACCACACATTTATATCATAGTTTGGAAGAAATTGGCTTTAGTTCATTACCGCTTGGGTCCTTCCCTCCTTTCAAAGTGAGGAGACAGGACCTCTGAAGGTGAGCAATAGCAAGTAATTATGTTCGTAGTTTGATCATATTTTCTTGCATGAACAAAGAGATAACACACACCACGTCTGTTTCTCACACTCGCAAAGGGGTTCAGTTTTAATCTAAATTGAAAGATGTAATTGAGTTTCCAAAGTGTTAAAGAATTTTTTTGTTTATCAAGGTCATCAAATGGTGCAAGATAATTGCATACACATCCGCTAACAATGTTGTAAATTAAGACACAACCAACAATTGTAAATTTTAATACCTCCAAGTAGTGATGAGTTCGTTTTAAGCACCAAATGAAATATGAAGTTGCCTTGTTCAATTTTAAACCCAAAAGAAGATGAAATGAGGGTTCAATTTTAGTCTCGTTTGAGCATTCATTTTAAACCCAATTGAAATTTAGTGAGGTCCTAAAGCATGAAGTAGAAAGCATGAAAATTTGGGTTATAATTTCCCCAAATCATTAAGTGCTTGTTACAATCATAATATTTCAAGATAAGAAAGATTTCTTCACTTTAGCTCCATGTCGTTCAACCTAAAAAACCATGTTAGTCTATCAACCAAAACACAGTTAGAAGTGCATTAGTGATTAGACAAACCAAAGAAATTAAAGCACATGTCGAAAAAATGATTGTAAAACTTCTTACCAGAGTTGGGCATTGCTGCACACAATAGTGACACAATTTGAAGTTTGGGCGTTGCTCTAGTGAAAATGGGTATCGCTCTGCAACAAAACAAAGAGCACAATAGGGTTAGGATTGAGCATCGTCATTTGATGTTTTTGATACCTCTATATTAAATCAGCATCACCATATTTAAATCAATGGTAGTACATTTAATGGGCATTGATGTTTCAATAGTGTCACTATATGGAAACACTATTCAAAGAGCATCATTTTTTGTGATTTTTGCGTCATTGTAAGCTATGATAAAATAGATGAATGAAATTCAAGCTAAAATTTGATTAAATTATCAGTTTTCCCTCCTTGCGCCAAAATGTGAGATGAGGATTGTCAGAGTGGGTCGATTACGCTTGATCCATGATCAATCAAAGCACAATTGGTCCACTAAACCTTAATCTACCAAACAAGATCATTCAAATTGAAAAGTTAAACTAAGAATTTATTGAAACTGAAAATTGTAAACTACAAAAACAGTTAAATTCCTACTCTAACCCATTTGAAACTTATCCTATTTTGGAATTGGTATCGTGTTGATATGGAACAATTACCCTTTCCCAATCTCGTGATTAGTGAGCCTATTTCAATTGATTCTATGAAAGAGAATTGATGAAACCATTGTGATAAATGGATGAAAACCTGATTTATGCTAAAATGAACATGATGCAAGCTATATTAACATGATTTTATGCTAAGATGGATTTAACTATGCAATTGCTAAGCTAATTCTAAGCTAAAAGATGAAAACCCTAATTAATAAAAAAGCTAAGATGGATGCATAGAAGCCATTAAGGGATGTATTAAGCTATTATGCAACTAAAAATGAATTAAAACAAGCTAAAAGTGAGTAAAATATGAGTGTAGATGCAAGTTCATTCAAAAACATAAGTTTTCAATAAAAAGATGGATCATATTCAACAACATAAGTTTTCTCTAAAAAATATGGATCCATTTGTCTCCAAATAGGGTTCTATTTATAGAAGAACAAATGAGAAATGGAGGGTTGAGATTGAAAAAGCTAATCAACGGTCTAGGATGGAGGAAATAGGCTGCATGGATCATGGATTCTCATCAAAAGATGAGAATACAAGATCGGAATTAATCAAGGGCTCACATTTGTTTCAAATAAACACACTTCTAGCTTGCACACAGAGTTCACAAGGTGACTTGCTCAAGAGGTTACAAGATAACTTGCAATTGAATCCAAGTGAGATGATTGGAAGAGAGAGAATATTCTTTTTAGAATATTCTCATGGGTGAGGAAAAAGGTTAATTTGCAAATTAAAATCATTTTTTAATTGTGTAAATAAGGGGATAAGGAATAATCCATGGGAATATTCCCCTTTTAGAGGAAAATTAGATTAATTGTTAATTAAACAAGGTTCAATCACACAATTAGTGTTTTAGAGGAATTAAAGTGATTTTTGTTAAATTAAATGATTTAATGAAAGGGAAAAAGGTGAAATGATATTTAATTAACTTAGGTTTATTTAATTAGATAAGATGAATTAGGGAATTAAATTAAATATGCTGATTTATTTAATTTAATAAGATGAAATGTTAGTGTGAAAGGGGGTGAATTAACCTGATTAAATTAATTAGATTAATAGATGAATGACATAATTAATTAAATAGCTAAGCTAATTTAATTAATTAAGCAAAAATAGGATGGGTTTGAGAAGAAATGAGGTTAGTAACCTATTTCAATTGCATGATATCATTCAGGACATTTTTCAATGTCAACAGATTATATCCCGAGTAGTCGTCAAGGAAAGACATCATTTGTGAACCATTTACTATTTGTAGCACTTCATCGAGTGAGGGCACCCTGTTCAGGTTTCTAAAATCCAAACATAACCTGATTTCTCTATTTTTCTTTATGATTGGAACCAAATTAGCCACCCATGTAGAATTTCTGATAGGGAAGATGATACAGGCTGAAAGCAACTTCTGCACTTCCTTGAAGATGATGGGTTCCAACAACACATTGGTTGGACGTTGTCACTACCTAAAGGGCCTTACATCCAACTTGAGGGGAATAGTATAGGTGATGATTGAAGTATCATAAATCTTGAGGTCCTCATATCCCCAAGCTATCACGCCATGATAAATGTCTAATGCATCAATAATTCCCTTCCTTTCCTCTAGGGTGCAAAGCTTGTCGGTAAAAACATTTTTTGACATCTTTTGCAATACCCAGATTGTGGACATCACACTGGTTGTCAATGGAGTCCTTCTTTGTTTGCTAATCCTGATCCCTTATGTGGTCTAGGTCAAATATTATTTATAACTGGACCATACCCCTAGGTATTATATTGATCTTCAAATTGATAACCCCTTCTATTTCAAGCTCTACTTCCTCAGGTTCTGCTTCATGTATGATTTGGGAGGTGAATACATCAGAACTAGTGATGAATTCAAGAATGTGCTTGTCATCTTCAAACACTTGGAAGTTGGTTACACAATTATTTCATAGCCCACAAGATTGGAGACTTAAATAAATATTTCATAAGGCAATTACTGGCAAGACTAGAACATTGGGGTTGGTGACAACATGATGCTAATAGCATAGGTTATAACTTGGAAAACCGAAAACAAGAAATGATAGGTCAACAAGAAAATATGAAATGACTTAGGATTTTACATTGATATGGTTTAAAGAGGGTTTTATCCCTATGGTGAACCCTAAGCACATGAAACAACAAACCCTAGCCAATAAAGAATCATAGAAATACCTAGAAACTTTGAAATGCAAACTAGAACCAATTTTTTTTAAGAGTCCTATCATTGCAAATAAAGATGTCATGGATACAAAGCTTGTACAAAACATACAACCCCAACTGAATACCCAATAAAAAAATCAAAATATGAATCCTCCAAAAGGACCATATTTAAGACCAACCAAATACACTAGATGAAAGTACACTCCCTTAGGTGAGCCAATTGAGATATTCTTGAACAAGTTAATCCAAATAAACATTATCAAGATTCCATAGCTTAGACAATATGATGAATCCCAATTAAACTGTCATGGTATAGTGATAATGATTACTATAAATACCATAGGATAAAGGGTCATAAAACACCAAATTTCATGAAGCTCAAGAATATCATCCAAGATCTCATTGATCAAGGAGAAGTCAACATTGAATAATTCCTAAAACTTCTGGAAATAATGATCTAGGAATTTATGAGGATCCAATCCCTAACCATGGTAAAGGAAATGAATTAGGTGAAGGAAATGAATTTAAAAAATTCAACCACTCTGATGGGTGTCAAATGTGTTTAAATTTCATATCCTTTTTCCTTTATTTTGTTCCCATTTTAACCTTCTCCTAAGTCCTTCTTGCCATTAATTGTTAGGGAAATGAAGAATATTTGATATGTTTTCAAAAAGAAGAGAATACTTTCAGAATGCTGAAATTGTTGAGGAAATAATGAATTTTGAATGGTTTTTCTACAGGAACTAAATATGGAGAAGGAAACTGACCCTGTAAATGACAAGTCCTGAGTGGCATAAGATGGGAAGTGAGGGATGCATGTGAAATAAGTTTACTTGTTTTTGTTTTTACTTCTTATTTCAAACTTGTTGTTTTAAACTATTTTTGGTTTGTGGCCTATGACCAACCCAAAAGCTACAATCATCCAGTTTGTTGGCCATCATCCATAAAAAACTATGTTTCCTTTATCATTTTTACGTGATGGTGACTGATGAACATCTACACCTATATATATGTGTGTTTTGAGTTAAACTGATATATAATATATACAAAATCTTCATAAACTTTCAGTCGATGTTATTATTGTTGAATTTTGGATGTGTTGATTGTGGTTTGAAGTATTGTAAATGCTTTTGCATGATCACCCTATGGACCAGAGGAACGACCCCCTTATTGTACATGTTTTAGACACACGCCTTGATGGGCTACTTTTCTCCTGTCTCATTTTGTGTGCCCCTTTCTTGGAGCCTAAATTGGTCATTTTCTGTCAAACGATCAAATTCCCCTGACCAAATTCAGCTACCTGAGTTTCGCTAAGTCTTTTTCTTTCACGAAAGTTCCCTTGCAGGTATCCCTTCGCCCGTTGCCCTAGCATCCTCCAGGCCTCATCCCTACTCGCTTGATTCGCTTTTTCCTTCATTTTTGACTTTCGAGACAGGTTTCCTATGGATTTGGGATGTTCTTTTGGTGCCTAAGGGAACTCCCAAGATTTCGTTAAGTTTTGAGAGTTGCGGAAATTTCATTCCAGAAATCCGTCCCTCTGTGGTCATTTCAAGAACTTCGCCTCACCATGGTTGTTCCAAATGGAAAACTCCAAGCAACATTCTGGCTAGGGAAATCCAGTCTTCGGGGCCCAAACTATCCATTTCCCTTTCAAAACAACATTTTGGCGAGGGAAATTCGGCCTCCGGGGCCCAGACTATCCATCACCCTTTGAAAACAATATTCTAGCTAGGGAAGTCTGGCCTCTCGAGCCCATAAAATCCAAACGCCCTCCCAATTTGGAAACGAACTCTGACCCACATGCTCAAATTGAACCCTCTCCTGCATGAACTTTTCAAATTCCAAATTTGAAGTCGGGAGAAACCATCCAGGTCGGCCTACCCTGTTCGCCCTTTCAAAACAACATTTTCGCTAGAGAAGTTCGGCCTCTCGGGCCTGTAACATCCAAATGCCCTCCCAATTTAGAAACGAACTTTGACCAACATGCTCAAATTGGACCCTCTACTGCATGAAATTTTTAGATTCCAAATTTGAAGCCAAGAGAAACCATTCAGGTCACCCTTCCCTGTTTGCCCTTTCAAAATAGCATTCTGGCCAGGGAAGTTCGGTCTCTCGAGCCCAAAACGTCCAAACGCCCTCTCAATTTGGAAACAAAATTTGACCCACATGCTCAAATTGGACCCTCTCCTGCATGAACTTTTCAAATTCCAAATTTGAAGCTAGGAGAAACCATCTGGGTCACCCTACCCTGTTTGCCCTTTCAAAACAACATTTTTGCCAAGGAAGTCTAGCCTCTCGAGCTCGAAACATCCAAACACCTCCCAATTTGGAAACAAAATTTAACCCACATGCTCAAATTGGACCCTCTATTGCATGAACTTTTCAAATTCCAAATTTGAAGTTGGGAGAAACCATCTGGGTCACCCTGCCATGTTCACCCTTTCAAAATAGCATTATGGCTAGGGAAGTCCGACCTCTCGGGCCTGGACCATCCAAACTCCCTCCAGTAAACTGCTAATGACAATTTACACTAAATATTATGATCTTTTGATGATGAATGGGTGAATCTAACAAGGATTTATCAAGATTTGACTAAATTTTTCCTTGATTTGTGTATAAAAGCACTTGCGACACTTCATGTATGTAGGTTTCAAGAAGCCTACCGCGGGTCCGTCAAGGAAACCCATTGAGAAAGCCAAACAAGGAAAAGCACATAGCTCCTATCACCATTCGTTTTATGTCCACCTCTCTTTGTAGCACCCATCAACAGAGCCAGCATTAGAAGAAGGCCTGTGCCAAGGAAGTCAATGAAAAAATGCAAGGGGGAGGCCTTGAAGATGCATAAGGGAGTTGTCCTACTTTTCACCAAATGATGGTGATCTTTAAGGGGTTGTTTGCTTGAATCAGAGGAAACCAATCCATTGATGCCAGTCATCGGTAGACCTGTTTTATCCAATAAAGAATGTTGCAAGTCCATCAAAAAAAGGGTAGCTTTTAGGCAGTTTCGGCTACAGTAAAATGGAAATCAACTAGAAGACAAAATAGGGAAAATACAAAGATGCATTTTAAATTGTTAAATATTCTGGGGTAGGTGAAGCCGTAGTGCAATCAAATCTGGGCAACACAATGTAACTCAATCCTAGCCATTCATTTAGGCTTTGGAAAACTATAAATAGGGGTCTCCCCCTCATTTGTAAATGGTTGGAGAGCTGGTGTAAAAGTATTTTTCAACAATAGAAAGCAACATTGCATGATTTATGGGTGTTTCTTTTTGAGCTTGCTCATTATGTGTGCATGATTCTACTTCCCTTATTAGTTTAGTTGTTAGTTTCTTGAAGGGAAGTGATGGTGGTGTTTTTTATTATAGTATTTGATGAATTTCTAGATCATGATTTTTATGGTTTGTTGATGATGAATCACTTTGTAAAGCTAGTGTGAGCTTCTTTATTTTACTGCTGCAACTTAGTTCACTTGCATGTTCATGATGTGTATATGCAAACTGAAAATTTGCAGTCCTTAGAAGATTTCACTAGTTTTGTGTAACTGTAGGATCCTCTTGGCCAAGCAAAACCCAGTTTAGGGAGTTTGTCTATTGTAGTAGCCTCCATGATCATTGTTCATTCATAGTTTTAGGTCTAGGAACTTACTCTATTCCCTGCTCTTTTTCTTTTTTTTAATAATTAACCTTAGGAAAGGTTCATTGCACATTATAAAGCTAAATTCAATGATAAAATAGAGTTCAAGACTATTGTTTGAACCTGCAACAAACACATAAAAAATCTCCCATCCTAAGAACTCCATTTGCAGACCCAACTTCCCACACTTTGTAACTCATTCGTAAGACCACCTTGTGATTCCAGTAAATCACATAAAGCAATTGAGATATTCCAAGCACTATCAAGAGCTAACATTAGAGACCTTGGGATAGTGTTCTATAATTTGATTGTGGAATATTGTCTTCCAAGAGAGGTGATGCACCTATGCATTACCTATGTTGGAAAGTGCATAAAAACACATCAACAAAACTGGCGCTAGAAGGAGGGCATGTCATGTTGAGGCTACAAAGCTGAATGTTGGAAATTGAAAAGAGCACTTTCAAGAAGAAATATGAGATAAGGATATCTCTTTTAATGTTGAAGCTTAAAATCAGAACATTTTGAAGGCAAACAAAGTTGAGCTGAGATGGAGTAGCATTTACAAATTGACATCACTCAGCTACATGCAGATTTGATCAGAAGATTGAAGAGACCATTGCAGAAATTTGCACTGGTAGATAATTGTAGGATCCATTGCACTTGTAGGAATAATGAATTGGAGTGTCTAACATTCTTGGACAGAGTTGAAAGAGTCTTGTAGGGAGAAATTCCCTTTTGGGAAATCTATCAACCTTTATCCCCTGTAGACCCGAAGGAAGAATTGACAACCATGGCAACCAAGGAATTTGAAGAGTTGATCCAAGACTGTTTTGGCAGCAAAGACAAACCAAGATTGGAGGAAGTACTAATGTCATGCTGGTGCAGATTTCACAATGCACCACATTCATAATTTACTTGTCCATCGTGTGCAAACATCATCACCCAATTCAAGGGCATTTTTAACAAGTTGGAGTAGCCAATTGTCAAAGAGGACGAGTCATCCCATGAGGTAAAAAAGTTGTCAACATCTGGAGGATAGCACCTTCAAGCCATACCAAGAAGCTCCACATAAATAGATGTCAGGACAACAAACACTGAAGTTGAAAATCAAGAAGGACAAGCTAATTTCCTTGGGACAACAAAAAGATTTGGTGAAGGTTCACTAAGAATGGAGTTGAAAAGCCTCTCCTTCACTAGTAAGGGGCAGTCCTCCACTCAGGAAGAGGAGCCATTGGAGGTTGAGGATGGGTCAACAAAGTTTGCAACAAATCATGAGGATGTTTGAGAATCGAAAAGAGGAAAATCAGCAAGGGGAAAGGGATGACAACCTTGCAAAAGCATAAAATGATGATGAAGGAATAAGTGAAGTCAGACTAGAAGACCTCTCCTTCATAAATTACAATGATTGAGAATATGAAAATAAAAGTTTGGAGGAGTGGGAACAACCACTTGCCACAGCTGTTTACCATCAAGCTTCTTTTTCAAGTGATGATGAGGACCCTGTAGCGGAAAGATATGACCAACTCATCTCCAAACTAGCAAAGGATTGGTCAGAGCTAAAATACCAAGTGGATTTGGAGGTGTTGCTGCCACTGAATTAGTGCAGGCTCCACTTGCCACATTCAAAGTTCATGTGTGAACTATGCCAAGATGCCATTAGGTAATTCAAAGAACAAGTGAGGCAACCAAGTACACCACTTCTTGCAGTTGCTTCAAGGACGGAACGTGAGGACCAAGAGCTTGAAACAAGTAATGACCCACCTGAAGGCAGGTCTCAAGAGGATGTTGGGACAAAAATAGAAGAAGGGTGGAAATACAGTCTCAAGCTTCCGAGTGATGAAGTAGATCAAATAGGAATGTTGTCCACCAATCATTAAGAATTTCTTCCTCTTGAAGAGCATTTGTGCACCGTGGACGATAGGCTTTATGGCAAGTCTTTTGAGGAAAATAACATAGTAAATTTTGTCCCCCTTGATGAGGTACCATCAATTGATGAATTATTTTCATTGGGAGATGTACTACGGAGGTATTCTCATGTTGAGGAAGAGCAAATCCTAGAAGATGGTAGTAATGAAGACATACTCCTTGAGCCTCTGAACGGTGATGCACTAGAGTTTTCGGATTGGGAGAGGGGTTCCTTCTCCATCTATAGTGATAGTGATCAAGGGGAAATGAGTGAATGTCATGATGAGATGCATGAACAACACAGAGAAGAAGACAAAGGTGGGGGTGTTGAGATAGCTGCCAACAGAGATGAAGCACCCGGTCGACTATAATATGCAACTTGGAGTCCTTCCACCATGATCGTTGTTGATGCTCCTTCATATTTAGATGGCTGCAATAGGACAGATTCACACATATCATTGTCCCACGAAATTAAAAACCACATAAATAAGGACAAAACTTGGGAAAGGAAGTCATACAATGTGCTACCTTTTGAGGACATCAATCAAGTGGACACTAGGTTTACAAAAGATCAATGAGATGAAGTCTATCTTCTCAAAGAACAGTTGACAGGGATTGTTGATCCCACACAAGATGTGGAAGAAGTGTTTTCTACCCTGTTCTCCCTACCTTATGTAGGCTTGATGCCTGAAATGCTAGACCCTCCACCATGCCCACCCAAGGTTGTTGATGCAAAGATTGACGATGCAGTGCTTGCTCTTGACTATCAAACACTACCACAATTGCACAATGAAATTCGGGTTCTATCCTTCCTTGCTCCTATTAATTTTCATAGATGCACTTATCATTTTGATTATGGGAATGAGGGGAGACAAACATGTTTATGGATTAACCAGGGGTTTAGTGAGCCTCCTCAATTGCTGATTTTCCTTGACCGGGTGACTGAACTTGAGTGTTGCAATGCTGAATTTCTTTTTTCAGAATATAAAGATAAATTTACATGGTTAAGAATGATAACAATTTCCCATTTGCTTGTGCATGCATTGCAAAATCCAATGAGCGTTGACACCAGTTCACCTTTCTTGAACATAGTGCTTTGTAAATATCTCTTTGTACATAGCTCATTTTTTAGTAGAGTAGGTTTCCTGTAAATACTCCACTTTCCTGCTTTCCTTAGGATAGTTGGTTTGTTGTAGGTTTCTTGATTTATAGTAGTTTCTTCATTGTTTTCTTTTGTTGTCCCGCTTTGGTTAGTTTTGGTGTTTGCTTTCCATTCACTTTGCTTTCATTTTGTTGTTGCTTTGTTGCTACTTTGCTCGAGATCCCTCTACTTTTGGTTGGGCACATTTGTGTGCACAACAACCATACTTATCACCTGGGGTTGTTTTATGTATTTCTTCATCAAACTCTAATCAAGTTTTCAGAGTGGATGGCGAGAATCTTCTGTTAGGGTCAAGTGATCTGGGTGTTTGATTCAAAGAGGATAAGTTGTTGGTTGGTCTGATTCTGAAGTATTTTGGAATCTTATATCTCTCACATATTTTAAGAATCTGGAACTCATTGTAGGTCCTTTGTGAAGTCTAGCTAAGTGAAAAATCTAAAATTCTGCTTCAACACCACTATGATTCTTAGCCCTGGGTGCGAGCTTCAATTCTTGTGGGTTGAAATAAAAAGAATTGAAAATTGAAAATTAAAAGAAAAGAAACAAAAGAAAGAAAGCAAAATATTGAAAATCAAAAGAAAAGAAATTTAGGTTTTCAGGGGTATCCAAGCAACTCTACCAGGGCTATAGATGCTCGACCGACAGTAGAGCAATGTTTGAGAGAATCACAATGACAACCTCATCGGGGCTATGCACGCCTGACTGGTAGTGAGGTAATGTCCCATATGCTTTTGGAGTTAGAATAAACTATGTAGCTTAACTTGAAAAATCTTGGGTTCCTATAGCAACTGAAGGATGGGAATTGATGCAACTACACACACTTGGGTTTTCAACATAATGAAGGTTGGATTAACTAGTGGTTTTGATCATTTGGTTGAGCGTCTAGCTTGTTTTCCATAGCATGAAGATCAGAACCAGATATTTTGGCTTCTTGATTCCAGTTTGTCATCAAAATTCTCTAGAGAATTTCCCCAATGAGTTTCCATTTATTGTGCATGTTTTTCACACACACTCTGAATTGGGTAGGGACCCCCTCTTTTCGCTCCTGATGGGATGCTTTGCTCCCATCTCATTTTGTGTGACCCTTTCGTGGAGCTTAAATTGGTCATGTGTCATCAAATGATCAAATTCCCCTAACCAAATTCACCTACTTGAGTTTTTCTAAGTCTTTTTCTTTTGCATAAGTACCCCTACGAGTTTCCCTTCACTTGTTGCCTCGATGTCCTCCAAGCCTCATCCCTACTCACTCGATTCACCTTTTCCTTCATTTTTGACTTTGGGGACATGTTTACCTTGGATTTGGGATGTTTTTTTGGTGCCTAAGTGAACTACCAAGGTTTTGTTAAGTTTCAGGAGTTGCGGAAATTTCATTCTGGAACTCTGTCCCTCTATGGCCATTTCAAAAACTCCACCTCACCATGGTTGTTCCAAATGAAAAACTCCAAAAAGCATTTTGGCCAAGGAAATATGGCCTCTAGAGCCTAGATTATCCATCGCGCTTTCAAAACAACATTCTAGCCAGGGAAATCTAGCATTTGGGGCCCAAAATGTCCATCGCCCTTTCAAAAGAACATTTTGGTCATGGAAATCTGGCCTTCAGGGCTCGGACTATCCATTTCCCTTTCAAAATAGTATTCTAGCTAGGGAAATCCGGCCTACGAGGCCAGATTGTCCATCAGCCTTTCAAAACAACATTCTGGCCAGGGAAGTCCGGCCTCTCGGGCCCGAAATGTCTAGACATCCTCCCAATTTGGAAATGAATTTTGACCCACATGCTCAAAATGGACCCTCTCCTGCATGAACTTCTCAAATTCTTAATTTGAAGCTAGGAGAAACCATCTAGGTCACCCTACCCTATTCGCCCTTTCAAAACAACATTCTGGCCAAGGAAGTCCGGGCTCTTAGGCCTGGAATGTCCAAACGCCCTCCCAATTTGGAAATGATCTTTGGCCGACATGCTCAAATTGGACCCTCTCCTGCATGAAATTTTCAAATTCCAAATTTTATATCAAGAGAAACCATCTGGGTCGCCCTGCCCTATTCTCCCTTTCAAAATAACATTCTAGCTAGGGAAGTCTAGCCTCTCGTGCCCAGAATGTCCAAATGCCCTCCCAATTTGGAAACGAACTTTGACCCACATGCTCAAATTGGACCCTCTCTTGCATGAACTTTTCAAATTCAAAATTTGAAGCTAGGAGAAACCATCTGGCTCTCCCTACCCTATTTTTTCCTTTCAAAACAACATTCTGGCCAGGGAAGTCCGACCTCTTAGGCTCGTAACGTCCAAACGCCCTCCCAATCTGGAAATGAACTTTGACCCACATGCTCAAATTGGACCCTCTCCTACATGAACTTTTCAAATTCCAAATTTGAATTTGGGAGAAACCATCTGGGTCGCCCTGCCCTGTTCACCTTTTCAAAATAACATTCTTGCCAGGGAAGTCTGACCTCTCAGGCCTGGACTATCCAAACTCCCTCCAGTAAACTACTAATGGCAATTTACACTGAATATTATGATCTTTTGATGATGCATGGCTGAATCTAACAAGGATTTTGCAAGATTTGACTAACGTTTTCCTTGATTTGTGTATGAAAGCACATACAACACTTCATGTATGTAGGTTTCAAGAAGCCTACCGCGGGTTCGTCAGGGAGACCCATTGAGAAAGTTGAACAAGGAAAAACACATAGCTCATGTCACCATTCATTTTATGCCCACCTCTCTTTGTAGCACCCATCGATAGAGCTGGCATTAGAAGAAGGCCTATGCCAAGGAAGTCAATGAAAAATGCAAGGGGGTGGCCTTGAAGATGCATAAGGGAGTTGTCCTACTTTTCACCAGATGATGGTGATCTTTAAGGGGTTGTTCGCCTGAATCAGAGGAAACCAATCCATTGATGCTAGTCATCAACAGACCCATTTGATCTAATGAAGAATGTTGCAAGTCCATCAAGCAAAGGGTAGCTTTCAAGTAGTTTTAGCTATAGTAAAAGGGAAATCAGATAAAAGACAAAACTGCTACAACACCTGAGCATTAAAAGACAAAATAGGGAAAAGACAACGATGTATTTTAAATTGTTAAATATTATGGGGTAGGTGAAGCCGTAGTGCAATCAAATATGGGCCACACAATGTAATTCAATCCTAGCCATTCATTCAGGCTTTGGAAAACTATAAATAGGGGTCTCCCCCTCATTTGTAAATGGTTGGAGAGCTGGTGTAAAAGCATTTTCTAGAAATAGAAAGCAATATTGCATGATTTATGGGTGTTTCCTTTTGAGCTTTCTCATTATGTGTGCATGGTTATACTTCCCTTATTAGTTTAGTTGTTAGTTTATTGAAGGAAAGTGATGATGGTGTTTGTTGTTATAGTATTTGATGAATTTTCGGCTCATTCTTTTTGTGGTTTGTTGATGATGGATCACTTTGTAAAGCTATTCTGAGCTTCTTTACTTTACTGTTGCAACTTAGTTCACTTGCATGTTCATGATGTGTGTATGCAAACTGAAAATTTGTAGTCCTTAGAAGATTGCACTAGTTTTGTGTAACTGTAAGATCCTCTTGGCCAAGCAAAACCCATTTTAGGGAGTTCGTCTACTGTAGTAGCCTCCATGATCACTGTTCATTCATAGTTTCAGGTCTAGGAACTTACTCTCTTCCCTGCTCTCTTTTTTTTTTTTAAATAAGTAACCTTAGGCAAGGTTCATTGCAAATTATAAAGCTAAATTCAATGATAAAATGGAGTTAAAGACTGTTGTTTGAACCTGCAGCAAACACATAGCAACTCTGCCATCCTAAGAACTCCATTTGTAGACCCAACTTCTCACACTTTGTAACTCATCCATAAGACCACCTTGTGATTCCAGAAAATCGCATCAATCAACTGAGATATTTCGAGCATTATCAAGACCTAACATTAGAGACCTTGAGATAGTGTTCTACAATTTGATTGTGGAAGATTGTCTTTCAAGAGAGGTGATGCACCTATGCATTACCTGTGTTGAAAAGTGCATAAAAACACATCAACACTCCTCTCAGGAAGCTTGGTGAGATTGTTTTATGGTTTGTTAGTTTAGATTTTGTATATCTCATAAGATTTAATTTTTGCTTAATATGTATTATGTGGATCAATTTAATTTTTGTTTAAGATATTTTGAGTAATTAATTTGGTATTAAATGAATTGCAATGAATTCTCTATGGAATATAATTATGGTTTGAGGAGCAAGGAGTGTGTTTCAGTTGCAGGTAAATTACCATATTTCTCATTCTAGACTATGTTGTGTTTCATTCTATAGAACTTTCGACCGCGTTCCATTCTCTTTGCATATATTCATTGTTCTGTTCCAACTTCTTGTTGCACTCCATCTTCCTGTCACATTTCATCTTCCTGTCACACTCCAACCTCCTGTCGCAATTGAAATTCTTGTCACCTGCACTCTTTCAATACATCTTTGGAAATTGAATTCTTTATTTTACTATTATGAAGGTTGTTAATATTTGTATAACATAATACATTGAGTTTGTGTTATTCAAGTTTAATCAAAAAATAGATAGATTGGTTGAAGTATGTAGGCAATAATTTAAGAAAGGATTTCATTTATGTTCAAAGTGTGCTTTTGGATTTCAGATTGAAGAGTGTGGTTTCAATTCTTAGATACATCCATCCCCCCTTAGTTTATTAGTTTCAGCCCTTAGGTAGATTTCCGCAACACTGTTCACAATCTTACACCCCTAGATTGACATTTGAAGGATAAACTGAGGAACTTGAAAAATTCCTGAAGATTGATCCCAATCCATTTTGCCCATTTAAAGATAGAATTACAAGGATATTTTTACCTTGAATATCAACCACAATTTAATCCAATCAAACTCATATGATTCCATAGTATGACACATTGAAGAAACTAATAACCACATTATTGTTGTCACTATACCTAGTAAGAGGCTTGAGTGTGGAGTCAATACACAACTAGGGAAAGATACTCTTCAAGGAGCTCTACCACAAACCAAAATCAAAACTACATTGTTACCATATAAGTACAATCTTTATAGAATTTGAAGAAAAATCCAACTCAAATCTCCATACTAGAGATCCTTAGAATATCACTCATACATAAACAAGTCTTAGAGAGGGTACTCTTATAATCATCAATTCCTACTAGCATACATATTGAGAAATTCCAGGCCATGGTAGGACATGTCACATATACACATCACCTTGTATTCACTGAAAAATACCTTCCTTCCACAACATACCACAACCAAGATTTATATCTAAAATTATTCATCCATAAACATAAGATCAAAAGTCTTGATAGATAGTGGAGTGGGCTTGAACATTTGTAATTTGAAACTTGTAAAAAAATTGGGATACTCTGATGGAGTTATAGAGAAATAAAAAAGCATCACATTCAGAGCATATGATGACAATGTGTGGGAATTAGAAGAGATAATCAAACCTCCTATCCATTTTGGTCCCACTATTGCATAGAATACATATCAAGTATTGGAACTTGATCTACCATATAACATCCTCCTATGATGTCCATGGATATATTCCATGAAATAAATCGAATAAAACTATCACCAATGCATTAAGTTTACTTACAATGAAATTTAAGTCACCATTTATGGGGACCCTTGACCTTTCCATTATTGTCAGAACTTGGAAGAAAAATATAAAAAATTACTCCAAGTACCTAACAATGACATTGCCTCACATTCAACACATTATATTGATCAATCCACTTTAGCCTAATCATCTCCATCACATTAAATCCTTTTGGATATCAAGGTCCAAATATGAGACAAAATTTGTGAAGATCATGATCTAAAAGGTTCATTTTCTATAGAACTCCCATCTTTTCCTAAGATATATGGAAAACCACAACATATAGAGAAAACCTCTTCTATTATGAAATTTGAGCCCAAATTTTTCTCCAAGTTTGGATAGACAAACAAAGAGGTTGTAGAGGAAGACATATCCAAATGGTTATACCAAGAAGAGAAAGAGTAAGCAATCATACCAATTGAATAATATAGCAAGGATTTATAGATCATAAATAAAATGAGATTCACATGAAATGGTGGACTTGGACTACATCAAAAAGGAATAAGAACCCATTCTTCTAGATAAATGACAAAAATATCAAGGTTTTGGGTATCATTCATTAGTTAACATTACTCCTAACATCGAGTGTTCCCCTAGTGAGGTAGTTGAAGTCTTTCTCATGGTTGATGCTTCTAATTATGATACCATGCAATGAAATAACGTGCAAAATAGAAGAATATGATATGAAATATGTTGCAGTACTTGTGTTACCAAAATTTCACCTACAACTCAATTTGGTCAAGCTGAAACATTTTTTATATTGAAGGTGAAAGGTAATTCAATAAATTTTTGCAAATCTTAATCTTTTGCATGTGAAGTTTCAAGTGGAGTTTAGTTTTTATTATGCAATTATTTACAATCTAAAGAGATTATACAAATTGCATGATATTGTTGTATTTCATTCATTTTTAAGATGAAAATGTATACAATGTTGTTGTTTCATCCATTGAGATCAAAAGAATGCTTAAATATCCCACACAAGTCCTGGGAATGACTGAATTGAATTAATACAACAATGTATGCAAGATATACATCTGAAGATTAAGTATAGGAAAAAAACATGAGAAGAGATCATATCCATCATTTCCTTAAGGGATGATGTAGATGTTGGTCTTTCAATCTTTAGCTTAATTCTCCTATCTTCATCTCCTCTCATTCTCGATCTCTAAATGCACCTGCAGATGATTGAAATATTTTGTTAGAGCTCGAGACATGAAATATAGTCACATGTTTCATCAACAAACATATAAATTACAACTATTATGTATTAAATAAATTGAGCCATTATCAGATAAATGAAAAAGAGACAAAGTAAATCATCAAAGGAGAATCAAATCATCAGAAAGAGCATTAAACTTCACTATTTTATCTAACTAGTTTTCTCACTGTGTAGGTACAAGTTTATCATTTCATGATTCATCATGAATTTGACATTTTAGCATGTGGAGAAAAATGGACTCCCACAAGGGTTGAGCCTAGAATGCTTATTAACAACCTTTTTTCATATTATAGTTAACATCAATTAAGTTGCACAATCTACAAAGGAGCAGTGAAAACATTGATTGCAAGTATAAGAAAAGATGATACTTAAATGCAAAAAATAATGAAATAATATGAGAAGAAAATGAAGTCTTAGGAGCAGAAATAGTACCATTAAAGGATCAACAAAAAGGTAGAGAGATAGTCTTTCAAGGGTCAAGAAAGGTAGTACCATGAAAGAGCATAAGCAAAGGACTACAATCATGAATGTTTGATTCCATATGGAATTTATCATACAATAGACATTGATAGTCCTAGCTAAAGCAACAGTTCCTCATGGTATGTGGAATGATGGATGCAGGGATGTCAACAAGGTTGAAGATTTTTAATACCAATAGGAAAATGCAATAGTGAAAAGAGGACTATTATGAAGTTTCAATGAAGGGACATAGGAATAGTCCTTAATAAAGAATGAAAATTTTAGCTTTGAGAGTTTAAATGCTAAGGCAAGCATTAGTACTAGCACTTTCTAATAGGCAACAACAATTTACAGTGGAAACCAATGAAGGTGGCTATTCCATTCATCTAGTGTTAGTGAAAAGAGATAGACCTGCTTGTTATCATTCAAAAATATGTTGTCATAAACTACAACACATGATAAGGAGCTCTATACAATGAATATAGTGAGATGATCATGAATAGAATAGACAGTGAAAGAAAGGGTTCCTTTGACAATAGACAAAGAGGGTACTCTTGACAATTCAAATGATGGATAGTTAATGGTCCAATGAGCAGAGGTCAATTGTATATAGAAGCATTTGATGACAATGGTCATGGAAAGAAGACAACACATACATCATAGGGCAGCCTATATGTCTAAAGATCAAAAAAATATAGGCAATAAAATGACATACTATAAAATCAAAGCCCATGAACTCAATGAAGTCACTGCAGTAATAACAGTCAAAGAGGAAGCTTGATAGTAATAATTTGTTAGTCACGGCCTCATTTATTATTCTATGGATAGAGATAGATCCCACAATGAATTGTGTGAAAATTCAAAGACTATGTAAAGGGTTGATACTTAATATAGAAAAGACTGTGGTGATAGAAAATACTCATGAAGAGAAGAACTTCACATAGAGAACAAATCTTGTATTTACAAGTAATGGTAGGTTTGCTACAATGAACAAAAAGGGATAGTGGAGTCATAAGAGCTAGACTGTAAAAGAATGGCATGATAAATATAAGGTTAGCTTTGCAATCATGGCATACTCAAGAACCAATTTTTGAGCATCTTCTAGTTGTTTAGATCCACAAAATTGAAAAGGAATCAAATTAAAATGAAATGAAGAATAAAAGCCACAAATTGAGCTTTAGGAGAAACCCTCAACAACAAGCCAGAATGGAAGAAATAAAAGAGATAAAACTCATAGCCTACAAGGGGAAGGGTTTTGAGAATGGTGAAAGAGCATCCAACATATTGCAAAATTACAAAAGAGACCAATGTGAAAATGAAATATGTAGAAATTGATCAATAAATGTCAAACAACATTTCTCCCCCAACACATGTGATATATTCTCAACTCTACTCTGTAAGTTTCCCACTCTAGCATTTTTTTTGAATTTTTGGACCCTGTCATGATTTGACTATTTCTATGGGACGGTTAGGAGGGGGCCCTAGGAAGGCTCCCCACTCCAAAAATGTTGTCCTCTTGTCTGGCACTATACCTGATGTGGCAGTGGACAACTCTTCTATTCCCAACATGACGTCCCCTCCTCATACTTCCATACTTTCCCCTAGGGAAAAGACTAGAGGAATTTTTGGAAAGTTTCCCACTTCCTCTTATTTTTATCTTGACTCTTTATTCTTTGTGGAAGAACCAGTTTCCTACGTGGAAAAATTGGTGGATTCTGACTCACCAGCCTTGGGTAAAAGATCTTTGGAATCTGCTTCCTGCTCAGTGACAAGTTGGGAAGTAGGTGTCCCAGAATTTTTAATGTTGAAGGCAATGGACAATCTCAAACTGGCGTTGGCTGGAAATTTTTTGGCGTATAGGCCAAATATTGAACTGGTTCATCAATGGGCTACTTCCACTTGGAATCTTAAAGGTAGTGCGACCATAAATACAATGTCAAGAGGTATTTTCCTTTCCTCTTTTGTGGTTTATGAAGATATGTTGAAATTTTTAATGGGTGATCCTTGGGCTTTTAACTCAGGTTTGAAATTTTTTCTCTCCCTCTACAAATGGAAACTGAGCTTTGACCTATCAACTGACCTAGGTGCCTCAAATCCAACTTGGGTTCACCTCCTAGTGCTTCCTCTAGAATTCTAGGAGACAATAATTTTAAAAGGTATTGCTAACTCTTTTGGAAGCCTTTTGGTTGTTGATAAGATCACTTAGGAAAGATCTAGACTGGTTTACACTCGTATTTGCATCAATGTGGTTGTGAATACAGTTTTACCTTCCTCTATCCTTCTTAAGTCCAAATTTGGAAATCGGACCCAGCCACTAGAATATGAAAATGTCCATCTCTTTTGCCAGTAGTGCAAGAAGTTTGGACACCTCATTGACTCTTTTTGGAAAAAACCTATTAAGGGAACTTGTGCAAAGGAGAAAAACTAGATAGTGGAACTCTCTACTAATGAAATGGAAAATGGAGCTTAGCATTCTACTTCCCCCGTGAAGGCGAGGCATGTCCCCTAACTGAAGGTTGACCTTGTTTCAGGCTTGGAGGTTGTTTCTAAGCCTTTTGTTACTAATGACTCATTCAGCTTGAACCTTGAGGTCTCGACCCATGCTTTCTAAAATTGGCGATGACAAAAATATGAGGAAGAAGTTTCTATTGAGATTGAATCTAAGGATCGACCATGTTTGGAGACAAAAGAGTTGGACCCCTAGTCGAAGTTGTAGTTTTCAAGAGAGGGTGTGGAGTTTGAAGAAGGTGAGTATGTGCACCCGGATACTAACTTGTCTTTGGAAGATATGCATTTCCTTTCCCAAAATGGGAGAGGAAACCTAAGTGATTCTCTGGCCTTACTAGGCATTCCTACTCAGTCTAGTGATAAAGAAGATGAGGAGGAGTGGTCTCAAGAACCTACTAAACCTAAAAATAAAAAGAAGTTGGATTTTTTTGGGGGGGGGAGAAGGTGGGTAGACCTTCCCAAAAGGACTCTAGAACTAAAGATATAGTGAGGGATGTGGCCGCAGGAAAACAAAGAACTCTGGATTCGATCGCTGGATCGAAGCCTAAGAAGAAGTAACCTTGGCCGCTTCTAGGGGAAGACGGTGCTACTATAATGTAGTACCCATGAAGTTTATGTCTTGGAATATAAGGGGCCTAATTAGCCCGTGTAAACAGTTCCTGGTGAAAACCTGTATTCTTGAAAATAAAGTGGATGTTCTCGTCCTTCAGGAAACTAAGATGAAGAAAGATATTTTTGATAAAGCTATTTTGAGTATCTGACCTAGGGTGAATTATTTTTTCAATGAGCCTAAAGGTGCTTCAGGAGGTATAGCCACTCTTTGGAATCCCACAAAGCTAAAAGGTACCTTGAGTGCTTCTAGAAAGAATAGTCTGATGATTACCTTTGAAGACTTGGCTTCCTATGAGAGCTGGAACTTAATTAACATCTATGCTCCTAACTTGAGTAGGGACAAATTTTTTCTTTGGGAATAGCTAAGTGATGCCATCTCTTGAAAAAATATGGCCACTAGATGTTGGGGGGATATTTTAACTCTCCTCTCCTCCCTTCAGAGAAGTCTGGAGGGATGGATGACTATTCTGATAGTATGATGGAACTTTTTGACTTTTTCAAGTCAATTGGTCTAATTGATATCCCCCTCCAAGGAATGAAGGTTACTTGGTCCAACAGAAGAAAAAAAATCATCTAATCCAAGTTAAATTAGATAGGTTTATGATCTCTACCAATTGGAATATCTTCCAATTCCTTTCTCTTTCTACTCTTGCTAGGTCTGGACCTGACCATAATGCTTTGGTGCTTAAAATAAATGTGGATTTCAATAGGGGTCCTTTTCCTTTCAGATTTGAATTAATGTGGAGTCTCCACCCTGATTTTGTTGATCTTGTAAAAAAATTGGTGGGAAGAACCTATAACTAGAACTCCTATGTATTTCTTGGTGGAAAAAATGAGAAGAATAAAACAAAAAGTGAAAGGGTGGAATAAGGTGTCCTTTGGTAATATCTTTGAGATAAAGAAAACCTTGGGAAATAAATTAAAAGAAGTTTAGGACATTATAGTGGCTGGTCAAGAAGATGAGGAGATATGTGCTAAGGAAAGAGATCTCATATCTCAATGGTTTAAGATAAACAAGAAGGAGGAGATATTCTAGAAACAAAAGTCACATGTTCAATGGCTAATTGAAGGGGATAGGAACACAAAATTCTTCCACCAATCCATGCTAAAGTATAGAAATAGAAACAAGATCAGATCACTTATCAAAGAGGATGGCTCCACGATCTCCACAAAAAAAAAATTTGCTCGAGAAGCTATTAAATTCTTCTCTTCTCACCTTATGGCCCCTGGCAATGTAAATCAGGTACAAGATGATTTTCTTGAGGTGATCCCTAAAGTTATTTCTGATATTGATTTAAAGATTATGACTAATGTTGTTTCTATGGAAGAACTTAAAAAGGTTGTGTTCTCTTTCAAAGCTTTTAAAGCTCTTGGCCTAGATGGGTTTCCTCTTGCCTTTTTCCAAACCTACTGGGAAATTATCAAAAATGACCTTTTTAATGCTGCTAGAGACTTCTTTAGGTCAGGTAGGCTACTTAGCCAAATGAATGCCACTTTTTTTTCCCTTATTCCCAAAAATGTTAAAGCCTCATCTATGAAAGAATTTAGACCTATAAGCCTTTGTAATACGGTTTATAAAATCTTCTCTAAAATTCTGGTGTTTAGGCTCAAACCGGTGCTTGGTAAAATGATTGATCTGAACCAGAAAGGTGTTGTCTAGGGAAGAAATATCCTTGATGCTATCATCTCCACCCATAAAATTATCCATTCTATGGAACACTCTAAGAATCCTAGGATGGCCTTTAAAATTTGATATTTCTAAGGCCTATGATAGAGTCTCTTGGTTGTTTCTTTTTTTTGTTCTTAGGAAGTTTGGGATAAAAGGTAGATTCCTCAAATTGATTTTTGCTTGTGTTACCTCCCCTATATTGTATGTCTTGGTTAATGGTGTCCCCTAGGGTTTTTTCTCTTGTGGTCGTGGTATTATACAAGGTGATCCCCTCTCTCCCTACCTTTTTCATAATTGTTGTTGAAGTCCTTGGGAGGAAGATCCAAAAATTTATGGATTCTAAAGTTCTAAAAGGTGTTAAAGCAACCTTGTCTCTCATTTCGGATTACCATCAACAATTTTTTTATGACACTCTTATGTTTGGGGAAGCCTCAGTGAGGGAAGCTAATATTTGGAAACATGTCCTCAATGAATATGTTGTTTTTTCTAGCCAATGTATAAACTATGAGAAAATAAATATACACTTCTTCAACACATACCAATAGATAAAGGAAAAAGTGGCGAAAATTTTGGAATGTCAGGAAGCTACCTTACCTGATGCATATCTTGGCCTTCCTTTGATTTCCAAGAAATTGGAAAATAATTACTGGAATCAATTGATTGAGAGAGTGCAAAATAAGTTGGTTGGTTGGAAGGGGAAATTGCTTAGCTTGGCTGGTAAGACCTAATTGCTAAAGGAATCTCTTCATAATATTCTAGTTTATTACCTATCTCTCTTCAAGATTTCTTCTTTTATAGGGGAAAAGATAGAACATATTTAGAGAAAATTTTTGTGGTGAGGTACTGGAGAAAAAAATAGACTATCCTTGGTCAGTTGGGAAATAGTGTGTACTCCCAAAAGGAGAGGGGGATTGGGAATAAGAAGGTTTTCCTTGCTTAAATCCCTCACTACTAAAATTGGTTGGAATCTTCTAGAAGGTTTTAAATATTGGGTTAAATTATTCCAAGTTAAGTACTTGAGGAACAAGAACCCTAGTTTTTTCCTCTCTATGTCTGACCTTCGAAGTGGTTCAACCTTATGGAATCATCTTGTGAAGCTAAAAAAAATTCTGAAGCAAGGGGCTAGAAAGAGAATTGGGAATGGTATCACTACTGATTTTTGGAAGGTCCCCTAGATTGAAACTTCTACCTTGTCATCAATTGACGATTTGAATCCTCTCAAACAAAGCTTAACCAAGATTTGTGGCAAAATAGTTTTTGACTATATCAATTGGGAGAAGGAGGACCCTAATTGGAAGGAGTTCAAACTACTATTAAGGAGAGATAATCTAAGAGGCCAAAGACAGGTCAACTAGGATCCAACCCTTTTAAAGCTACACAACCTTATTGGGGAGGCTAAGTGGTTTGATAGTGAAAGGGAAGATGAATGGATTTGGAAAGGTAGCTCTTTAGGTTGTTTCTCGGTTAAAAATTCTTATGAGAAACTGGAGAAGACTAGAGATGTCACCACTGATCATTTTTGGGATAAAGTGTGGTTAAAGAACTTGGTTCCTAAAATTAACTATTTTGGGTGGTTTGCTGCTCATGGAAAAATTCTAACTATTGACAACCTTGTTAGGAGGGGTTTCCAATTGGTTATTAGATGCTCCCTTTGCAAGCAGGAAGAGGAATCAATTATGCATCTTTTCTTTCATTGCCAATTTCCCAGGGAAGTGTGGTCCTTTTTCCTACCCTTGTTGTCCTCAGAATGGGTATTTCCTAACTCAATGAAGATGTTCCTAGAATGCTGGCCGAACTACCCTTTTCCCATAATGTAATTGTTGACCTCTGGAACTAAGTTCCTCCTTTTCTTACCTGGAGAATTTGGAAAGAAAGAAATAATAGGATTTTTCAAGGAAGTGGAGAGAAGCAATTGGAGGTTAGCATAATTATTAAAACTCAGATTAAGGAGAACATTGAGGTAGGAAGATATAGATTCTCCAAAGCTTGGCCTAACTACAAAGAGATGAGGATAAAGTAGAACTGGGGTATAAGGAGGGAACTCACTAAGCTCAATTGGTCAATGATGTTTACCAGAATGACTACGGTGTGGTGTCCTCCTCAAAAGGATTGGATAAAATATAATTTTGATGGGTGCTCAAAAGGTAACCCAAGTTTAGCTGGGGCTAGGGATCTTCTAAGAAACCACAGAGGAGATTGCATTGCAATTTTTGGGTTGAATATGGATGTTTGTTCTAATAATTAAGTTGAATCCATGGCTGCATTAGGAGGTTTCAAAACTCTAAAGGAACTCAACTTTAAAAAATTTATATTAGAAGGTGACTCAAAACTCATTGTGTATATTTTGAACGGTGTTGCCACACCACCTTGGGAGCTAAAAAATATAATGGATAAATGTAGAACCTTAAAGAGTCACTTCACCAATTGCAGGTGCAACACGTCTACAAAGAGGGCAACAAATTTGTTGATTATGTTGCAAACATGGATCTGGGTTGTACGGAGTGGACTTGCTGGACTAATAATGATATGTCGAGGGCTTTAAAAGACATGATATTAAATAAGAAATATGAAAATGATTACAACTTGCAAAAATGAAATGTTGAAGTTACACAGACAACTAGGGAAATTTGAGATGTTTAAAGGATTAAAGAGAAATGATGATTCTGGGGTACGATGAGGTATCAAATGATCTCATTAGGTACCAAATTAAATCTTTCTTCCCTTCTTGAGATGCTCAATGATCACATGGATGTTTTCAAATTGTTAAAGGGTGTCATTTCAAATCGTGTTGATTTTCTTAATGTCAGCTACCCCAAAATTTGTAATGTGTGGCGAATTATGGAATTAAATGGCAATTTTAATACATGCAATTTTAATGATGAGCTATTGGTCCCGAGAATTGTGTTGTTGGCTCTTCCTAAAAGAAACTTCTTGACCCTGCATTTCTCAAAGGCTCACTTAACAATTTGGAGAATTAGTGTCTTCTACAATAAGAATAGAAAGCTGAAGAACTAGAGGATTATGAAGAATAGTCTAAAGAAGCCAAAGAACTTGCACAAAACGAAAATGGGAGGCCCTAGGAAGCACACTGAGCCACTGAACTATTAGGCCCTCAAGAAGAATGTGGACCTCTAGAGGCTATTTGAAAATGTTGGTATGGTTCCATTTTTTGAATCCTTGAAAGGCTATAATTAGAATTTAATAGCTAAGTTTACAAAATTTTGGAGGAAAGGTAGTGTGGCTATTGGGGCGGTCAACTTTGAGGTAATGAAACGACTCATTATGGAAGCTAATGGTTTGCAAAACCAAGGGATTAAGGTTTCCAAGAAGAGTGGAGCGGATTATCAGAAGTTTGTTGACAAATTTATGCATGAAGGGGAGAATCTCAAAAGATTTCAAAATGGGTATGCTAGATTGGAACTTCCTCCTCCCTTTGCTTTGGTTAGTATTTTTGTTATGCGGTATTTTACCTTAGAGGGCAGATATATGTTGGTGCATGCTTACCATTTACCTCTGCTTAACCATATTAGGCATGGTGAGATTATCAACTAACCCTTTTATCTCTTTTCGTCCCTGCAACTCAATATAGAAAAGAGTGCTAGTCCTCCCCTTCGCCAAGGTCTAATGCTAACTCTGTATAAATATGCTCTAGCAAACAATCTACATGGTAACCATTTGGGTGCTTGAATTGAAAATCCTAACCTGGATAGGATTATTGAGGAACCCCCTATTGAAGATATCCCTGCTATGGCTCCTAATCCTTGTCCTCCTCCCTTTGTTCCTACCAAGAGGGCGCTAATTCCTACTTTGAGCCTGTCCCTTGTGACCAATGTTGCCAATCCCTCTACCCCTGTGGTAAAAAATTTTGAGGAAAAAGGTGTGTATGAGATACAAATCTTCAAGGAAACGTTTGAGAAAATAAAACACTCGCCTTTATTGGTGGACCCTCCTAAGGCGAAGAAAATTTAAAAAGATACTAGCCCAAAAGAGATCATTAATATTTTTGAAGAAGTTGGGCATAATGAGGAGTTGAAGGTGACTTTGCAAGGGTAGGGGAGTGGTGGTAGCAGTTGTAGAAGGTTTGCTCAACTGGAAAAATCTGCCTCTATGGAAAAGAAAGGCAAACATAAAAAATTTGTTTGTGATGAGGAAGACCTAGAATTTGAAGAGTTTGAAGCCCAGGAAGAAGATGATTCAAAGGATATGGATTTTGAGGACTCTACTTATGATATGGGATAAGAGGACATGGATGTTGAAAAGGATGAGGAAGAGGAGGACCAAATTGAGAAAGTTGAGGAAATTAAGAATGATAGTGAGAATGTGTAGGACGTTGGGAACATAGGAATGGGGACTAATGCTGATGACTCTTCCATTGACTTTTTGAACAATAGATTAACATTTTTTTAGGTTAAATTTGATGACATGGAGAAAGCTCTTGTTACTCTTATGAAGGTTACTAACAGATTGATGAGGAGGGCTATGTTGGGAGTTGTTTATGGAGAAACCAAAATTGCTAGGAACCTGAAAAAATAGGGGAAGCTAGATGTGCTAAAGATGTTGGATGAGATTGAGGAACCTGAATGGAGGGAATATATTTCCCTCATTGGAGAATATGGTGATCTACTAAAGAAAGCCAATTAATGGCTTCTCATTTTTTCCTTTATGAATGCTTTTTGTTTTTTGTCTTTTTGGTACCATATCTCAGACTGCTATTTTATTATAGCTCTATTGTGGTTAAATATAACCTAGGACACTATTGATCTGATTAATGGTTTACGTAGTTTTAAAATTTCTAGTAGAAAATGGTTATTTTTTATTAATAGTTGATGGACTATGGTTACTATGTTAAATGATGGTCTGTGTGCCACTCTGAATGTTGTTTCTTGGTTGGTCCTAGTGGTGTTTTCTCCCACCTTCGTTTGGTTCCTTTTTGTTTTTTGGATGTAACCATGGGATTAGAGCCCTTCCCTACTAAACTAATAAAAAAGATTCAAACTTGTCCTGCAAGAAAAACAAATACCCAAAAATGGAGAGGTCGCAACCTGACTTTTTATTTTATTTTTCTTCTTTGTTTCTAGAAATCACCAAACCCGCAAGGGTTTACTTAAAGAAATCACAAATATAGAAAATAAAGGAGTGTTCAAGCTTATACAAGAATCTAAAAACTTAGAAATTTGAGAGGCCGTGGCCTTCAATGAAAAAATGAGCAGAAATTCTTCATTCTTTTTTCAAAAAGAGAAAGATTTTCAAAATGGAGATACACAGAAATAATTACCACACAGTCCCACCATTAGCTATAGAAGATCTTCAATAAATGCTCAAGTAACTCCAAATTAAGTTCACAACCACCATTCAATCTCTAGAAAATATTCAGTGGAACCCTTCCATGGCGGCGCCCTCAGTAGTGAAAGTGTATTTTTTTTGGCCACGGATGAAGTTTAGGGTTTCCTATGCCCTTTTTGGCCAACCCCTTTTTGGGGTGATTTTTCACTTTCATTTAAACATTTTTTTACATAAATTAATACCCATTGCTATGTATTAGGTATTTTTATATACCTTTGCATATATTTGAAAACTTTGAAAAATTATAAAAAAATCAAACTCCAACACCAAATTCCCTTCTAATTTTGCATGGTTTTGAAATCAAGCATATAATGTAAACAAATAATAAAGTATTTTTTTTTAAATTACTTTATTATTTGTCATAGAAATGTATAAAGTCATGCGAAGTCAGAAGTGGAGTGAAACTAGAGTGTTTTTTCCTAATTTTCAATTAAATGGGGTGGTTTTGGGTCAACTTTGGTCAAAACTGATTGAGAGGGATAGTTTGGAGCTATTTTAGCTCAGTTTACATTAGTTGTGGGCCCCCTTTTTATGGATTTTCATCTTTTCTTGTGGATGATAAATTTAGAGATATTTTCACTTTTAGTTAGTTGCTTGTGCCACCTCTTGGCACCTTGGAGTTACCTATTGTATATATTGAAAAATACTCAGTCTTTTTCCTTAGTTCTTGCTTCTTTCCTTTGCATTCTTAAAAGAGAGATTGATCTTGTAACTCACTTTTTTATAGTTGATTAATACATATAGAAAATTTTACAAGTTATTCAATATTTTCATTTATAGATATTTCCTTCAATTTCTTGTTGCAATTAAGTGTTTACCTTCTCAGATTCAAGTGTTTTTCCTCTGTTAATGATTTGGATGCAAATTTAATGAGTTTTAAATCTCATAACCTTTAAATTTATGTCTCATTATTGGATGCATGTACACAGATGTAGGTTTAGCCATAGGTCATACATTATGCTACATATTTATCTTTCCCTTTAGGTTGTGAAAACATTATTTTTCCTTCATAAAGGGTAGATTATCAGGCCTTTTGTGAAGAATTTATGTGTTTAAATTGTTCAGTTTGAGTTGTGAAAACAAATTTTAATGAGAAAAATTTGTGAATTAGGCTACTCATATTTTTTGTTTAGGTGCATCACCATAGTTTAAATTTCATTTTATACATTCATTTAAAATACTCTCTTCCCTTTTCATTTTAAAAAACTTTAAGGGACCTAGCCCTTAATCTAGAGTTTTGTCTTTTCTATGAGCATACCCATAGGCTCGAATATGTTTCCATATTTCATGAGATTGTTGAGCATTTAAACTTGACATCTGGGTGCAATCTCCATGACAAAAACTTGATAATAAATGAGAATAATAAGCCACTTCGAGGGGGAAAACCTCTGAATATCTCCAATGAGAACACAATTCATAATATGATGATTAAATAAGACTCACAACCTCCTATATATACCTATTTATACCTGGGATATCACCTAAGTCAATTTAGATAACCCTATATAATCCCTATGCTAACCTCATTAACTAAATAACAATATAATATTGATAATATGACTTAATTAGGAGTTAAGAAAACCACATGCCAACTATTCATAATCTGGTGTACTCTAATATTAAGGGTGTAGCATACCATCAAGGAATATGCCATGTAAATCAAATAATTATTTGAGGAAACATACATCAATACCATAACAACCTTATCCTTTACATCACCCCCACAAGCCAATGTCCTTCAACTCATTTACCCCCAATTTATTGATTGAGATCAACAACAAGTAAATTTTTTTGACATATTTGAAAATAGTGATGCTATTGTTGAGTTTATAATACTTAGAGATGACATACCTCTTTGATATCACAAAGAAGGGTTTGACATAGACCTTGATGTAAAAGTATACTTTGGGGGAACATTGAACCTTTCAGTCACAAAAGAGAAAACATACAAATAAAAAATGGATCCCTAGTGAAAACCACAATGTGACACTTTCAGATCATGAAAAAGAAAAAATAAAGGATGTATCCGAGGGTGAAAAGCTCTTTGAGGTACTTAAGGATGAAGGATTAAACCTCCCTATTATCACTAAGAATCAAGAGAGATAATCATTTCTAGGAGACTGAAAGGAAATCAATGTTGGAATAATTGACACTCCCATGATTACATTATTTATAGCATCTTTGATACCTAAAGTGAAATAAAATTTTACATCATTCCTAGAGGAATGCATAATAAATTTTGTTTGGTCCTATGTTGAAATTCCTAGATTACATAAAAATTTGGTAGTCAATCATTTGACGATCTACCAAGAGGAAAAACCTATAAAACATAAACTATGTAAGACGCATCCCCAAGTTGCACTACTAGTCAATGGTGAACTACATAAACTTTTAGATTTTTTCTTCATAAGACTAATTTATTATCCAAAATGGGTGTCCAACCTTGTACCTATTTCAAAGCCCATTGGGGGTATACACATATACACATTTTCAGATATCTCAACAAGTCTTGTCCTAAGGATGACTTTCCATTGCCAAACATAGACATCATAGTGGATTTAATAGTGGTCATGAGATGTTTTCCCTCATGGATGGTTTTTTAGGGTATAACCAAATCTGTACAACATAAGAGGACCAAAATAAGACAAATTTTATATGCCCTTGGGATACCTAGTGCTCGAACGTCATGCCATTTAGTCTTAAGAATGTAGGTGCAACACACCAATGAGCTATGATAGTCATCTTTCATGAAATGTTCCATAAAATAATGGAATACTATTTAGATGATTTACTAAAAAAATCAATCACAAGAAAATGACACTTCGATTTTCCTACACAAATATTTAACAAGCTAAATAAGTATCAAATGAGGTTAAACCCCAAGAAATGTGTATTAGGAAATATATTGGGATACATTGTGTCTCATGGGGGTATTTAAGTACACACCACAAATATTAAAGCCATAATTGAGATACCTCCACCAAGGTCTCTCAAACAAATTCATAATCTTTATGGGAATTTAAAATCCTTAAGATGATTCATAACAAAATTAGTGGATAAGTTTCATCCATTATCTCATCTCCTACACAAGGATGTCACATTCATATGGGATGAGAAATATCAACAATCCTTCTAGTAGCTTAAGGATTAATTGACATCAACCCCAATATTGATGACTCTAATCCCAAATAGACCATTGATATTTTATATTTTAGCTACATCAACAAAACTAGGTACTATCTTGGCACAACATGATGAATTCGAGAAATTAAGAGCAATCTATTACATTAGTAGGCTACAAGATTAATTACACTCCCATTGAGAGAGTATGTTTAGTGGTAGTCTTTGCATCAAAGAAGTTAGAACACTATATGCTTAACCAATCTTTTAATCTCCAAAGTAGATCCATTGAAATATCTTTTATCCAAGGAAACACTCATTGGTTGCATGGATAAGTGGGTTATAGTACTAAGTGAGTTAGACATAGAGTTTGTAGACAAGAAAGAAATAAAGGAACATGTCATAGCATACCAGTTAGTTGAAGAACCTTTATATGATGGTTATCCTCTAGTGTCAATTTTTTTAGATGATGTAGTGTTTTCCATCACTCCTACCAATTACTAAAAAATATACTTTGATATTTCACATACACATCATGGTTTAGGGGTAGGAGTCCTGTTTATCACACCTCATAGTGATTGTATCCCAAAATATTATCAATTAGCATTTCCAAACACAAATAACATTACTGAGTATGAAACACTTATTACAAGACTTAGAATGGCTATTCAATGGTAAATCAAAGAGTTATAGGTCTATAATGATTCAAAGCTAGTGGTTAGATAGGTTAATGACGACTATCAAACAAAGGATGATAAATTACTCCCATGTAAGAGAATGGTTGAAAAAAATATTTTACTACTATCTCCTTTGAGAAAATACATAGATTGAACAATAAGGTTGTAAATTCTATGGTGATTATTGGATCTCTTCTAACATGCCACATATTAGTAAAAAATGTGAGTTTCTCATTGAAGAATTGTTGGTTCCTACCTTTAATGTATCCAAATCCAAATTCATGTTTGAAATTGTTGGTCATAATTCACCTTAGTACCACACAATTATACTTACCTATAAAATGGTACGATACCACCTAACCTTACCATGAACATGAAGAAAACCTTTGTATTCCAATCATATTGCTTCACAATTCTAGTGATACCCTATACCAAAATATTCTTGATGGTACATTACTTAGATGTCTTAACTTGGAAGAGGAAAAAAATACCATACATTAAGTACATGAATTTTTTTGTGGGTCACATTATAGTGGCCCTACCTTTGCTAAAAATATATTGAGAACATCATACTATTTTCCTACCATGTATCAAGAGGCACACCAATTTTCTAAGAAGTGTTTATAATTTCCATACCATGGAGATCTTATTCATGCAATAGACCAAGAGTTGCAACCTATTACTATACCATGGCCCTTTTCACAATGGGGAATCAACCTCATAGGAAATATTTCCCCCACTTCATCTAATGGTCATAATTTTATTATTACCACCATTGAGTAATTTATGAAGTGGATAGAATCCATCCCACTATTGCAAGGTGTGCACCCTTGGTCTCCTTGTGCTATGCAATGTAATGCTCGAGTTCATGACATGGATTAATCGCCTCCCATGGATTCATTAACTCTAGTGGTCATATCGGGCATTAACATGCCAATATTTTGATGCAATGACAATCGTCTTTACAACACCCACTCACCTGTATCATTAGTAAAAATATAGTGAAGTTTATCCTAAAATATCTAATTTATCAGTATGGTGTCCCCAACGCCATCATCATAGATAGTGAAAAACACTTTAAAATCAAGATGTTTGAAGTCTTTGTTTGTAGTTCCATATCTAACACCTCTTTTCTACACCATACTATCTCTAGGGTAATGGTCAAACTAAAGCATCTAAGAAAACATTCCTAAAGATCTTAAAGAAGAAATTTAATTATTCTATATGTGATTGGCACATATAAATTAATCCTACCTTATGGGCTTACTATACTAGTATTCAAAATCCTATTGGTGCTACATTGTATTCCCTAGTTTATGACACTGAGGCAATCTTGACTATAAAGGTCAAACTTCCTTCTTTGAGGGTGTAATTACAACATATTTTCAATAATGAAGAGTATAGAGTATCTAGATTACATGAGATATAATTTCTAGATGAAAGACTTCTCAGTGCACTAAATCATTTACAAGCCTACCAAAATTGTCTTTGTTGTTGTTATAATAAAAGGATCAAGAAACAAAAATTCTAAGTAGGAGATCTACTCCTTAAGGAAAATCAAAAGAATCAATTAGGTCAAGATAACAAGGGATATTTTAAACCAAATTGGTTGGGACCATTTGTAGTCGCAATAAGCTATATATCAAGATCCTATAAAATAGCAACATCTCAAGCTAAGCCCTGATAAGAGCCCATCAACAACAATCACATCAAATAGTTCAATGCTTAACTTATCAGGGTATCCTAGTAAATATAAAATTATAAGAGAAATAATCCACTCAATGTTGAAAACTGCTTCAATGGAACCTTGGGAAAGTACCATGGTGAAAATTTGACAAATAGGCACTATGTACTCAAACTCCAAAAAAATAAAAAAGGAAAAATAGTAAAAAAATCATGCTCTAGTAAAAATCACTTTGGTGGTGCTTTGGATAAGTACCTTGGTCAAAACATGGAAAACAAGTTCCATGTGTAGTGAGCACCATCTATCATCTATTAAAATTATTTTCCATTTCATTTATAATAAAACTAAAATTCCATTTATATTCATTCACTCACTTATCATATTTTTCCTATACACCTAGCATGGCTCGGTAATTTACCAGTATCTAGCGTTACCCATATCACCTAGTATCATCATAGTATAAATTCTAGTTAGTCCATAATAAAATGATCCTTCACCTAAGTAGGGGTATTTTCCTAAACCTGGTGATTAGATTGGATCCTTCTTCATTATTGTAAACTAAAAATCCAAAACAATTTAGATATTCAAAAATAAAAAAATGTTTAGATATCCAAAAATGTTTAGATGTTGCATAATCCCAAAATATTCAAATATTCCAAAATCCAAAAATATTTAGATATTGCAAAATCTAAAAACATTCAAATATTCCAAAATACAAAAAAAAATAGATATTACAAAATCCAAAAAACCTTCAAATATTCTAAAATCCAAAAACATTTAGATATTCCAAAATCTAAATATCTCAAAAAGATAAAAAAAACCTCAACTATTCATAGAAATCCAAAACAACAATAGATATTTTAAAAAATCCAAAAATATTAGATATCCTAAAACATTAAAAAAAGCCTCAAATTCTCCAACAAACTTCCAGAAACATTAACATATCCCAAAAATTCAAAAAAAAATAAAATAACTCGCCCTTCCACAATAAATCATCACCCATAATAAATGTATCATCACACTGATCTTTGACGAAGTAAGAAAAATAAAATTTGATAATAATCAAAACTTGGAACATTCATAAAAAAATGCAAGCATTGATCAATGCCAAAACAAACTCACTACCTTCATACCAATCGCCTAAAACACTTAATGGATATATTGTTTCTACAATAGAAACAATCACAAATAATAATTACAATCTCTTTGGCAAGAGATATGATGGATTCAATATGTTTTATCAGTCATTCTTTTCTTTTGATTTATTTTTTGTCTCTTTCTATAAATATTACTCAAAGCCACCTCAATCTTAAATATCTTGGTGTGTATAGAGAGGCATAAAATGAGGTGTAGTCATTTCTTTCATCTACTGTGTTTGTGGTAAATTCTTGTAATACTACCATGGTGAATACTTTACTTGTGTGTGTCAAGGTAGCTTTAGGCATAAAAAATGACCATTGCATATCAAGTTCTTCATACCTTTTTTCCATAGGCATATCTTTCTCTGAGATTTATTCTCTCACACATCCAAACATGGTTTCCATATTTTTGATATGAATAAGGATACTTCTATTTTTTTGCAAAGTCAAATTCCATTCAATAGAATGACACCACCCTAGTTATTTAGACCTTGGTGCATAGTGTCTACTTGCTACATCAAAATAAATATTTCTCTCTAATTTTTTTAGCATAACCAAAAGAAAAAGAAAAATAAAATTTTCATCCTATTTTCTAAAAAAAGCCCAAATCATCCCAATAACTATAGCTTTTATAAAATTTGATCAACATGATTCATCTATCAATCATTATCTAAAATAATTTTGTCTATCCATCATTATCCAAAATCATTTCTTCTATCCTAATCATCATGCTAACTATTATATCCAAGTATCATGACACAAACAAAAAAACCATAGCATCCCTACATACACAAATCATTAGTACCATCATAACATCATATCTCTTGCATATGTATAAATATAGAATCATTAATAAATAACATGATCAATCATAGCATCATGATATATTCATGATATATGCCATAATAAGCATCATAAAAAATAAAATAAAAGTCATAGAATCACATCATTCTATTATCTATTCTAGCATCATCATAATCCATCACATCATATACCATAGAATCAAATAAGATCATCACTACGTACATATATCCATCATATAGAAAAATCACATAGAATATTATATGCATCCATGACATGTATATGGAAACACATCATACATCACATCATAAGAATGAAAAAATATCATCTTATATATACATCAAAAATGTTTCATGATACATTGTATATATATACAGATGTTTGTACAAGGGCTACCAAGAGCCATTAAAAAACATATATACACATGCCTACAAGAATATAAAAATGTGTCTACATATGAAATAATTGTACATCATATATACAAACACTATCTACATGGACCTCTCTCCACCCTCTGACTTACTAGAAAAGGGTGGATGAGGAGGAATAACCTACTAAACCACCTATTGTTCTCTTGCATGAAGATCCTACAATAGTTGCACTAGCTACAGTGGTGGCTATAGAACCAATGGTGGAATTCCCACTGATATCTCATCATCAACTCTTCGATATCATTGATGACGAGGCCCTTGAGCAACTCCTCATTGAAAATCTAGGTGACCTTTTCTCTGTAGGTACCTTAACCTCATAGAATGTGCAGTGGTATGTAGCCTCATGTGAGTATCTCCTCACCTATTTAATAATCTGCATCATGGGAACCCCTACACCCATCATCTTCACATGTTGACACTGAGCTATCTAGACATATCTCTTGGGAGTCCTTTGAGTCAACTACATAGGTTTTCCCTCTTTGTTGTAACATGTGATAGTTGTGTATCTACTTCCTATCATTGAGATATCTCAACATCTATCTCAACCGTCGTTTGAGATAACTGAATAGAGAGGCTATTCATCTCTCTCCAATATTTGTCCCTATCTTGGAAAGCTTGATCTCACTTAGATATCACAGATCCTATTCACACACCCATGTCCTCATCCTCCTCTCCTCTCCTACCATCATCTCCTCTCTCTCCTCCTTCATCCTCTTGTCCACCTCCCAAAACCTATTGAAAATGAAGGTAAATTCATAGCTTAAAACTTGTAAAACTATGTGACTATAGATCTAATTAAGTATTATTTGTCACAATTATTTGTGCATGATTAATCTATTTAGATCAATTCTTTGTAAATGATTATTCTCTTTAGATCAATTTTATCATTTGTAGAACTAGACAAAAGATTGTAGAAGAATTTAGACATAAGATAGAAGTGACACATCATATACATGGAGAAACCCTTTAGAGAAAAAAATATACTAGAACCAATAGTGCTTGTATTATTTAACCTTAGAATAAGATTACAATAACACTGCATCAATCCTTGATTGATATGATTCCTTTTTCTTCAACAATTCTTCTTCACAACCTACAATAAACTCTCTTGAAACTCTTATGCACTTGCTGCAATATATAGACAATAATGAGCATTGTAAACTCCTAAGAGTTGACAATTACAAGAGAATAAAGCTCCTCTAAAAAACCTATGCCTAGATTTGGCAAGTAGAGTTCTACCATGTAAAAAAAATTCAAACCAAAGTCTTCCTCAATTTAGGCACCCCAAATTGAACACTTCATTGAACTCTCATCACGAAGATATCTTGTAAACATCACCTCAAATTTGGTGCCCAAGAATGGATCCCACTTGATCAAGCCTTGTAAATATTTTCTCATCCAAAAGGTGTTAACTGAAAGATTCCAACTTGGGTGCCCAAGGTGGGCCCAAGTCAATCTTGGTTAACTAAAACATATCTCTCCATCAATTCATGCAAACATTATGCATGATTGATCATCCCCACTTAACTAAAATTATCCACCTATTATATGTCTATAGACACCTAAAAATGATTTAGGCCTACGACCACTATTTTTACCACTTTTCGTCCTAACATAATTATAACATTTTAATTATGTTCCTAACCCACAATCAACTATTAATTAAATAGTTTATAATTATTTAATTAATTCATAATTTCTCATTCTTCATGATTATTAAATAAATAAAATCTAATTTATTTATCTAATATGTCACTAATTGTCAAAATCTTATTTATTTAATTAATCCTTATCATTAACATCCTCCTAATTATTAAATTAATATATTTTAATATATCTATTTAATATGTCACTAATTCCTAAATCTTCTCTTAATTAAATAAATTCATTAATTTATTTAATCAATTAACTACTTCTTCTAAATTAAATAATTATTTTAATTATTTAATTATGGCATGTAACACTTTGATATTTTTAAATAAAACAAATCATTTAAAAATATCTCACATACTTAACTGATTCTTCATTTAGTAATTAATTTCAAAAATCAATTACTTCTTATCTCACAAAATCCATATTTTGAATTAATTTAATTCAAAATAGAATTATTCTTCTACAAATCAAGTAATTTTTAAAATTACTGATTTTATAAAATCTCATCCTCTTGTCTTCTGATTTTTACTAATTTCATCTCAATTGTCACATTCAGTCTTGATTTAATTCATTTAATTAAATCTTATTCACACATATGGGTATTTTTCCCTAACCCTAATTGAGAGTTGCCCTATTGAATCTTGACCTTTGATTCTAGGGCATTCCTTAAAGCTCTCATCTCGTTCGTCCATTTAAGATTGTTTTTTCTATAAAATGACAATCTTAATCTTATTTTGGGATCCATGATCATTTACTTAGGCTTTTATTATAGGCCTATTCACATTCTAGGCTTTACTTATTTAACTATTTGCATAATAGAAGTGATATTCTAGATTGCACTAGTTTATATTTTCAAATCCTTCAAAAGGCTTTGTTGAGGCTAGGCTTATAGAGTTGCTCACACACAAATCTGAGGGCATCCATCATTCCCAAGCTGGAGAAGGTGCAATGGAAGTCAGCCATGGAATACTAGATGGGTGAGATCTTTTTAGTTTTCATACATTTATTTATATTCCTTTGCATTCTATCGTTTGATTTATACTAACTTGTAGGTACAACTAATCATTGACTTGATCTTGTAGGAATATTTTAGATCATTACATTGGTGAACCCGACATTTTAATGAATTTTTGCAAGTTTCATATGACTTTGAATATTTTTTTGCAGGTTGAAGTATGGAACGACGCATTTGCAGGACGGAACGATGCAATCGCTCTGTTGCATCGCATTTGCGATCACGAGTGACGCAATCACTTTGTTGCACCGCAAACAAGCCTTCAAACGACGCATTCGAATAAACGTGACACATCTGCCAGAAATCGAGCCGCAAGTAATTGGTAACAAAGATTTGATTTTTTTGGGGTTGTTATTGTAATCTGGATCCGATGAATCTATGGCCAAAGTTGATTATTTCTTTCATTTTTGGTGTTTGAAAAGAACCAATCCTAGGATAGACACATTAATGGAATTTATCAATCCTAGGGTAGACACATAATTTAATTGGAATTTATCAACCCTAGGGTAGTCACCAAATCTTTCTTTTTAGATTAAAAAATGAACACCATGTTTGTGTGAAGCAACATCTTCACCTAGATTAGAAAATTTTATTTTGGGGTTTAAAATTGAACAGCTGCTTTTGTGTTTGATTGGATAATAGGCATATGCTCTCCCCTTTATTGGGTGATCAAAAAACCAGACCTATCCATTTTTTTATGAATTTATGCTTTATTAAAACCCCTAGAAGGCCTGCCGTAGTGGGAAAAAGTACTCACCCTACGGGAACGACCTAAGTGGGAACACCTAAAGCCAAGGTTTCCAACCCACTATAATCAAAAGCAAGTTGTTGATGAAAATCCAACTTGACAGTAGTAGACAAGATAACCATCCCCAAAGCCTTTGTTCTAAAGGTTGGGAGGTCTCTCGAGGGAGTATATCCATTGTCACACTGAACAAAAAGACTTACTAAGAACCTAGTGTAGTATCCAGCCGAGTCAATAACCAAACATTGTTTCAATCACGGTGCAAGGGGAGGGAAGAATCTCTCCCCAAGACACTCACCATATAATCACCATGGATTGTTTGCTCAGGGGATTCGGTATCCACTTCCATCACCTTGAGTACGCACTTGGAAAAGAAAAAAACACGGGCGCCCTCTAAGGGGTGACAAGGCTGTGTGAGTCGACGTGATTTTAAGATGTGGGTTGTGATTGTGAGGATGACCCATTTGACTATTAAGAGTGAGTCTGCTTGAACATGCACTTCATATTTTGATTTTTGTGTTTGCCAACAGTTTTTAACAATCTTTAACAAATTGAATATCACAAATTGGAAACCAGAAAACTTATCAAAACTGCAAACTTTCAGTTTTTTTTTACCATTGCGACGCAAGTGCTCTGCTGCACCACAATCGCAAGATACCGAGCTGCATTCGCCTTGATGAGCCGCATTTGAGCCATCAGGAACCGCATTAGCTCTGTTAAACCACAATTGACACTTACATAGCCACATTTGCCAACAATGAGTCGCATTCAGTTAATTGAGCCGCATTTGATAGGAATAAACCCGCATTCACCAACCTGTGTCACAATCGACACTTCCAGCACCGCATTTGATTTTGTGAGCCGCATTTTCTCTATCACAATGCATTTGCTAAAAACCTGCAAATAACTTCTCACTGTCAAAACAGAAAGTCCAAAACTTGTCTTCAGTTGAATCCAATCTTTCTTCACTGTTATAGTCCAAACCAAAATAGTTTATTGCTCAACTTTCCATCAAACATTGCATTGGTAGGTACCATTTTAGGGTCATAATAGGTTTCATTTTCATTAGATTGCATTGATAGTTTCACCATCTCCTTAGACACTCACTTTTGCAGATTTTAGGAGTTGACTCTTATCATTCATTGTCCAAACTTTGCATTCAATAGTAGGTTATCATTGGACCCATTACCTTTGTCACTTTGTCAATCCTTTTGTGATTTGTTTCCCACTCAATAGCCTAGTGTGGAAATGTCACTTTGTCCTATTTATAGTCCTTCTACGGTCCATTGGTCTCCCAAATTGAATCATTGCCAACACTTTGTTTGCCCAAATTTGTCCTCTTTAGATCTCTCACTAGTAAGTACATCTTAGGATCATTTATTGCATATCATTTGCCATCTCCTTAGTGTCACACCACTTGCATTCACAAACCTTTGGTCTTACTTGCATTTTCATAAGCATCCTTTAAAAATCCTAAAAACAAAAACATAGTCTCATACTTAGATCATTCTCTCCATCATCCCAAGTTGAGCAAAACCTTGTATGGTTGAAACTAGACTACAGAAAATGAAAAGACTCATGGATCCTTTTAGACAAGACACCAACTTTCTTGAGTTCACAATTGCCATGGACTCATTTCCCAACACCATGAACAACCCTTGTTTTGACATGGGAAATTCCACAATCAATCCTTTTAGTGAGATGAACATCCCATCATCTCCATCACATCTTTTTGAACCATTTATCTGACGGGATCAAAATGGGAATGTCTTTGAAGAAGACATAGAATCTACTTCCCAAAACCCATAAGTGGCCTCTTTTGTGGAAGAATTGGTCTTAAATGACTCATCTAGATTCCTAGCTATGCTCCTTGGCCAAGGGGCTAAGTTACCAAAGTGATTTGATCTTAACACTCTTAGACCAACTTCTCCCACTCTAACATCACACAACCTTCCCATGGGAGCCTCTTCACAAAATGTCATCAACACAATCAATGCTACCTCCCTTGGTCATGCTACCACCACAACCAACACAACATCCATTGGGGGATCATCTTCCCAAACCACCACCTTATCACAATCCATCCCCCAACAAGCATCCACCATCTCTTCACAAACAATGGGGGCAACCACATCAAACCTCTTTGGAACTACATCTAGTTCCATGAGTACATCCACAAACCTATTATTAGGTTATTCAAATGCCATGGCAACCAACTCATCCAACCCATTTGGGAGAAATAAACGAAGAGTTTTCATACAAGGCACCCAACCCACTTCCTCACAGGTTAATGCCAACATTCCTATGACCCAAACCGTCAACATTCCTCAAGGCCACAATCTCTTATCTAGACAAGGCAACCAAGGTGCTCAATATTTCATTCCATTTGGGCAACCACAAGCTCAAAATCAACAAAGCACTCAATCCTTCACTCCATTTGGACAGAAAAATCAAAATCAACAAAGCCATCAAATTCAGTCCAACATGGTAGGATATCACATCCCCACTTATGCCTCCCAAGTCCATACACAACAACACATCCTTCATCAACATACTCATTTCCAACAACCGCATAATCAAAACACTCATTTTGCTCACAGCCAACCCATTTCAAATCAGCACATTTCGTCACAACAACTGGGGACTCGAGATGACCCTATCACCAACATAGGTGATGCTACCAACCATCCCATGGTGGAAGCACTAACACAACAACTCACTGCTCTCCAAACACAAGTGGAGACCTTGCAGCAATCCAATAAAAATTCATACTTGTCACATGACTTGTGTCCTTATCCATTCGACACAACCTTGTATATGCCACCCTTTCCTCATGGATATGTGGTACCCCATTTCCCCAAGTACAAATGCAAGATAAACCCTATCGAACACATAAGAGAATTCACTACTAGTTGTATGGACATTGCATATGAACAAACTTATCTCATGAGACTCTTTTCAAGAAGTCTCGTAGGTCATGCACTAGAATGGTTCTCTCTATTGCCTAAGGGAATAAAAACATGGGACGAATTGGAAAACAAGTTTGTTGAGAACTATGCCTACAACATTGACACAGACATCGACATTGCCTCCTTATGCAGACTCACCCAAGAGGATGCAGGAGAGACTTTCATTCCATTCTTTCAAAGATGGAGAACCTTAGCAAGCAGATGTCTGGTAGAAATACCCGAAAAGGAGAAAGTAACCATGTTTGTACAAACTCTCCTTGGACCGCTAAGGTATGGATTACAAGTCCATTGTTGCACCACTTTTGTTGACCTTTTCGAAAAAGGTGTTCAAATTGAAAAAGCTTTGATCGCCAAAGGCGAATTGAAAATGGTGGAAAAACCATTAATACCACCACCAATAATAACCCAAGTAACTCCAATGACAAAAACAAATACTGGATTAAAAATAAACACATCACAAATGACGGTGTAGTTGATGCAAAAACCGTTAATGCAACAGGTCATGTACTCACAATCAAAGGAGTACAAAATCAAAACGCACCTGTAACTACACCAACACCAACTGCTAATGCTATCCAAGGCAACCATGCACAAAATAATCAAAGGCAGTTGCGTCAACCCCGACAAGTTCAAAAACGCACATACACCCCTTTGGGTGAACCTATCGAAATTGTCTTGAAGAAACTTCTTCAAAATGGTGTCATGACGCTAGAAGAACCAAAACTGTATGACCCTGGTCAATTCAAGCCGACATGGTGGGATGAAAATTCATTTTGTGATTACCACCGTGCCAAAGGGCACAAAACATCCTCTTGTCACCAATTGTGAAATCTGGTGCAAGACCTCATAGAGAACCACACCATCGAGTTGGGTGGTCAATCTCTTACATCTAATGTAGATCATACCATACACAAGAACCCACTACAGGACCATGGTAAAGCATCCTCATCTGGCACAACGCATACAAACAATCAAGCCAACCACATTCATCCAGCCTATGACAATTTTCATCCTCCATACAAATATCTTGATGGTACTATTATCAACAATCTTCACGCTACTGACGAAGATGAGTGTGTTAATACCATCACCATCAAAAAGGCCCCAAAGTGAAATGTAACTACACGTAAAGGCAAAGTCACCATTCTAGGTCCTTCCATCTGTCAACCAAAAATCACCATACCTGGTCCATCCGCTAGACAGCCCAATCCAAAACCAAAGTTCAATATTGTTGAGCAATTGCATAAAACGCCAGCTCAAATATCCATTCTAGAACTACTCCGCATTTCACCCACACACAAGGCCATCCTGGATAAATTATTGCAAGAGTCATACATTCCACCCGACATGGATGTCAACCACTTTGAAACTATGGTCGGATATCAAAATTCGCCCCATCATATCACCTTTTCAGACAATGACTATGCCTTTCCCAAACCATCGCATAATGACGCCCTTCACATTGAGGTTTTTGTCCACAAGCATAAGGTTAGACGAGTCCTAGTAGATGGCAGAGCAGGATTGAACATCTGCTTGTTAAAATTGGTTAAAGTTATTGGCTTCTCGGATGCATGTGTAGATGCTAGCAAAAGCATCATTATAAAGGCATACGATGATGAAGAATGTGCTTCTAAAGGCGTCATTACAATTCCACTCCAAGTGGGACTAGTCATCATAGATGCCACATGTCAACTCCTGGATCATGAAATGCATTATAACATCTTACTTGGTCACCCTTGGATTCATGCTTTAAAGGATATCCCGTCCACATACCACCAATGCTTGAAATTCCCTTTTGAGGGAACAGAGATCACTATCCCTGGGGATCCCAATCCATTCCAATATTGTACTAACCTATGAGCCACTGCTGAGCACCAGGTACCTATCAATCAGGAAGCCTCATCTTCCACCTCATCCAAGTATATTGACCCATCAACACTTATAAAATCATCCATTCCATTGCCTTCTACTACACCATCTTCATCGGCCTCCATCCCAAGTAAAGACATTCAAATCCAGGACCTTGGTTGTGGCGAGTTCAAATTGAATACGACTTACTATATAACCACAATATCGAAGCCACCAAAATTCTATGGTAGACCATGTTTTTTAGTTGAGCCCAAAGTAACTTTCAAAGTTCCACCGAAAAGTGTTTTTACACGGTGGGGCGATATGGGTAATGAAGTTATTATTGACATGGATAACTGGATCTACAAAGACCCAACTGAGTTATCCCCATTACTACTACATCTCTATGGAAAAGGATATGATATATGTAAAGCACAAGGTTTCGATGGCACAAGTGGCCTTGGAAAGAACAACAACGAAAGAAGGGAGCCTATTATCATGCTTGCAAGACCAAGGAATATAGGGCTAGGGTTTGATCATTTCAGAACTGATGATCAACGTATCCTTGAACTTTCAAATAAATTTGTAATGGCTATAGAAAGTGTTGAGACAAGCGAAGAAACCCTAACCGAAACTGATTCAAATGAGTGGGAATGGGGATCTGACAAAACTTTCAGTGACTATGACATTAACGAGTTATTTCTGGAACCTGGCCAACTTTCCTTTGAAGAACGATTCTGCCAAGAATATAACATTGATCCTATTGACTGACATTCTAAAAATAAAGAATGGGTGCGCATTCCTTGGAACCCAAAAGAACACAAGGTGTTGTTGATAATACCAGAATCATTCCACCCCATTCCTGAGCCCACTATCCATACTTCTGAAATGCAAACCACTACTCACGATGTTGATGATTTTATCCCATATTATGATTTTGAATTTGATTCATCTAACTCGGAGTATGGACCATCCATTGCATTGGACACGGAAGTGGAAATTGACAACTTTTCCTTTACACTTGAGGCTTCAATTTGCACACTTTTTGCATCCTCCCCATCCTTTGCCAACATTGATGATGGGATCCATCTTATTTACCCATAACTGATCGACTGAGACCAACAAGATCCACCAGTGATGGACATATTTCAGAATGATGAAGCAATTGCAGAATTTATGGGACTCCGCAAAGGTATTCCGTGGGGTGATCAAAAAATAGGATTCTCCATTGACCTAGATTGTGCAGCTTATTTCGGGGAGACTGTGCAATCCTCCAGTCGCAAAAATACAAAAAATAAAAAAGAAAAAGAAATGTCTTTAGGTGAAAACCGCAAGGCACCTTCTAACACTAAAATAGTAAAAACAAAGGACGCATCCAAAGGTGAAAACCTCTCCGAGGCACCTAAGGATGGAGGATTGGACTTTCTCCCCGTAACATAGGAAAAATCAGCAATGCTCATTGAGGACACAACATAAGTTAACATAGCCACACCAGAGAATCCCAAAATGATTCTCCTAGCCGCATCATTGACAAACGAAGAAAAACCTAAATTTCAACAATTCTTCACAGACAAGAAAATTAACATCGCATGGTCATATGCTAACATGCCAGGCCTTGATCCCGAATTGGTACTACATCATCTTCCTTTAATCCCAAGAATCAAACCAGTTAAACAAAAGTTGCACAAAATGCATCCACAAATTGCATTACTTGTCAAAGCAGAATTAAAGAAACTACTGGATGTTGAGTTCATAAGGTCAATCAACTATGTTGATTGGATATCCAACATTGTACCTATTACAAAGCCAAATGGAAAAATTTGTATCTGCACAAATTTCAGAGATTTGAATAAGGCTTGCCCAAAAGATGACTTCCCCTTACCAAATATAGACATGATCATTGACCTCACAGTAGGATATGAGATGCTATCTCTCATGGATGGTTTCTCAGGCTATAATCAAATCCAAATTGCAATAGAGGATCAACATAAAATGACATTCACTTGCCCTTGGGGAACATACTATTGGAATGTCATGCCTTTTGGCATAAAGAATGTAGGCGCCACATACCAGAGGGCTATGACAACAATCTTCCATGACATGATGCATATTTTAATGGAAGATTATGTAGATGACCTATTAGCAAAATATTTGACAAGGAAAGAACATCTCAAAGTCTTAGACAAAATTTTCATACGGCTGGAGGATTACAAGGTTAGATTGAACCCAAAGAAATGTGTCTTTGGAGTCACTTCAGGCAAGCTGTTGGGATACATAGTTTCAAGATGAGGCATTGAGGTTGATCTCGCAAAAGTAAAAGCAATTCTGGACATGCCTCCACCAAAGGGAATCAGTGAGTTACGAACACTTCAGGGCAGATTGCAGTATATCCACCGCTTCATCGCACAGTTGGCAGACAAGTATCAACCATTCCAATATCTACTACGCAAAAGCAACCCTTTTGTATGGATAGATAAATGCAACATGGCCTTTGACCAAATTAAAGAATATCTATTAACACCACTAGTGTTAATGTCGGCTATTGAGGGCAAACCATTGATCCTATATGTCTCTGCAACGACAAATGCATTGGGGGCATTATTGGCACAGAATGACCATGAAGAAAAAGAAAGAGCCATATATTATATCAGTCGCACACTAATTGGATATGAGCTCAACTACACAACCATTGAAAGGGCATGCCTTGCCGTTGTCTTCGTGGCATAGAAACTAAGACACTGTATGCTGAGTCATCAAACACATTTGATAGCAAAGATTGACCCATTAATATCTACTGAGTCGAGCAACATTGACAGGCCGTTTGGCGAAATGGGTCATGATATTAAGCGAATATGATATACAATATGTGGAGTGAAAAGCAATAAAAGGTCAAGTAATAGCAGATCAACTAGTAGATGCACCAATCCAAGCTACTCATCCTTTGATAACAGATTTTCCTAATGAGTCCATCTTTCACACAGAACCAACTCTACCATGGAAACTATATTTTGATGGGTCCCACAATGGTCACGGCTCAGGCCCTGGCATATTATTTATCACACCATAAGGGGATTCAATTCCTAAATCATTTCGGATTGCCTCCCCTTGTACAAATAATATTGCGGAATACGAAGCATTAGTCACAGGTCTCAAGATAGCAATTAAATGGAAAATTCAAACTTTGCTCATATTCAGAGATTCTCAGTTAGTCATCAATCAAGTGAATGATGACTATGACACAAAAGATGAGAAATTGCTTCCATACAAATGCATGGTGGATAGTTTCCTGATATATTTCACAATGATTGCATTTGAACAAATCCCAAGAACACAGAATAAAGTAGTTGATGCAATGGCTACCATCGGATCTCTCCTAGACATCCCTAAGAATGTCTCACAATTTGAATTCTTAGTAGAACAACTGCTAATGCTTGCATATGATATTCCAGAGTTAGAAATGGTGTGCGAGATTATTGGTCCCAGTTCACCTTGGTATCAGGACATATATGACTATCTTAAATCCCAAACTCTCCCACCCAACTTATCCAACAACCAACGAAAATCCTTTATCCAAAAATCTACTAGACATACCATCGTCAGTGACACCCTATACTGTCATGGCTTTAACAACACCCTTCTTCACTGTCTCGACACTGATGAAGCCCAAATGACTTTATGAGAAGTACATGAGGGTATATGCGGATCTCATTTGAGTGGTCCAACCTTAGCTAGGAAAGTCACCAAACTTGGGTACTACTAGCCGACATTAGAAAAAGATGCTTTTCAATTTGTCAGAAAATGTCAAAAATGCCAAGTACATAGTGACATAATTCATGCACCTACATAGGAATTGAGACCGATCACTTCTCCATGGCCTTTCGCACAATGGGGACTCAACCTCATGGGTAAGATCCATCCATCCTCTTCTAATGGCCATAAATTCATAATCACCGCTACTGAGTATTTTACTAAGTGGATTGAAGCTGTCCCTCTCACTTACATCACCGGCAAACAAATATCCAAGTTTATCCTAAATTACATCATTTGTCGGTTTGGTGTCCCACAATCCATCATCATAGATAACAACAGTCCATTTAAAAATCAGGACGTTCATGAACTCTGTGAGCGATTCCACATTCAACACCATTTTTCCACTCCATACTACCCACAAGGTAACGGCCAAGCTGAGGCATCCAACAAAACAATTCTTTGCATTCTGAAGAAGACCGTCAACGACGCTGGCCGAGATTGGCACTTGCAACTTAATCCTGCTTTATGGGCCTATCGTACTAACATCTGCACCCCCACTGGAGCCACTCCATTTTCCCTGGTCTACGGATCTGAGGCCATATTACCCATCGAGGTCCAAATTCCTTCTCTTCATGTTTCTTTGAAAGGAATGATTGATGATGAAGAGTACAGACATACTCGCCTACATGAGCTGGAAATGCTACAAGAAAGGTGACAAAATGCCTTAAACCATTTATAGGCATATCAAAATTGTCTCTGCTAAAGTTATAACAAAAGAGTCATGGTGAGAAAGTTTGAAATTGGTGACTTAGTCCTAATGCAGAACCCAAGAAATCAGGCGAACCATGAAAAGCCTGGCAAGTTTAAGGCTAATTGGCTTGGTCCTTATATCATTACTACCACATTTGGTTCTGGAGCCTACTAGTTGGCCACACCTAATGGAGAATAGTTGACAGAACCTATCAATAGCTTACATCTGAGAAATTTCTACACATAGCATCAGAGAGCTTGGCTAAAACCTAAAAATACCAAAAAAAATTAAAAAAATAGAAAAATAGAAAAAAATTGTCCCTCGATGAAAACCTGGCAAACAGGCGTCTTGGTGACATCAAAAAAATCAAAAAATGGCAAAAATAGTAAAAAGAAATGAATTCATCCAATAGTGAAAACCTGGCAAATAGGCGCTCTGGATAAGTACCATGGTGAAAACCTGGCAAACAGGCGCCATGCGTAGTCGATCATTGCTTCATCATCTACTATTACTCCAATCGACCTTTATCCACTCGTCATAATCACAAAAACCTGATACATTCACGACATCTGTCCTAAGTCCTGTCAATTCCAACCATGGTTAGCATTTGGTTGACATCATCCCTTGCATATCCTTGCCTTTTGTCTGCCTATCTCCACATCATTGAACTCGGGTATACCCCAATCTGTCTGAGGGAAAGACCTTTATCATAAAACTGCAGTGGGTACCGCACATGATCCCGCATTCTTAAAAAGTCTTGAAAAAATCCTAAAAATCTTTAAAAAATTCTGAAAAAATCCTAAAAATCAGAAAGCGTCCTGAGAAAATAACAAAAACGTTCAAAATCAATGTCAAAATCCAAAAATAGAGTCAATATGATCAATTCAATCGATCACATCAATCAATCTTTTGTCCTTGTCCGAACTACGTTGTCTCTACGCATTTGCTACGTAGGAAAGATTCATCTTTGAATCCCCGAGACATTAGGTCAGTCTTTAGGTTTGTCAAAATAAAATCATGATTTCAAACTTCTGTCCTTTGGACAAAGTCTTTTGGTCATGTTGAACTATGAGGTCTTTGAGTGCACGACGTAGGCAAGGCCATCAATCGATGAGCCCTCGAGGCCGCACTAGGTCAATCCTTTAGGGTTCATGGCACAACATTTTCACACATGTCCAACTACCTTCAAATCACACAAATCTTCCATCAATCCCGAGCAGGCAATCTATCAACAATATGTTTCATCAAACATTTTTTTCAATCAAATCAGCACATCAACAATGGCATGTAATCAACTCTATCAAGACAATTTAACTTGGAAAAATTTTGGGTTCTTCTTCAAATGTGTCCTTCTGAAGAGAAACTCTCGTCATTTATTTATGCTTTTGGATGTGTCCTTCCTAAGCATTGTCCTCATCATCTGGCATCTTGATGGATTCTCATAACTCCTAGAATTGATCTCCTAGATATCAACATCATTCAGGATGTGTCCTTCCTGAATTTGATATTGCCCGACATTTGGCAACCTTGATCTTAAAACACTTGGCAAACACTTGGCACTTGTCTTTGGCTTTTTCCTCATGTTACTAGTTTTTTAGCAAGATCCCGACAACAGGATTTAGAGAAATAACAACGTCTCATGACGTTTGTCTCATCTTTTGACACTCATGTTACTAGTTTCTCAATGATGTCCTGACTACAAGATTTAGAAAAACAATGACATATCATGATAATGGCTTTATTTTGTTCTTTTGGCAATCATGTTGCTAGTTTCTCGAGGATGTCCTAGAAACAAGATTTAGAGAAGCAACGACGTTTCATGGCTTGTCCTTCTTGTCTTTTTCTGCTTGCGATTGGTTATGACAAAAGGACTGGGGCAATTCCGCTTTCGGTATGAGTCATGATCATCGTTGTTTGTGACTGCTTGTCTTACGTGATGGTGCGATCTTGCACACCTTGGTTTATGTCATATCATGGTGTTTGTTGGCCATTACGATAATCTGCCCAATGATGATTAAAGAGCAATAAATATTAAAGTCCTATGGTAAACGTTGAAGGATTTGGTCTAGGAACTAACATGCATCTCATATAGGCATTGCATCCATATCATCATCTGTCTTTTTTTTTTTTTTCACTAACATTTCTTTGTCTCTCCATATTCTAGTCTTCTCATCCATTTCGAGAGCACACCCATATTCTTGGAACCCATCTGTCCTCCTGAGGGGGCATACCGCAACCCTCCTCATCATTCTTCCTCATCCTATTTTGCACTGGGGCATATGTTGGACTTGTTTTCTTTGCCACAATGCGACAAGTTGCATTACGACAAAGAGGGGCAAATGTAGACACCTAAAAATGACTTAGGCCTGCGACCACTATTTTTACCACTTTTCGTCCTAACATAATTATAACATTTTAATTATGTTCCTAACCCACAATCAACTATTAATTAAATAGTTTATAATTATTTAATTAATTCATAATCTCTCATTCTTCATGATTATTAAATAAATAAAATCTAATTTATTTATCTAATATGTCACTAATTGTCAAAATCTTCTCTTAATTAAATAAAATCTTATTTATTTAATTAATCCTTATTATTAACATCCTCCTGATTATTAAATTAATATATTTTAATATATCTATTTAATATGTCACTAATTCCTAAATCTTCTCTTAATTAAATAAATTCATTAATTTATTTAATCAATTAACTACTTCTTCTAAATTAAATAATTATTTTAATTATTTAATTATGGCATGTAACACTTTGATATTTTTAAATAAAATAATCATTTAAAAATATCTCACATACTTAACTGATTCTTCATTTAGTAATTAATTTCAAAAATCAATTACTTCTTATCTCACAAAATCCATATTTTGAATTAATTTAATTCAAAATAGAATTATTCTTCTACAAATCAAGTAATTTCTAAAATTATTGATTTTATAAAATCTCATCCTCTTGTCTTCTGATTTTTACTAATTTCATCTCAACTATCACATTCAGTCTTGATTTAATTCATTTAATTAAATCTTATTCACACATATGGGTATTTTTCCCTAACCCTAATTGAGAGTTGCCCTATTGAATCTCGACCTTTGATTCTAGGGCATTCCTTAAAGCTCTCATCTCGTCTGTCCATTTAAGATTGTATTTTCTATAAAATGACAATCTTAATCTCATTTTGGGATCCATGATCATTTACTTAGGCTTTTATTATAGGCATATTCACATTCTAGGCTTTACTTATTTAACTATTTGCATAATAGAAGTGATATTCTAGATTGCACTAGTTTATATTTTCAAATCCTTCAAAAGGCTTTGTTGAGGCTAGGCTTATAGCGTTGCTCACACACAAATCTGAGGGCATCCATCATTCCTAAGCTGGAGAAGGTGCAATAGAAGTCATCCATGGAATACTAGATGGGTGAGATCTTTTTAGTTTTCATACATTTATTTATATTCCTTTGCATTCTATCGTTTGATTTATACTAACTTGTAGGTACAACTAATCATTGACTTGATCTTGCAGGAATATTTTAGATATTGACAATGTCATGCAATTGAAGTCATTAGTCAACTCAAAATAACTACATGCAACTGAAGATAATTGAACCATAACTAAACTAAACTAAACTAAACTTAACTTAACTGATACTAAACTGATAGTGCCACTCCACTCTTATAATTATCAATCCCTATTTTTTAGGAACCTAGACATGCATTACTGAAGTGCTATCAATCCTCCAAATAGTTAACTGAAACAAGGTGGGTTCCACCTTCCATGTGGGTACCCCATGTGCTCCTATTATTTAGGAACTCATCTTGGATGCCCCCACATGTTCCTATTATTTAGGAATAATTACAAATATCAATTTACATGTTTATTTCATTTGAATTTAATCTCTTTCTAATCCGAGTGTTGGTGAACACTTTCCAAGGGCTTAGGAGATACATGAAATATGTTTAGGATTGGAATTAAATAGAATATTATTCCCAACATTCTCCCACTTTACATTATACATTGCAATTATTCTAAACAATAAATCATTATTATAAATCAAGTACAGGACTCAAGGCCAATGGCCTTCTTGTACCAAGAGAACTTATCTGTAGGAACTGGTTTCGTAGGATAATCTGCAACATTGATCAAAGTGACAACTTTCTCAATCAATACCTTCCCACTCTCAACCATTTCTTGCACAAAGTGATACTGAACATCAACATGCTTAGTACGAACATGATACATAGGTATTTTGGCTAAACAAATAGCACTTTGACTATCACATTCAAGTCTAATTTTCTTGCAATTAAAACCAATACCTTTCCCAAGTCTCTATAACCAAATCACCTCTTTAGAGGCATGTGTAGCATCCATGTACTCTAATTTTGTGGTGGAAAAATCAACCATGGGCTTCCTTTTACTCATCCAACTAACCGCAGCTCCAAACAAAGTAAACACAACCACTTGTTGACCTCCAACTATCCAAGTCTCCTACCCAATCTGAATCAACAAAACCTTGTATGTCCAGTGATCTATGCATAATATCATTATCATTAGCACCATGATAAACCAAACAATAATTAGAAGTACCTCATAAATATCTAAACACCCTCTTAACATAAGTCCAATGTTCTTTACCAGGGTTAGACATAAACCTACATAGAACTCCCATTGCTTGGGCTATATCTGGTCTTGTACAAACCATTTCATACATCAAACTACCAACTGCACTAGCATATGAAATTTTAGACATTTCCTCATGATCAAAATCAGATTTAGGACTCATGTCTAAACTTAACTTTGTGCCAACTGGTAAATGAATATTAATTGGCTTACTATCCTGCATGTTAAACCGTTTCAAAATAGTATCAACATAGTTTCTTTGACTTAAGCAAAACTTTTTGTTACCTCTATCTCTGTTGATCTCCATACCAAGGATATATTTTTCAGCCCCTAGATCCTTCATCTCAAATGTGCTAGAGAGTTGTGATTTCAATGCTTTGATCATTACCTTACTATTATCAGTAAACAACATGTCATCAACATAAAAGATAATAATTAAAATTTGATCATCAATAAACTTTATGTAAACACAATGATCTTCCTCACTCCTAACATAACCAATTTTTAATGCAAAAGCATTAAACTTCCAGTACCATATTCTAGGTGATTGTTTCAATCCATATAAATATCTCTTTAACCTGCAAACCAAATATTTTTTTCCTTTTATAGGAAAACCATTAGGTTGCCTCATATAAATCTCCTCATCAAGATCCCCATGCAAGAAAGTAGTTTTCACATCCATCTATTCTATCTCAAAATCATGAGAATAAACAATAGATAAAAATAATCTAATAGAAGTTAATTTAGCAACAAGAGAGGAGATTTCATTAAAGTCAACTCCCTCTCTCTGGGAGTAGCCCTTGGCTAATAATCTAGCCTTGTACCTTTCAAGATTACCATCTGCTCCAATTTTCTTTTTAAAGATCCATTTACAACCAATGGTCTTTCTTCCTTTGGGAAAACTCTTAAGATCCCATGTGTCACAAGCATCCAAGGAATTCATTTCCTCATGCATAGCTTGTGACCGAATCTTGTTCTCATCTGAAGAGAAATCTTCCCTATAAGATCTAGGCTCATCATTAGTACTTATCAAAGCAAATATACAACATAAATTAGGTGGGCTATACCTATCAACGATATTTTTTTTTGTCTTGTGGATCTTCTCAAACAAGGTTCTTCTTGTTCCTTAATATGCTCATCATGAGCATCTATCTTAGAACTCTATGAACCCTCCTCATCCAATCCATCCAATTGTTATTCAACATGTGCATCTTCATGCTTCTCAGTTTTTGTCCCAAAATGTACTATTCTAGAAGTATCCTTCTCCTTTGGTTGTTCTTCTATAGTATAAGATCTAAATTCCTTGAAAATCACATCTCTAGATAAAGTAATTTTTTGTGTTAGAGGATTCCAAAGCTTGTAATCTTTTACATTTTCACCATAACGTATGAATATGCATTTTTGTGCTTTTGGATCCAACTTAGACTGCTTTTCTTTAGGCACATGAGCAAAAGGCTCCCAATCAAAAATCCTTAAATGTACAACACTATGTTTCCTACCTAGCCACATCTCATAAGGGGTTTTATCTTCAATAGATGAACTAGGAGATATAATGATTAAATAATAGGAAGTACTTACAACCTCAGCCCAAAGGCACTGATCTAGCTTAGCACTACTTAACATACTCCTAGCTCTTTCCATTAAGGTTCGGTTCATCCTCTTTGCTACTCCATTTTGTTGAGGTGTATATTCCTACATTCATACAATAATCATCGAATTCCTTAGAACAATATTCACCACCATTATCTGATCTCAACACTTTTATCTTATGATCTGATTATTTCTCAACTAAAGCCTTAAATTATTTAAACTTATTGAACACATCAGATTTGTGATGCATAAAATATATCCAAGTGTATCTTGAGACATCATCAATAAATGTGACATAATATCTAGATTTTCCAATAGAATCAGTATCCACAGGACCCATAACATCTGAGTGAATAATCTCTAATAATCTTTTTGCTTTATTTGTTCCATTAGGAAATGAAGATCTAGATTACTTTCCAAACACGCAATGTTCACAAAAAATCATTTTTTCCAATATTATAATCAAGAATACCGTCAACCAAATTCTTATTAAGAATGGTCCTAAGTTATTTTTCACAAATGTGACCCAATCTATGGTGCCACAACTTACATGTATTTTCAGCTTCAGTTACATTGGCTGATTTATTCAAATTGGAGGTATTAAGCTTAAACAAAGTCCCAATCCGAGATATTTTAGCAACCACCATAATCCCTTTCACCAATATACAATGACCTTTATCAAATTTCACATGCATTCCAGAATCATCGAACTTAGATACAGAAAGTAGATTTCTAGCAAGTCTTATAATATGTAAAGCAGCATTAAGGGTATTAACCCTACCATCACTAAATACAACTTTACCTCTCCTTTTCCCACAATATTTGTTGTGCTATTATCTCCAAAGAAGAAATTTCCTTCATCATATTCAGTATACTTAGTGAACCACTCCTTGTTAGGATTCATATGATAGGAGCAACCTGAATCAATAATCCAAGAGTTATCACTAACATTTTTACATGAAATGATCAATGCATCATTACCGTCATCTGAGGATTTCTTTGTAGAAGCATCAAAACTCTTTTTCTTTTTCTTACAATCCTTATTTACATGACCCAGTTTCCCACAGTTCCAACACTTTACCTTACTCTTACCAAGGGTTTTAGACCATCCTTTTGACTTACCCTTTCCTTTCTTGTCTCCCTTGGGTTCCTTTTCCTTAGGCCTACCTCTTACGAACAAGGCATCTTGGGAACCTGATTTAGACTTCCTCCTAATCTCCTCTAATAGGAGAGTAGGAATTATATTGTCCATATTAGGATCTACACCACCACCACTGATAGCAACAATTAGATTTTCCCAAGACTATGGTAAAGAACAAAGTAACAAAATGCATTTATCTTCATCATCTAGATTTACATCTATAGATGCTAACTGACTCATAATAAAATTGAAATCATTTAAATGATGTGCAACAAAATCACCATCTTTAATCTTTAAATAATACAATTGTCTTTTCAGATACAACTTATTAGTAAAAAATTTGGTTTGATAGATATCACCTATCCTCTTCCACAATTTATATGTGATAATTTCATCTGAAACATTCAAGGGAATAGCATCAAAAAGACATAATATTATGGTTCCTCTTACCTTATTATCAAGATTAGCCTAATCCTCATCTGACATCAATGTAGGTGACTTTATCTCATTACAAACAGCTAACCATTGATCTATCTCTTCAAGGGGATCCTCCATTTTTAGTTTCCACATCTCATAACTAGATACACTGAATCTCTCAATATCTAGACAAGAAGTATAATTCATTGCAACACACTTCTTTTACAAATCTGCAATAACACAACAGTAAAATCTCCCACTACAGCCCAAAAACCTTTGAACTTTTAAGAGAAAGGCATCCCAAACTCTACCCAACTGTTAGCTTTGAAACCAAATGTTGAAAATGAAGGTAAATTTGTAGCTTAAAATTTGTAAAACTATGTGACTGTAGATCTAATTAACTATTCTTTGTCACAATTATTTGTGCATGATTAATCTGTTTAGGTCAATTCTTTGTAAATGATTATTCTCTTTAGATCAATTTTATCATTTGTAGAACTAGACAAAATATTGTAGAAGAATGTAGATAGAAGATAGAAGTGACACATCATATATGTGGAGAAACCCTGTCGAGAAAAAACTCCACTAGAACCAATAGTGCTTGTATTATTTAACCTTAGAATAAGATTGCAATAACATTGTATCAATCCTTGATTGATATGCTTCCTTTTTCTTCAACAATGCTTCTTCACAACTTGCAATAAACTCTCTTGAAAATCTTATGTACTTGCTGCAATATATAGACAATAATGAGCATTGTAAACTCCTAAGAGTTGAAAATTACAAGAGAATAAAGATCGTCTCAAAAACCTACACCTAGATTTGGCAAGTAGAGTTCCACCATGTAAACATAAGTCAAACCAAAGTCTTCCTCAATTTAGGTGCCCCAAATTGAATACTTAACTAAACTTTGATCATGAAGATATCTTGTAAACATCACCTCAAGTTTGGTTCTTAAGAATGGGTCCCACTTGATTGAGCCTTGTAAATATCTTCTCATGCAAAAGGTGTTAATTGAAAAATGCCAACTTGGGCGCCCAAGTTGGGCCCAAGTCAATCTTGGTTAACTAAAAGATATCTCTCCATCAATTCATGCAAAAATTATGCATGATTGATCATCCCCACTTAACTAAAAGTATCCACCTATTAGCTATCATGCAACTAAAGTCATTAGTCAAGTCAACTAGTATACAACTCAAAATAACTACATGCAACTGAAGATAACTGAACTATAACTAAATTGAACTAAACTAAACTAAACTAAACTAAATTGAATTGATACTGAATTGATATTGAACTGGTAGTGCCACTCCACTCTTGTAATTATCAATCCCTATTTTGTAGGAACCTAGACATGCATTATTGAAGTGTTATCAATCCTCCAAATAGTTAACTGAAACAAGGGGGGTTCCACCTTCCATGTGGGTGCCCCATGTGCTCCTTTTATTTAGGAACTCATCTTGGATGCTCCCACATGTTCCTATTATTTAGGAATAATTACAAATGTCAATTTATATGTTCATTTCATTTGAATTTAATCTCTTTCTAATCCTAGTGTTGGGGAACACTTTCCAAGGACTTAGGAGATACATGAAATATGTTTAGGATTGCAATTAAATGGTATCCTATTCCCAATAAAACCTCCACTAACACATCATCATCACCCACCTCTCCTAGCAATGGTCCCTTTCCACCACCCCCATCTCCACCACCTTTGGTCACCTCCATCCATCTGCTACCTCCATTTTTGAGTCCTAGCTATCTTGGTAATCTAACTTACCCTCTTCATGGAACCTTCTAGATGTGTCACTCTGATAGGCTGAAAGGTTGTCCACCAAATATCATAACTTTGGGTAGTACTTCCATACCCCATTATTAAATTGCATACCCATTGAATGGGAACACATGACTCAAACTCACCCATTGTTGTCTTTGGGACTATCATATCCCCTATTCACCAATCTCTCACTGAGTGTGAGAAGACATAAGAAGGTCAACAAGTGTGCCTTGCACCTCTCCAAACTATTTCCTGACTTGATCAAGAAAATACCTCTCAATGATGTGGAGAGTACACCCAATAAACCATTTAGTCTATCTAAAATATACAAGGTGCCTCAAATCATCATCCCATGCCTCATATAGGATCTCAAATTACCACATAAATTGATCCATTTATTTGATGCATCTCCTCCAATAATCTAAATCATCTTCCAATCAATGATGTGTCAATGTAAACTCACATACATACATATAGAAATTTGATCTACCGAGGAGAATATCCCAAAGGAAGAGTAATGGTGATATGCTCCCATGCCCAAAATGGAGCAAAGTAACTCCACAAGATATGATGAAGCATGATGATACACCACCTACTGCATGCCATGATATAATAAAAAAGTACACATGTCCTCCATACAAAGACAACCCCATCTGATAACATCTTCTCTAGGACACATCCCCAAAAAGCATAAAATCCTCTTAATCGTCGATTTAAAACAAGGAAACCATAAATCAAACCCACTAGCACTAGTGGGAGATCATTGAATTTCTCCATTTCACCCTTAAATCCATCTCCTTGTTCTTGATGTTGAGATCATCATTAAGGAAGACTCACTCAAATTTATCCTCTCTAGTATTAGTGTCATATCACCTAGGCACCATGAATGGGGATCCTTACGATCCTCCACACATTCTCTAAGGTGATGGTCACCTCTCTAGTACGTAACCCAAATTTCAACCTCTCAATGTGTCATATCTCTACAAGGGCTACCATCATCGTGTCGTGTGCTCTAATATCTATCATGTATGTGATGTGCCATAAATTGAAAACACTTAGAAAATCCCAATCGATTTCACTAAGACTATCAATCCACTTCAACACTGTAATATGTTTCTTTGTCGAAATAATCAACTCTAGAACATCTTGCAAACATAGTGCATGTAACATCAAATATGTTAAAAATTGAAAAAATCTGAAGTTCACTAGCTCTATTATTGATTGTGTCATTTTAGAGTCAAATATGATTGTAAATCAATTACATCATTTTACCAAATCATATGCGACTTGGTTTTTATATGTGTAGATTTACTATCAAATGCAACCTCTTAGAAGTGACATATACCTAATCAAAAGAGTCATTTTTCAAGTGCAACTCACTTTTTCAAATACAACTCACTAGTATCAAAAGTGTCATTTCACATTTCAAATGTGGCATAGTAGGTTTCATATGTGCCATTCTACACTTCAACACGTTTGTTTTATTAACTTTACCTAGTATTAATGCATTTACATTAACACCTAGGGACCTAAGGGCTAGATATGTATTGGCTATGGTGCTTCGACTAGACTTTGGTACTATTGAACCTTGCCTACTTGGTGCAATGCTCATGGAATCCCAACCATATCTACAACTGCACACTGTAAACTCTTTAAGGGCTCTAGATCTCTCTAATTCTCAATGTGCAAATGAGTTGAAAATGACCTCTGAGGGCCTGTATAAGCAAGAAAACCCTAGATTCCTTCCATCCCACCCATTCTCATCCCATTTTTATCATACCCTTCTTTTCACAAATCTATTCCTTTTCCAACCTAAACTCAATTTTCATCCTCATCTTCACTAAGCCTATCCCATTTACCTGTCGTGATCCTGACCCAAAAAATAATTTTGTCTCTTTGATCTCTCTCGTGAGGGAAACCTACCATCCAACCATCATCCCTTCATTAACTAGGGCATAGTGGGGCATCTTATCATCAAAATTTCCATATCAACAACATATCTTTGAAACAATGCAACAAGGTATATTGTCTCAAAGAGGGGAAAAATGTACACCTAAAAATTTCTAACAAATTCTTCTAAATTCATTATTTCTTGTCATCATCACTCATTACCCCTTTTATCACTATTAATTAAATAATTTTTAATTATTTGATTAAAATAACCCATTTCCCATTTTAAATAAATAATTCTAATTATTTAATCATTTAATCATTTTCTCTCATCATCTTTTATTATTATTAATTAATTAATTAATCAATAATTTTCCCTCCAACCACTTTAATTAACTAATATTTAGTTACTGCATTATCCTTCTATCCACATAATTAAATAATTATTAATTCTTTATTTAAATCATGCATTCCTCTCATCCCACATAATTAAATATTTTTTTAATTATTTAATTAGCTAATTATTCCTCCAAAATTAAATGAATTATTTAATTTATTTAACTTGCACATTCCTCTAAAAATAAATAAAATCATTATTTTATTTATTTTCTAATTATTTTAGATCCTAATTTTATTCTTCTAAATCCTAAATTTAGAGATCAGAGCTAAATTTAGTGACCTTTGCTAAATTTAGTGAGTGGACTAAACTTCAACCCTAGTTCACTCTCACTCACTCTAGTTCATCTCTCCATGTAACCTCATGCACGTTCCTCCTAATCTCTGAAAAATACTCATTCATTGATCTCATTTTACATCTCACATAATTGATACAATATCCTTGAAAGCTATAAATCATCTATCATTTGATCATTCAATCCCTCCTCAAAATTGTAGCCAAACAATACTCAATTTTCATCTCACTTTTAATTAACAAGGTTATGCTAAGGTTTTATGAGCAATCCACATATCATCAAAATAACATAAATTTTTACTTTACAATGGAGTAAGGCTAGGTGTTTTTGGTGGAAGTAAAAGTATATTAGATTAGTTTTATTTACATTATTATGGATTTCATTTTGATGTGCACACACTTCATTGAGATTAGGTTCTTTTGATAATTGAATTTGTATTCTTTATTGTTGCTAATTGTTTCCTACTTGCTTTAATTCATTGATCAATCAATTTAACCTATTCACATGTCCCTATTTGTAGCCCCTTCATAGTGTCTTTAATATCAAATAATTCATGAGAAAAGGATTTTGAAGGAGTTGGATTTAAAGGTGGTGATGAATTATTATAAGGTACTTGTGGATGAGTGGATTGATATGTGTTGATTTGTGGAGGATATTGGAGTTGATATGATGGTGGTTGTTGATATTGGTTTAGATAGGATTTATAGATGGATTGTATTGTTGATGAAAAAATTATTGGTCATAGGTTGTTTGGAAGGTGTTGTTAGGTGGGATGTAGTGTTGATAAGTGGATGAAAGTGTATGGGTAGGTGTATAGGATAAAATTTTCACCCCTTTCACCCTTCCTCGCTTTAGAAAACCAAATTCGGAGGCTTAATTCCACATAAGCTTGATGCCTTCGTTCCACTTGGTGCTTGTTTTGAGCATCGATAGAGGAATAACTGTTGAGGACACTCACACGGTGCACAGACGTTCACGCAACGTGCTTACATCCCTGGCATATTCCTACAACTGCAGCTTGCAGAGGCATTACACTTCTCATTGGAAGTTGATTTTTAATGCCCCCTTTGGCTAACCAACCCAAACATGGTTGTTTTCTTCACTATCTCCTTCAAATCCACTATTCCTTCATTCATTTCATCTCTGGAGGATCTCTTCATAGACTCTAAGCCTTCAATTCATCTCGCTTTTATCTTCACCATGTTCTAAGCACTCACTCCATCACTCATAAGCAAAAATTTACACTTCACAGTAGCAACATCAACACTCCATCAACTCAGTAGAGAAAGTGTGGAACACCACCATTGCAACAGAGGCTTGAGTCCTCTCATTTTCTCCCCCATTAGCCTTGAGTGCTCTTGTTGGAGGTGGTAATATTTCTACTCCTATCCTCTATTATTTGGTTGAGTAGAATAATATTGTTTTGTAGTTATTTTGTGTTCTTTACTTCATTTCCTACTTTTCTCTCTATCTATCTGGTTGTTCGTGGAGGTGGGAGCACCAAAACAAGGGTCCGATTGAGGAAGACCCCTATACATCCCAAAAAAATTCTCTCTCTCTCTCTCTTGTGTGTAGGTATTGAAGACATTCACATGTTGGAGGCTTCATCAATTGCATGGTTGTAAGTATTTCCTTTCCACTTCTTATTCTCTTTATCTATTTCACTGTATTTCAGCTCTCTCACTTTCTGTCATTTTCCTACATTCTAGAAGTTCTCAACAATTAGAGTAGAAGAAATCATTTATATATTTTCTCAGATAAAATTTATTTCTGGTTTGTATGAGATGCCAATGCACCTTGGGGATGCCAACATGTAGCGTTGTCGTTTGTATTTTGCGTTGAAGTTCTTTGGCCGAGAGCTTGTCAGTTTTCCTAGAGAATCTATGTGACCTACTTTTCCTAATTCCAGAACTCTCACCACTATTCCTTGAGGTATTTTAGGGTAGTTTTCATTATGAGGCTCTCTGAGTGAAGATAACTCCTGAGTAGCGAATCCCCCTTCTCTAAATTTTGGTGAACCTGACGTGAACTGGAAAACTAGGAAATTATTTACTGGTGGGGTCATAAATTTTGACTCAATGCGAGGAATTCAAAATCATTTGCATTGTTGGAAAGGTCTCTTAGAGAACTAGTTCAATCCCTAAAATACCAATGCCTTCGATAGTAAAATTTTAGGGATCGATGCAAGTTCTGACCTCAAATTTTGCTCTGAAGACCTCTGAAAATGCAAATTACTAGAACATAGAAAATACCAAAAAAATCGTAATGAATTTAATATCTTCTTTTATTAGCTCAGTATCTAATTTTGTTCAAAATTTTAATGATATTCTATTTCATGCATGTGATGGTGACTTGGCTTTGCCCATGTCACTTGACATCTTTGATCCTTCTCATGAAAGTCCTCCTGATTTGGAGCATATTTTTTTGCAGGAAGATGAAATCATTGATATCTTTCTTAATGTTACTTTACCTTCTATTCATTTCAATGCACTCTCCTCTCAAGATGATGCATTTGTGAATGAAAAACCTTCTATTTTTTTTATGCACTCTCTCTTGGAGATGGTGTATTTGTGAGTGATGAATCTTTTACTCCTTCCAATGCACTCTCTTCTAGAAATGTTGCATTTTTGAATGATGAATTTCTTATCTATCCTAATGCACTCTCCTCTAGAGATGATGCATTAGTGTGTGATGAATCTCCTTCCACATTTGATCATTTTTGGATCGATGTTGAGAATATGTCTTCAAGTAATTATTCTACTAGTTGTGATGATTCTGTAAATGTAATCTATGTCTCTGCTGCCCCTCAAAGGCCTAAGAGACTGGTCATTTACATAACTCCAGCTAGTCCTCCTAAAATAGATTGTTCTATTAATGGTGTTTCATTTGATGATGATTCCCTTGATCTTTCTAAGGCTCCCTCTTATAGAGTGGTAGCCCACTTATGAAAATAGAATGAATAAACAACCAAGCCTTCTTCAAGCTCCTAAACCTAAAACTGAAGCACCTGGTGATAATGATCTTGTTGAGAAACCTCAATTTACTCTGACTAAGATCTCACTGTGGTAATTACTTTGGTCTTCTATGATTTATCAAGACGTGCTTCAAGAAGCCTTGCAAAATATCCTCTTACCTTCTTTCGCTAGGCCAACAAATGTTGATTGATTGATAGCTCATATTTGTGCGGATTCATTGAATATTATATTCTATCCGCAGGAACTCCTACCTCCGAAAGTATAGAAGTAAGAAGAAACTCTAATGATTATAGTTAATATTAATAAAATCGGCATTAGACGTACTCTCATTGACATTGGTTCAGCGCTCAATGTATGTAGCATTGATCTATTTTCTAAGATTAATATTGATTCATCTTCTCTTAATTCTTCTTTTGTTGTTATTCATGGGTTTGATAATGTTGGGCGACAAGATCTAGGTACAATATTATTACCTTTGCAGCTTGGACCCGTTACCATACCTACTCTTGTATATGTTATGTTAGAAAAGTTACCATATAACCTTATTCTTGATAGACCATGGATTCATGCTATGGGTGCAGTCTCGTCTACATTTCATAAATCTATTAAGTTCATTTGCAGTAATCGAGTAGTCATAGTTAAGGTTGACCCTAAGGCTATGCACTTGTGTGAGATGGCAGATGTTGGTCGGGCTTCGGTTGTGCCTACTCTTATTCCTTCAGTGTCTTCCAATGTGTTGATGTTTACTCTAGTAGTGCCTACTACAAAGGATACTCTTGAGATAGATGTCCCTGAAGAAGATCCTTCTGAAGCAAGAAAACCTAAGTCTTCTCCTTCTACCTCTTCTCAAGATAATGCATGGCTTGGTGATGATTGGGGTTCTTTATAATTTATAGAATCCTTCACTAGAGAATATAAAGTTGGCTCCATCCACTCAAGCCCTCTGACAACATCACCCACACCCACTATCAAAGATGGTTGTTCTTTTGTATCATGGGATAATGTGAATGCAAATTGTAATGTTCTTAGCATTGATCCTCCTTTTGAGAAATATGATTACGCCTCTGCTAAAGAGGATGGTGTTAGCAGTCCTATTAAAGAGGATGATGGCGATCTCATAGAGGAGCATGTTCCACCTTGTTGGGATAATACTCTCTATGTAGACCCTCGCTCTTCTCAAGATTTGCAAGCACGTTATGGCCCGACTTTAAGCTCGTTTGTAAATGTGGCTATGGGCATAAAGGTTGTGGGTGTAATGAGAAAGGCATTCAGGTTCCTATAGAATTTGTGCCTCATAGGCGTAATTTAGGACTTGGTTGCTTGAATGAACAATCTAAGCAGAAACCATAGTTGAATTTTGACATGATATCCGCTCAACCTCATTCTGATAGATTGGTCCATCCTCCTTTATCTTCTATCTTTGTATCTTCTTCTTGTGAGCAGTTAAACTTTTCTCCACAAGAGAAAGGGTTGCTTCCTACTCCTCATCCGTTATCTGAGCAAGAGCATATTTTTTTGTGGCTTCTAAAAGCCTTCTTGATTACTCTCCCTCCTCTTAAGAGATCTTACAAACATAATAAAGAAAAACATTCTTTATGTGCATACCATCAAGTGCTTGGCCATTCCACTAGTGAACTTAAGGCCTTGAAGGATAAAATACAACAAATTCAGGATTTAGATTCCATCACTCATTGATTTGTTGATGCACCTAGCTTTTCTTCATATGACAAGTGATATTGAGGCTTACCTCTATCCTGTATGATCTAAATATTTTGTCTGGTTCTCCTCCCCTATATGTTGGGGGTAGTGATAATTTTTTCCAAAGATGTGTGTCCTTCTTAAGGACCCCCTCTTTTCTCTCTATCCTTCAATTTGAGTGTCCCTCGAGTGGACCCCTTTTCTTTTGAAGGGTTCCCGAAGGAACCCCTTTGAAATATTTACTCTTGAATGAATTCTTGGCATCTAGCTTGGGGGCAGCCCAACTAGACCTATTTCACATCTTTGTGTCTAGCTTGGGGGGTAGCCTGACTAGACCTGCTTCACATCATTACATCTAGCTTGGGGGCAGCCTAACTAGACCTTGCTTTTCAAACAATGTGTCCCTTGAGTGGACCCCTCTTCCTTTTGAAGGGTTTCTGAGGGACCACTTTGAAAGTCTTCCAAGTTGATGACGACATGCGTGATTGTTCGCTTTCTTTCCTATGTGGCTACTTCCTGACATGTTTTATTTGCAGGTAAACATGTTGCTTCATGGGTGCACCCGTGAAGCCACTTTTTGACTCTACGAAGTTCAATTTTCTCGGTTTCCTTCATGTGAGAGTTCTTGTAGGATACCTTCCTTGCAGGTTTATGGCTCTGTAAGGTTCTTTTCTCGATTTAATTCATGTGAGAGTTCTTGGAGGATACCTTCCTTGCAGGTCTGTGGGCCTATAAGGTGCTTTCTTTCTTCAACTTCATGGTTCTACAAAACCATGAAGTCCTTTTCTTGTCCTACACTCTCATTTTCATTAGATTGTGATCTGCTTCCTTGATGGTTTAGGTATACATCTCTAATCCTACTACTTATTCTACTTTATGGAAGCACTCATCAGTATTCATGCTCGCTAAAGTGGGGCCAAAATGTATAGGAGTGAATTTACACCCCTTACACAAATTCCCCTTTCACCCTTCCTCACTTTAGAAAACCAAATTTGGAGGCTTAATTCCACATAATCTCATTGCCTTCATTCCACTTGGTGCCTGTTTTGAGTGTCGGTAGAGGAATAACTTTCGGGGATGCCCACACGATGTGTAGACATTTGTGCGGCGTGCTTAGGTCCCTAGAAGATTCCTGCAGTTAGAGCCTGCAGAGGCATTACAATTCTCATTGGATGTTGATTTGTAATGCCCCCTTCGGCTAACCGACCTAAACATGGATTTTTTCTTCACTCTCTCCTTCAAATCCACTATTCCTTCATTCATTTCATCTCTGGAGGATCTCTTCATAGACTCTAAGCCTTCAATTCATATCGCTTGGTTGTTCACTATGTTCTAAGCACTCACTCCATCACTCTCAAGCAACACTTTACACTTCACAACAGCAACATCAACACTCCATCAACTCAATACAGCAAGTGTGAAACAACACCATTGCAATAGAGGCTTGAGTCCTCTCATTTTCTCCCCATTAGCCTTGAGTGCTCTTGGAGGAGGTGGTAAGATTTCTAATCCTCTCTTCTATTATTTGGTTGAGTAGCATAACATTGTTTTGTAGTGATTTTGTGTTCTTTACTTCATTTCCTACTTTTCTCTCTATCTATTTGGCTATCTATGAAGGTGGGAACACCAAAATGGGGGTTTGACTAAGGCAAACCCCTATACAGCCCCAACAATCTCTCTCTGTGTGCAGGTATTGAAGACATTCACGTGTTAGAGGCTTCATCACTTGTGTGGTTGTAAGTATTTCCTTTCTACTTCTTATTCTCTTTATCTATTTCATTGTATTTCAGCTCTATCACTTTTTGTCATTTTCCTACATTCTAGAATTTCTCTACAATTAGAGTAGAAGCAATCATTTAACTATTTTCTGAGATAAAATTGCTTTCTAGTCTGTATGAGACACCAACATGCCTCGAGAATGCCAGTGTGCCACGCTGTCATCCGTATTTTGTCCTAAATTCCTTTGGCTGAGAGCTTGTCAATTTTTCCAGAGAATCTTTGTGACCTTTTCCTAATTCTAGAACTCTCACCGTTGTTCCTTGAGGTAGTTTAGGGTAGTTCACCCTGTGAGGCTCTCTGAGTGTAGAGAAATCGTGAGTAGTGAATCTCCCTTCTCTACAGTAGGAAAATTATATGATTGGTGGGGTAATGTTTGTTGATAAGTGGGTTGGAGTGTATTGATAGGTGGAATATATAGTTGATATGGTATTGAAGATATTTGTGGTTGCTGATAGGTAGAATTATGAGATGTATAAGATGGGATTGTAGTGAGTTGGTCTTATGTCAATTGTGGCATGAATATATTATTTAATGACTGAATTAATGATGCCATGGATGGAAATATTTCTTGAGATGGATCAAGTGGATGAGGGATGTTTTGAGTTGTTGAACTAGAATGAATGTTTAAGTGAAAGGGATTAGGTGAAGTTGAGATATGATGTGAAATATTATGTGATAGGTTAGATGAGAAATTATCATGTGTTTATTGATATGAAAACCATTTGATTTTAGGTGTATACATAGGTATTTGGATTTTGGACAATATTTATTTTTTTGGATTTAGAATATTTGATTTTTTTAGATTTTTGAACTATTTGATTTTTTTGGATTTTTGGACTATTTAATTTTTTAGATTTTTGAACTATTTGATTTTTATTTTATTCTTGGAATATGTGATTTTTTGGATTTTAGATTATGTGTTTATTTATTTATTTTTGGAATATTTGATTTTTTTTGGATTTTTGGGATATTTGATTGCTAAGGATAGGTGTACAAATGGATGGTGCTTGACTAGAGGGTGATTATGATGACGTGAGTTGAATAGGTATATTTTTTAGATGATATGGATAAGGGTGTTTATGTAAATTGAATTTAAATGTAAAAATGGATAATGTGTAGTTAAGGTTGATGAAATATTATTATAATGGTTAGCATGGGTGGAAATATGATAATGGTTGATGTAGAGGATAGGTGATGAAATAATCTAAATTAAAGGTACCTTTTGGTTCAAGATGTAGGATAATTGATTTATATTTTTAATCTTTCCTACTTGAGATAGGAAAATTTCTCAAGCAAGATCAATTAGGATTCTTAGACTAATTATCTTAGGATAAGCCAAGTTCCTAAGTTAATTTCGTATAAGATGATTGGATGATTGTCATTGAGCTTACTAATTAAGATAGGTAAATTTATTAAGCACACAATAATTGAGATAGGAGATGATATGAATTCTTGAATTTCAAAGATAATGTTTGACTTGGATTGAAATGGATGGGAATGTGGGTTAATGTGTTAAGTTTTGGATGATATGAAATAGATTGGGATGTTTGATGTCTATTTATAAATGGTTGATATTGGACGTATTGATGTAAGAAGAATGATTGGTGAGTATGTGTTGGGACAAAACTAAAGGTAGTATATTTTTATTATAAATTGGTTCGTTAGTCTGACTTTAGATTGATCCTATGTTAATCCAAAGCATAAACTTATGAAAGTAACAACTATATGCTCAAGGGTTATAGGAAATAAGGTGAGTGAAATAAAATTCAATTAAAATTAAAAAGAAAGCTACAACTAAGATATTATGTAATTTTTTTTTCTAAAATCTTTTATAGTTCAATAATAATACTTGCTACATGAATAAAATAGTCTATGACATGAACATAAATTATTCAGCTGTAAAAAATTATAACTTATTCAATATGAACACACACAAAAATATAATGAAAAATATACTTGAAAATTCTATTTAGATGAAAATTATCTTAAAATATTGATAATAATCACACCTCACAAATTAATTATTTCCTCATCTCAAAATTCACACTCATAATTCACACACAATTTAAAAAATGATTAACTATAACATATCACAATAAATGGATTAAAGAAGATATAAATACTTATCTAAAATTTAAAAAAAAAAAGAAATCACCAAGTATATTAAAGGGTGGGTCCTTCTCTTGGTCGACTAGGTGATGCACTAACTCACAAAAAAATATTCCTTAGATCAAAGAAACTAAATATATTTCTTATAATTTGATAATATATTTGCCATCCTCTCTCTTTGCATATGCTACATATATCCTACGATTATAACCATTAACTATATAAGGATACAAAATGTCATTTTGGCCTTCAACCTTAAAATTGAAATATAACAAGGACAATCCAAATTTGGCCTACGGTCATAATATCACATCACACATTCAAAAAATATTAACAATTTTTTTCTTGATAGAACATAAAATAATAGAAAGATAACTTTTTAAAAAAAATCATAATAAAAAATTGATGTCAATGTAGTTTGTTGCATGCCTCAAGCTAAAATAAAGTTTGGTTCAACCATTTTCAACTAAATAAATTAATATTTCTACAAATCAGTAGCTAAACTACATTTTATTTTTCTAAAAAATATTAAATAAATTTATTTAATATAAGTTAATAATGGAAAAAGTAGGAAACTAAGGTGGAATCTAAATAGGTAAACTTAGGCATAAAAATACTAAGGTTTTAAAAATTCAAACAATTTTTTAGCCTATCATTCTCCCCCAACTTTAGGTTTTTCTTGTTCTCATACAAAATAAATTAATTACAAACTATGGTTACTCTTTAAGTGATGATATAGAAGCCAATTTCTACATAATTGTGATTCATTGTGTGGGGTTCTTGTGGTGTAACATGCTCTTTGTCCTTAACCAATTTGTCTAGTTGATTTTTCAATTCTTAAATTTCTTTTGTTTGTTATTGATGGGTTGTAGAAGCATCCTGAAGTTGTAGACCCAAAATTTCCTCTTTCTTGTTTATAAATTATTTCCTCATGCTTGTGTATTCTTTATGTAATAGTTTTTCTAAGGTATGAGTACTTTCTTTGTATTGGTTCCCTAAAGTAGGGAAAATATTCATAGTATCTACATTAAAAAGAGTTTTTTTCTTTCTTTTGGTTATCCCTCATGAATAGAGTTTTCAAGTTCTTGTAGCTCTTCTATTTCCTCAATCATTTGAATATCTCTCAAAACTATTTGACTAGTACCTAAAAATAATACGCATCCATCCAAGATAATTTACACAACCCAAATAGAGAAATCTACACAAACAAGTATTTAGAATCCATACACAACATAACATCAAATATGACACAAGATATACCCTGGAAAACCCCTTAAGAGGGAAAAACCCACCCTCAAAAATCATCCATCACTCATGTATTATTCAACAATAAATATTACAATACATCTTTAGAGTCTCCATGGATACCCTTAAAACATCAAGCCCTCTACAAGAACTCCATCTTATCAAGAATTTAATCAAACATCCCATGACATGCTTCAACCCTCACATATGCTAACAAGAGATGCTCTCAACCAACCGACCTTATACAACTACCCATGTGATTTTTTTATAGACATAAGCTCACACAAAACCACCAAGTGGTATTACATAAACCATGTGACTAATAACATGATATTATAAAACCATTAACCCCCACATTTACTTTTTGGTACTAATTTTTCACAATATTATGTCCCCAATGTGCAACCCCACATTAAATATTTATCACAATCTTACATACAACATGTAAGCAAGATCAAAGAATACTAACCCATATGATGCAAACATACTTAGATCCCTTTGGTGCCCCACATAATAATAAAATATTATACTATAACATCATACAAGGTGGAAAAAACAACTTTTCCCAATATTATCCTACTTTTTGTATACATAGGATAAGGGATAAACAAGCAAAATAAAACATGAACAAGGGAACAATTCCCATAGCCACATATACCATCAAGGAAACAAAGTGCCCCATGTGCTTCATCAAGATATCTACAACAAGAATCAAGGTGACTACCATATTAAGAATGAATTCTCTCATCCTCCATCATGCCAATACACCAAGATAAGAAACCAAATAAATAGATGCACACTAGCATAAGTCTTTCCTCCAATTGATATCCCAAAACACAAACACTCAATCCAAAGGTAACTGCGACGTAGATAAAATGGATTGTTGCACAAGAAAGATGGTTAAATCTAATCTAACAAGCATAAATCTAAATCAAACAACAAAGAACGAATTAAATGAACTAAAACAATAGAACAGTCTCACCGAATATCAGTCCACCTCTTCGAATTATCTTGATTGTCCTTCTCCATTTTGTTGTATCGGTATTCTTGCCCTCAGATTTTTTGTATGTATGCAACCATAGCCTAGATGTATTGTCTAAGCAAAATATAGAACATTATAAGTTCTTCTCAAAAGTATATAGATTTCGGGAGGGGAAATAATGACAATGACAGGTCAATTTATAGAAATTGGGTTTTCGAATGATCGACTCAGATTCGAAAGAGAGATCAATGATTGAGATTGATGAATGCCATGCGAAGTGAGTTACGTGTCAGTTAGAATGTGAGTTGGGAAATTCTGCAGGATAAAGATTAAATTAGAATAATAATTTAATCTGGTGTTAAGACTTCGAAAATAGAAAGAACACGAGTTCAAGATTAAATAAATGATTTAATCTTCAGTGGAAAGTCTTCAAAAATAGAAGAATTGGACTTTGAATGAAAAGGATAAAGTTAGAACTCGGAGAATGATTTGTTTGAATGCATACATGAATTAATTAATTAAATAAAGATATTTAATTAATAAATATGTTCATGCATATGAGTTAGAACTAGTTAACTGACTAGTTGTGACAAAGAGTCCTTTCGCAGAGATGATCAGATATCGAATCCAGAGATAACTGGCGGATTTAAATAGATCTCGAGTTAGATGGTGAGTGAATAATTAGATAACTGGGTGACAAAATAATGTGACAAAAACAATTAATTATGAATTAAATGTTAATTTAATTCGACATTCAAAATTGAAAGATTTAATTAAATAAATAATTATTTATTTAATTGATTGTTGAAAAGGTTAATTGAATAATTAAATAATGAATATTTAATTATAATTGAAATATAACAAAGGGGTAAATTATTTAATTAAGAAAGAGAATTAATTAGTTAGCAACATAATTAAATAAATATGATTTATTTAATTAATCAAATTTGAATAAGGGTCATAATGAATTAATTAAATAATTAAAAGGTTATTTAATTAATAGAGGAAAGATGTGTTTAGGAAGTAATTAAATAATTAACATTATTTAATTATGACCAAGGACATTAGAAAATTATGTCGAAAGTGGTATTCATAAGCCTATACCAATTTTCAATGTCTACAGTTTGCCCCTCTTTGATACAATGTTGTTTATCACGTTGTGTCAAAGAATTTGAAAAAAAAGATATGCCCCAGTGAAAGTAGGGTGAGGAAGGATGACGAGGAGGTATTGGTATGCCCTCTCAAGAGGATAGGCGGGTGCAAAGAACAAGAGTGTGCTCTCGAAATGGATGAGAAAACTAGAAGATGAAGGATAAAAATGATACAAGAACATAGATAGCGGTGGTGAAGATGCAAAAAAGAAGAAATGTTAGCGTGGATTAATCAAAATGATAGTATTAGAAATGTTTGTTAGAAGAATGTAGAATCTTCAATATTTTTCCATATATATACTAAGCTTTTCATTTTTTCACCATTGGGCGGGACTGACACAAATGGATAGTACACACCATGATATGAGATAGACCATAGTGTACAAAGTCATCCATCTGCAAAAAATAGACAGTCGTAGACAAGGAGTGTCTTAACTCATACTAAGGGAAAGATTGCCCCATTATTTTTGTCTAAACAAACCACATACAACAATCAAATAAAAACAGGTCATGAGACGTCATTGCTCCTCTAAATCCTTTATGGGACATCCTTGAGGAAACTAGTAACATGACTCAAAATCCAAGGTTTAAAAAGACAATTGACAGACAACAGTCAAAGAAAAAGAGTTCTGAGACATCCTTGCTTCTCTAAATCCTTCAAGGGACATCCTTGAGAAATATAGTAATCGGACTTATGCACAAATTGATAAAAAGATAAGACAAAATAAGATATAAAGTCAAAAATCCAAATAAAAGTATTTGCCAAAACTTGATCTTGTGGGATTGTTTGATGTTTGACAAAGCTCGATGTGAGGGATGACACATACCGCATAAGCCATTGAGTCTGGTTTCGACTTGGTGACTATCTGTGTAAGGCATGACAAAGCCTAGTTTCAGAAAGACATGTGTCGTATAAGACGTTGGAGCCTGATGACGTTGATGTGACAAGCTACATGAGGCTATGACAATTTGACGATGTTTGTTGACAAGAAAGACATATCTTGCTAAGACATAAGTTGATCACTCTGACAATGTGTTTGATTTTGACTTGATGACAGTTTTGAGATGTTTTCCTTGTTAATGCATGACTTGTTTTGATTCCTTGACTATTACGAGTGTGTGTGTGTTGGAAATGTATGACTTGAGATGATATACACTAAAGGACTGATCTAATGCAGCCTTGGGGGCTCATTGATTGATAGCCTTGCCTACACTATACATGCAGAGACCTCATAGTTCGACCAAACTTTAACTGACATAACTGACCAAAAATATGTACTTAAGTTGATGATATACAACGTGTGTGATAGTGAATGTGATAAACCCTATTGGACTGACCTAGTGTGGTATCAGGGGCTTATCGATTAATAGCCTTTCCTACGTTGTACACGCAGAGACCTCGTAGTTCGACATGACCAATGACTTTGAATGTACAAAGAGTCATGATTTTATGTGTGTGAGACATGAGAAACCTAGACAGATAGACCTAATGCCTCAGGGGCACATCAACTGATGGCCTTGCCTATGTCCAATCGCAGAGGCGACATAGTTCAACTATGTCGATGACTAACTTAACACAACTGACTCTGACTCTGTTTTTGGGATTTTTGACATGTTTTGATTTTTTGTCTTTTTGGGGTTTTCTAATGTTTTTGGATTTTTTTCAAGACATTTTTCGATGGTGTAATGCTATGTACAAGGTCCTCATGACATAGAACAAGGATTTCCCCCAGTCCAAAATAAGGCATACAAGATGGAGTGGAATTGATGTCAATCATTTCAAGTAATGGATAAGACAACCATTCATTATGAGGGATGGTGAAAATTTCTGATTGGAATGATGGTAGACGAAGGAGCGAAGTCGACTACACATGGCGCCTGTTTTCCAAGTTTTCACCATAGTACTTATCCATAGCGCCACCAAAGTGGTTTTCACTATTGGACGGATTATTTCTCTTTACTATTTTGTTGATTTTCCAATGTTTTTGGTGTTACAAAGATGCCTGTTTGCTAGGTTTTCATCAAGGTAACCATTTTTTTGTTTTTCCATTTTTTTGTATTTTTCTGATTAAGACAAAGACTCTCAGAAGCTACACATAGAACCTCTTCAGATGAAGGCTGTTGATTGGTGACAAAAGTGCTTCTCCTTTAGGTGTAGAGAGTTGATACACTCCTAATCCAAAAGCTTCAGTGACAATATAGGGCCCTAACTAACTAGGTTCAAACTTACCTGGTTTTTCCCGTTCAGCTTGATTCTTGGGGTTCTCCATTAAAACCAGGTCACTAATGTCAAAGTGTCGATTTAGAACTTTCCTATTATAGCTACGATGAAGACAATACTGATATGCTTGCAAATGGTCTATTGTTTTATATCTTCGTTCATCCAGTAATTCTAACTCTTGTAATCTGGATACACGATATTCTTCATCGTCAATATGACCTTTCAAGGATACCCTCGGGGAAGGAATTTCAACCTCAATAGGTAAGATAGCTTCATATCCGAATACTAGGGAGTATGGAGTGGCACTAGTGGGAGTACATATGCTTGTGCGGTAAGCCCATAAGGCAGGATTAAGTTGTAGATGCCAGTTTTGACAATGGTTTTATTAGATGCCTCGGCTTGGCCATTACCTTGTGGGTAATATGGAGTGGAAAAATGATGTTTGATATGGAATTCTTCATATAAATGGCGGACTTCTTGGTTTTTGAATGGACGGCCATTGTCTATGATAATGGATTGGGGTACACCATACCAATAAATGATATAGTTTAGGATAAACTTGGATATTTGTGTGTCAGTGATGTAGGTCATGGGAATAGATTCAATCCATTTGGTGAAGTATTCGATGGTGGTTATGATGAATTTATGGCCATTGGATGATGGAGGGTGTATCTTACCTATGAGGTCAAGTCCCCATTAGGCAAAGGGGGTGAAGTAATCAGACGAAGCTCCTATGCTGGTGCTCGTATCAAATCTTCGTGTATCTGACATTGTCGACATTTATTTACAAAGATATATGAGTCCTTTTCCATTGTAGGCCAATAATAACCTAATCTCATAATCTTATGGGCTAAAGTAGGACCGCTAGAATGGGATCCACATATACCCTCGTGTATTTCTCTCAAGGTTGTTTGTGCTTCTTCAACATCGAGACATCTCATTAGGGTGTTATCTAAGGTACGTCTATACAAGGTATCTTCAATGATGGTGTAATTGGAAGACTTACGGATAAAGGTTCTACGTTGATTGTTTGAAAAGTCTAGAGGTAAGATTTGGGCATTTAGACAATCGTATACATCTTTGTACCAAGGGGAAGTAGGACCAACAATAGTACACACCATCACAAAATCAAGGACATCATAGGCAGGGACCAACAGTTGTTCAACCAAAAACTTGAACTTAGGCACGTTGCTTGGAATATCCAATAAGGAACCCACAGTTTCCATAGCATCTATTACCCTGTTCTGAATACATGGTATTTTTTGAAAGGTAATGTCATCAAAGCACTACTTGAAACTATCGGCTATGCACTTATAGGGGGAAAGTTTCTCATCCTTAGTTTCATAATCATCATTTACTTTCCGGACTACTAGCTGAGAACCCCCATAAACATGTAGAATCTTAATTTTCCATTGGGTTGCCATTCTTAGTCTTGTCACTAAGGCTTCATACTCTGCTATGTTGTTGGTGCAAGGGAAAGCAATCCTGAATGATTTGGGAATAGTATCACCTTGAGGTGTAACAAATACTATGCCTACTCCTGAACCACGATTAGTATGTGACCCGTCAAAGTATAATTTCCATTTGGTTCTAGTGTCAACTTTGAAGATAAATTCATCCGAAAAATCTGCCACTGAAGGATGGTCTGCCTTCATGGGTGCATCTGCTAATTGATCTGCAATTACTTGTCCTTTTATAGCTTTCCTCTCCACATATTGGATGTCATATTCACTAAGTATCATAACCCATTTAGCCAATCATCCTGTTAATGTTGCTTTACTTAGGAGATACTTTAGGGGATCAATCTTTGCGACCAACATGGTTTGCTGGTTTAGCATATAGTGTCGAATGTTTTGAGTAGAAAATACTATCACAAGACAGGCACGTTCTATGTTACTATAATTTAATTGATATCCCACCAAGGTACGACTGATGTAGTACACTGCTTTGTCATGACCTTGATCATCATTTTGTGCGAAAAGAGCTCCTAATGCTGACTAAGTTGCTAAAATGTATAGTATCAATGGTTTGCCATATGTAGGTGGCATTAAGACAGGTGGAGTGAGAAGATAATCCTTAATCTATTGGAAAGATTCCTGACATTTAGGTGTCCATACAAATGGTACTCTTTTCTTGAGAAAATGTTGGAATGGGTGTATTTTGTCTGCTTGTTGTACAATGAAGCACCTGATAGACTGTAATCTTCCCTGTAGTGTTCTTAGTTGACCAATGCTGACTAGAGGAGGCATTTCTATGATATATTTTACCTTCTCTGGATCTACTTCAATGCATCTTCTAGAAATGATATACCTTAGAAGTTTCCCTAATTTCACTCCAAAGACACATTTCTTTGGATTTAGTCTGATGCTGTAATTTTATAGCCTCTAGAATATCTTGTCTAGAACTTTCAAATGATCTACCCTTGTTACTTATTTAGCTATAATATCATCGACATAATCTTCCATGAGAGTATGTACAAAGTCATGGAAAATAGTCACCATTGCACGTTGATAAGTAGCTCCTGCATTCTTAATCCCAAAAGGCATAACATTCCAATAGTATGTTCCCCATGGACATGTGAAAGTTGCCTTGTGTTGGTCTTCAGGTGTGATTTTGATTTGGTTATACCCAAAGAAGCCATCCATGAGGGATAGCATCTTGTATCCTGCTGTAAGGTCCACTATCATGTTAATGTTCGGCAAGGGGAAGTCATCCTTAGGACATGCCTTGTTGATGTCTCTAAAGTCTGTGCAAATGTGGATGCCCCCAGTTGGTTTAGTCACTGGCACAAGATTTGAAATCCAGTTTGCATATTCTATGAATCTTATGAATCTGACATTCAATAGTTTCTTAAGTTCTTCTTTGAATAGTAGAGAAATTTGTGGATGCATTTTCCTTAACTTATGTTTGGCGGGTTTAATACCTAGTTGTAATGGTAGATGATGCAATATAAGGTCTGGATCCAGCCCAGGCATTTCAGCATATGACCATGCAAAGTTTATTTGTCTCTTTTTGAAGAAGTCTTGAAACTCTTGTTTTTTTGTCTCTATCAAAGAGGCTGCAAGGTATATTACTCGAGGGTTTTCTTATGTGTTTATGTTGACTTCAACAGACTCCTCCACTAACATCGATGACTTTTTCTGAGCAACAAGGAGACTATTCAAACCTCCATCCTTGGGTGCCTCAGATAGGTTTTTTCCCTTGGATACGTCCTTTATTTTTACTATTTCTTCGTCCAAAGGTGCCTTTCGGTTTTCACCTAGGGACTCGCCATTTTACTCATTTTCATTGTTTTTCTTTTTATTTTCATTTTTGCGACTAGAGGTATAAAGAGACTCCCCAAAATATGCTTTGTCATCCAAGTCTATGGTAAAGCCAACTTTATGATCCCCTCTTGGTATGCCTTCTTGAAGTCCCATGAACTCGGTTATTGCTTTGTCATTCTCGAATATGTCAAAGATAGGTGTACCTTGTTGATCCCAATTGATAAGTTGGGGATATATGAGAGGCATGTCATCATCAGAGTTATCAAAGGTGGAAGCTGACAAGGTGAAAATAGAGTGGTTGACATGGTCACAAAAGTTTTGGACTAACTCATTTTTTTCTTTTTCCTATGGGTAGGTAAACTCTGATGTGGGACTATTGTAACGGCTAGGTCATTGGAAGATGGTTCGTCAGCTGCCCAAGATGCATGATCAAGGGTTTTCCAATAATAGTGTTTAAGCCATTCTTCTTTGGACAAGGGCTTCTTATTACGGGGGCTAGATGGATTTGGTATGGGTTTTATCATTTGGTCTAGTTCTCCAAATAAATTATCTAGGTTCATGGTGTTGGTAGAGGAAAGGGAATCCCATTCATAGTCACTTGAGTCAGGGGATTCATCATAAACTAGGGGAAGTGGTTCATGAGATATCTTGATGTCTTTATAAGCACTCACTTCCTCTTCAAATGGTGATGAAGTACTAGGAAACTCAATTCTAAATGGTTGAAACCCTAGCCCTAGGCCTTTCGGTCGTGGTGAGACAATGATCGGTTCAGTCCTTCCATTTTGATGTAGTCCTAACCCACTATGTTTGCCATAGCCTTTACTTTGCATTATCTTAAATCCTTTTCCATATTGATCCTTAGCTATCTGAATAGACGGTGAGGGGTATTCATTTTCTTCCTGGTACAACCAGGAGGTAATATCACTTAGGTCCACAATTTCTTCACTTAACTCTCCCCATTTGGTCAATGTCATTGTAGGGGGAACATGAAATGTGACTACGGATTGTCTCCTATCTTCCATGGATAGACTATATGCCTTAGGTGGAACCAACTGACTGACACAATAGGATGCCTTCATGTAATATTCTCCACAACCCTTGTCTTGGATCTCAACCTTAGGAGTGGATGATGGTGGTTTGAATGAAATGGAATTGGTAAGATGTGATGGATCAACATATAGGGATAAAGTGGATGATGAAGCTTCTTTATTAACTGGCACTTGTCATTGTGGAATTTCCCTTAGGCTTGTACAATATTGAAAAGGATCTGGATCACCATCAATTGTGATCTCGGTGCCATTATACAAGAATTTAAGACACTGGTGATATGTGGAAGGTACAAATTTCATTGCATGTATCCAAGGTCTACCTAACAATAGGTTATACATAAGGGTGAGATCCAATACTTGGAAGTTGGTGTTCATAACTTTCAGGCCAATTCTGATAGGGAGTGTGACAACTCCTTTGGATGATCTTTCCTCATCATCGTAAGCCTTGATGAATATACTCTTAGAGGTGTCTACGCATGCTTCTAAGAATCATAATGCCTTAACCAATTTTAGAGTACACAGGTTCAAACCTTCTCCCCCGTCGACCAAGACTCGTCTGACTTTGGTTTGATGGACTAGGACTTCAAGATGTAATGGGTCATTATGATCGGTCTTTTCTGTTGAGTAATCTTGTTGAGAAAATGTGGCATGATGGGAGTTGGTTAAGTATCCTACCATTTCTCTGAAACGACTGACATCTAAGCTGGTAGGGACATTTGTGCTCTGTAAGGCTTTGTCGAGAATGGATCGATGCTCAGGTGATAAAGTTAACAGTTCCAAAATGGTTATTTGTGTTGGGGTCTTGCTCGATTAATCAAGTAGATTGTACTTAGAATTGGAAGACTGTGTAGGTGGCTCAGAAGAAGGACTTGGAAGAGTTATCTTAGTTTTGAATGTATCTACAACACATTCAAGACGCTTCTTAATGGTGATGGTATGGAAATTTTCATTTGCAGCTTGGAGGTCATTTATGATCATACCTTTTCCATAGTCATACTTGGTATTTGCATAATTGGTCAATGTAGCATTCTTAGTTCCCGAACTAGAGGCCTTTCCTTTCATGTGGTCATGTAATGGGTCTATGAAGACCTTTTGATCACTGTTCTTGGTATTTTTTTTCCCATTGACCTCTATGGTTCCATCTTCAACAAAGTCTTGTATGATATTCTTCAGTTGTCACCATTGTTGTAGGTTGTGTCCTTTTATTCAATTGTATTCACAATAGGCATTATCATCCCACTATGAAGGTTTAAACTATCCAAGATCATACTGTCTTGGTTCCAATGGTTTTAAGAGATCATGTTTAATCAAATCTTTCAAAATTGTCTCGATTGGTTGCCCCAAAGGGGTAAATTCACGTTTAGGAAATCTCCTTTGTGGTCGTTGTTGTTGTGAATTTTGGACAAAATTTGTTGTTTGATCTAGATTAATCGTCATGTCCTGATTGGGGTTGTAACCTCTAAGTGTGATGATTGGTCCTGCATGTATGGTTTTAGCTTCAACAATGTCGTCATTTGTAACATTTTTGTTTCTAGACTAGAACTTGTTTCTATCGTTGGGTGTGTTTTGATGTTGAACAACTGGGTTTCTGCCTGGTACTTTAATTTCTCCTTTGTCAATAAGGCCTTTTTCAAGGATGATGCCATTTTGTACCAAGTCTAGGAATGAAGTACAAAAATGTACCCTTAAGTCACCTCTCAGTTTTGGACTAATATTTTCAAGGAATATCATGACTTTTTGCTTTTATGGTATTTCAACTGGACATCTACTAGCTAAACTACTCCATCTCTGAAAGAAAGTGGTGAAAGTTCTACCTTCTTCTTGCATTGTGCGACACAAGGTAGCTATAGTTATTCCATTATCTATGTTAAAGGCAAAGTGTTCGACAAACTTCTTAGCTAATTCATCCTAGGATAGTATGCCATATGGTAATTTAGAGAACCATTCCAGTGCTATCCTGATAAGGGTTCACAAAAATAGTCTCATCAAGTATGTGGGGTCATATGATATGTCCATGCATGTTGTAGAGAATTCTCTAATGTGTTCTAAAGGATTCCTCCTCCCATTATACTTACACAAATTTGGTATAATGTATCAGTGTGGGAAGGGTGTCATGTATAGCGCTTTGTCAAAAGGACATGAACATAAATCTTGTGCTGAGAGAGTTCGTTTTCCTAACATAGACATGTTTTCCATCTATTGTTGAAGCATTTGCATTTGATTTTGGAGAACATCTACTTGTGTCAAGGACATGTTGTTCGCGTTGCTAGGATCAATGTAGGTGTTATGAAATGCTATGTTTTGTGATGGATTGTGATTTGGCGAGGGAATATATCCCATTTAAATGTTCTGATTTGGTGTAGGAATATTTCTTGTTTGAATGTTTTGATTTGGTATAGGAATTTTTCATGTCTGATTGTTTTGATTTGGTATAGGAATATTCATGCCAACTTTGGATCTCTTACCAGTAGTGTTTGTGCCAAAGGGGTTTGATGAAGTTGTTCCCGTAGTAAACTGTAAGCCTTGTGTTATGTTGAAATGGATTGTGCTTACAATTGATGATGTTTGAGTAGGTATGCCAGTTGGTATTGTTGCGGTAATTTGAGGAATAAACACACTTGACATCATGGTTTGCGTTGGTTGAGTAGATGGTGTTTTCAAAGTGTGAATATCAAATCTTGGTGGTAGTGTGGCACCTTCTACTAGCAACTTTGCTAGATATCGTTGGGGATCATTTGCCAAACACTCATCCATAAAGGATGCAAACTCGGGATCTTGTATGGCGATGTCTATGTCTTCAACATAAATTTGTCCATGTGTGTCTATAGTGACGTGTTTTTCAAGAAAAGTTATGTGTGGTCTCTCTTTCCCTGATGGTTGATTTCTGAAAGGATTGAAAAATTCGTTAGGGTCCGACATTGCTTTATGTTTCTTTTTAGACCTTGTTTCAACCATGAAAAGTTGCTCAAAATGGGGTAATGCAAACTATGTCTAAAAACTGATATGTCATATTTCTATGTTTTTTGGATTTTCTGAATATAAAGGATATTGCTAAAGATTTTTAAAATGACGTATGCTAGGATGGACAATATGTAAAATTTCGAGTAGACTATGATAGTAAATGATTCTAAGATGGGTATAACCTACCACCTATGGAATTGAATAGTTGCAACCCTCTAAGACACATGCGGCTCAAAATATGACACTTGCGACTTTGTTTGACAGTTGCAATTTTCTGAAGATAATATTATGACTAACTCAGTTTAATGATCAATTTTTTGATGAATACAACAAAAAACAAGCATAGAATACAAAGTGTTTTCAGTTTGAGGTGTTGAATTTGTTAAAACCAGAAGACAATTACAACCTAGGCTATGTTGGATAGTATTTACTGAGTTCTTACTTGGATAAATCCAACTACGCATATTCAAGGTAGATGACTAGTAGCTTGACCCCACTGGCTCCCCTCCATAACACTCACTTATACGGGACAACCAAGCTACTGTACCCATAAAACTCCCATGGCATACATCTCATCTCAACACATGAACCATAAGAATGTAAGACAGCTTCACAGGTTTGAACCTACTACACCAACAAATAGATAGGATTTTGGAAAAACCTACAACAAGGTGTTTAGTAAGGGCATTTCATTTGTGGGCACCATCCAGTATGGTGAGAGACCATTTCTTCCCTTCTCGTCGGAACAGTGAGCGTGTTTTTTGGGGTTTCCCCCAAAAATCCACTTTTATATACCCGCTGGAAGTCGTTGGCTAAAGAGTGTTACCAGTCTGAGTCATCGTGGGGTGAGTACTTTTTCCCACCAAGACAGGCCCAAGTTCTAGATTTAGTAACCATTTCTCTTACACACAGGATCGCACGAATGCGCAAGGGGAGAGGATACTTCAATATACCAAATCATAAGGGGTTTACAAAATGTGCTTCCGCACTAGACAAAGAAAACACTGGTTAATTTTAATCCAAATGACAATTATTTAATCTACCAAACACAAAAATTAATTTTAAAAAATTTAAAGCCTTCGTCAGTAGGTCCTGCATGCAATTGATTAGTAGTTTATTGGTTGTCTTTATCATTCGTCCTGCAGAAAAGAAAGGGTTTTGGTTTTTCAAAGTCTTTTATGCTTCCTCCTGCAAAAACATTGTTATCCTCCTAAAAAAGGCTGCAAACAAATGATTAGCGAAAAATAAAACAAAACAAAAATTACCAAAACGCAAAAAATGAAAATTAAAAATTAAAATTTTTACCAGGTAGATGCATAGTTTCAATTCACAAATGCATCACGATGTTGATAGTCAGATGCATTGCGGGAGGTCTCAAATGCGGCTTGTGTTGTCATATGCATTGCAGTATTTTTTAGATGCGGTTCTCTAACTCAGATGCATCATTTTTTTCAGTCAGATGTGATTTTCCATACGATACCGGTCAAATGCGTCGCAGGAAGCCACAAATGCGTCACATAAAGACAGATGCGTCACACGAAAGTCAGATGCAAAAATTAAGAGTTTCAAAAATTAGAATTTTTTTTACTAGTCAAATGCATCACAAGAAGCCACAGATGCATCACACAAAGTTAGATGCATCACAAAAAGCCACAAATACGTCGTTCTGGCTTGCAAATGCATTACTTCAGCTCGCAGCCGCAAAAAAATCATGTTTTTCTTGTAAAAAAGGTATCCTTAACGAAAATATGCAGTATAATATATGAAAAAAATTATCCCGGCCCTTCCGAACCCAACCATGCTATCTATTTGACCTCAAAAGGCTCCCAAAAGTGTTATTTTCAAGATTCTTCAAAAGTACCTACACCCTTCAAAACAAAAAATGCCAAAAACTTCCAAACAAAGAATGTCAATCAAGAGGGTTAGTAGTTCATGTCGGGTTCACCAAATGGGACATAGATAAAATGGATTGTTGCACAATAAATATGGTTAAATCTAATCTAACAAGCATAAATCTAAATCAAACAACAAAGAACGAAGTAAATGAACTAAAACAATAGAACAGTCTCACCGAATATCAGTCCACCTCTTCAAATTATCTTGATTGTCCTTCTCCATTTTGTTGTATCGATATTCTTGCCCTTAGATTTTGTGTATGTATGCAAGCATAGCCTGGATGTATTGTCTAAGCAAAATATCAAAGATTATAAGTTCTTCTCAAAATTATATAAATTTCGGGAGGAGGAATAATGACAATGACAGGTCAATTTATAGAAATTGGGTTTTCGAACGATCGACTCATATTCGAAAGAGAGATCAACGATCGAGATTGATGAATGCCATGCAATGTGAGTTTTGTGTCAGTTAGAACGTGAGTTGGTAAATTCTGCAAGATAAAGATTAAATTCGAATAATAATTTAATCTAGTGTTAAAACTATTCAAAAATAGAAAGAACACGAGTTCAAAATTAAATAAATGATTTAATCTTCAGTGGAAAATCTTCGAAAATAGAAGAATTAGACTTTGAATGAAAAGGATAAAGTTAGAACTCGGAGAATAATCTGTTTGAATGCATACATGAATTAATTAATTAAACAAATATATTTAATTAATAAATATGTTCATGCATATGAGTTAGAACTAGTTAACTAGCTGGTTGTGAGAGAGAGTCCTTTCGTAGAGACGATCAGATATCGAATCCAAAGATAACTGGTGGATTTAAATAGATCTCGAGTTAGATGGTGAGTGAATAATTAGATAACTGGGTGACAGAAGAATGTGACATAAACAATTAATTATGAATTAAATGTTAATTTAATTCGACATTCGAAATTGAAAGATTTAATTAAATAAATAATGATTTATTTAATTGACTATTGAAAGGTTAATTGAATAATTAAATAATAAATTGTTTAATTAAGAAAGAGAATTAATTAGTTAGCAACATAATTAAATAAATATGATTTATTTAATTAATCAAAGTTGAATAAGGGTCATAATGAATTAATTAAATAATTAAAAGGTTATTTAATTAATAGAGGAAAGATGTGTTTAGGAAGTAATTAAATAATTAATATTATTTAATCATGACCAAGGACATTAGAAAATTATGTCGAAAGTGGTATTCGTAGGCCTCTACCAATTTTTAGTGTCTACAGTAACAAGTATGTATTAGTAGCTATCAAGATATAATCACCATAGATGAAATGGAAACCACAACAAATTCTAATAAATCCAACTATCCATACATCAAATATATGCAAATAATAACAAGTGGACCCCATGGCATTGACATATACAACCCATAACATGCAACCACAATCTCTATATGTGAGACTTTTCATATAAGGAACACACACATATATGAACTCCCATTTCATAGGTAATGTCAAATCTGAAAAATGATCAAGGCATCCAAGATACACTAATATCATCACATAAAGAGTAACCAATATCATGTAGTACCAAGGAACATCCACAAAGATATGCAAATCTTGCAAACCAATATGATGTGATACAAATCACACCACAAGTCTCTATATCTTTCCCAAGTTCTTCACACTCAATAAAGGAAAGAGATAAAGGAACATCAATTTCATCACTAAATAATAATGACTAACACATGACCACAAACATAGTGATCACCATAGCTTCACACAAGATCTCAAATCCAATGTCATGTGAATACAAACATCTAGCAAGAAGAACAAGACCAAAGAGAGAACTCATGAATCAAAACATGTAGCATGAACTATTATACACACACCTCTAAATGTTATGTTGTGATAAGTTTGATCTCATCCATAAACCCAATGAGAATAACACTATCCACATCTAACAGTAACCAAGATGTATGCATCGCAAACCAAAGGAATAAAATCTCAAGGAAATAAGCCCAATAAAATCTCCTAAAATCATCTTCAATGAATAATATTACAATGCATAAGGATATAAACATTCCAAAATACCTAAAATGAACCCTCTAGAACTAGAAAACCATATATCAATATCCATATGCACAAGAAGAAAAATTATAGAACATATTGCATCTCAAAATAATAATGGGAAATACCTCTTAGATGATAAACCTCCAAGTTGATCAAGATTAGGGAATGAGAATGCTCCTCCAAGATACTCAAGTCATCATGAATTATATAAGAACAATATCCTCATAGGTCCATGTTGAAATCATGTCCAACCAGGGTGTAGGCTCCTCAAACTTCCAATTGAAACCTCATCAATAGTAATCATCTCAACAAATGTCTAATTATAAAAGGTCTCCTAGCCTCACCTATGTCTCTAAGTATTTGTGAGAACCTTTAACCATTCAATCCATTCCAAATTCCAAATTTAACATGGCACTATCATGAATCTCCAAAGGAAATGATCAATTTACTCAATACTAAGAGAACCTAAAATATCAATGTCAAAGCCCCAATCATGAAATTGGTAACACATCATTATCTCATATCTCCTCAAAAGAAGATCATATTCTCCAAAGAACATATCATGTACTTGTATCATGCCAAAAATATGATGTGCAATCAAGATTACATCATGACATAATAACTAAACCATACTATCAAAAACAAGGATCACATGTTAAATGAAAAATCATGACACCTCAACCAAAGGCTAAAGAGTCCCTCATGGCTAACTATTTTCATGTGAGATTGCCCCAATACTCAATACTAAGAGAACCAAAAATATAAATGTCAAAGCCCCAATCATGAAATTGGTAACACATCATTATCTCATATCTCCTCAAAAGAAGATCATATTCTCCAAAGAACATATCATGTACTTGTATCATGCCAAAAATATGATGTGCAATCAAGATTACATCGTGACATAATAACTAAACCATACTATCAAAACAAGAATCACATGTTAAATGAAAAATCATGACACCTCAACCAAAGGCTAAAGAGTCCTTCATGGCTAACTATTGTCACATGAGATTGCACCCTGCTGAACATGGGGTTCAACATTCCAATGACACAATGGAAACAACATCAAGATGTGGGACCTTGTGTGAATGAGGTCGAGTCTCTAGAGAAGGTTGACTTCCTCTTTTAATATAAGTACAAATGTGTTGGTCTAACCCAACACATGAAATCCTATCACTACTCTACTCTAATAGCTCACAAGGGGAAAGAGATAGAAGGAGAACATGAAACGGAAATAGAGGTTATACACAAAGATAGAAAGTTCTTTTTTGCTTAAGATTTCTCAATACATCAATAAATAAACTAAACACACATTCAAACAAGAAGCTAAGAATTTTTACTAAAAAATATAAGAAATAGCTATGACAATAGCTAGATTTCATTAACATAAGGAAAAAAGATAGACTTGACAATGGCATAATGTAGAAATATAGTGTTTGCTAAAGAAATTGTGAGAGGATCCCTAAGTAAGAACCCATAAAAAGAATACAAGTGTTTCTTTTATAGATCAAGCATAAATTGGATGATTACAACCAAACCCTAACCCAACTAGTGTTAGCAATTGGAAGAAATCTTATCAAGGAAATATTTTCTCATGAAATTTGTACCAAAAAAGGGAGCCTAGAGAAACCAAGACCTACATGCCATACCCTTGCCATAAATTTTTGCCTAAAAGTGCATCCAAATCCCCCCATAAAATTATGGATATGGGCATGAATCTATCAAAAGGGAAAAAACAACAACAATAAATGAGTATGGGTGCCACAAAATCCACTTGTAGAAGTCAAAGAATGTTTTGAATGTTGTCTTTATTGCCTAAAATCTGAAAAAGGTAGTTGAGGAGGTGGTTTGAGAATTAATAGTGTTGTCATGGTAAAACATGCTATTTCAAAAAATATCGAGATGTTGGGCCCAAATGGAAACCTTTGCATCATTAAATGGTCTAAAACCTCAAAAAAGAGTATCCTTCACTAGGGGTCGGGCATCGAGCCTTTAGCATACCACTTGCTAGAAGAATGGAGAAGGAAGAAAGCAGAAACGATGAAATGTGAAGTGTGAAAAGGTTGCCCTTGTCAAACATTGGAAGTTGGGGAGGAGGCTTACACCTTATCATAGAGATGAAAATGGTACAAGGTAAGATCAAAGCCTGATGTCCGAAGGGAGCCATTAGAGTTCAAAGGTTAGGAAGAATTTGTTGCAAATATGGTTTTTGTTGCACCAAAAGATCAACCTATTAATTCTTGATACAATCACTAGAGTTAATGAATCCATGGGAGGTGGTTAATCCATGTCACGAACCAGAGAATTATGTTGCACAACACAAGGAGACCATGGGAACACACATTGTAATAATCCTCCCCAGTGTAAGCGATAGGTTTGAACCCGTGACTCAAGCTCTGATACCAATTATTGTAAAGATGGTTTCCATTGCACCAAAAGATCAACTTGTTAATGTTCGATAAAACTACCAGATTTAATGAATCCATGGGAGGTGGTTAATCCATATCATGAACCCAATAATTTCACTACACAACACAAGGATACCAAGGGTGCTAACCTTGCAACAGAAACGTTACCTCTTATGATAATTAACGTGAGAGGTAAAGGGAAAGATCGATGCTCAACACCCAAAAGTTGAAGAGATATTTTAGGGATTGGGTTAGGGAGAAGATATACTTCTTACCGAAGGAAGGTAAAAGGTAAGAGGGAATGTCGATCCCCAAAGTCCAATAATTTGATACGTATTCAAATTTAAGGGAAAACTTGATCGAGACTTCAGGAGGAAAGAGAAAGAAGAAATGCCTGATCAAAGAAGACCGAAAGTGAAATCGGGGGTTAGGGGTTGGAAGGAAGAGTTACACGCTATCAAAAGAAAGTGGTAATAGGTAAGAGATAATCTTGACACCTAAAATTCCAAACAATGAATACTTAAGAAAAATCATGAAGTCTTCATCGAAACTTCAGGGGTCGAAAGGTGAGCTTAAGGCTTGCAAAGAGAGAGTGGTAAGGGTTAAGGGGTAAGGTTAAAGGCCAAAACCCAAAACACTTAGGCAAGAAAAGGAAAGAACAAGAAAAAGAGATGGGGGATTAGAGCGATGGAGAAAGTATGCAAGAAGAGAGGTATGTGAAAACCTCAAAGCCCAAAAACTAGGATTAGCCAATTTTAGGAACCTCCCCAAGGAAAATTCATGCAATATGGCTCATGTATGATCTCTCAAATCGATTATCAATAATGGGTCATCTAAGGGTGGCATGAAATGCCAAAATTTTTGGTGATTTCTGTGAGATGATTATGTGCTAATCATGGAATCTAGGGGCCTTATCAGTCCATTGGGCATAGAGTCATGAAAGGTATTTACAGAATTGGGACTCCCAAGGGAAAAAAAAAACATGTGCAGGCCTACACTTGGAGGAAAGTAGAAAACTAGAGCATGCATTCCCTTAAGGAGAATACAGGGTGTGCAAAAACACTTCTCGTAAAAGCAACAACTAAGCTAATATGTACATGAAACTCAAAACCTTTGTAAATAAGGTTTGAGGTGAATCCCATTGACTAAGAATGGAAGGACCTCACTATCCAACTTGAAGAGATGGAATGCATTGGCCTCTTACAACTAGTGATGACATATGGACCACTCCAAATGGCATAAAACTTGGAGTGCCTTGCAAATTTGGCTTTGTCTACATCCCATTTTAGCACTAGATCTCCCTCTTGGAACACCCCAAATTTCTTTTATGTCAAAATTTCTTTTGACCTATGTTTGATGTGTCTCTATGACTTGCAAAGATTTGTTCCTTCTCTCCTCCAACCACAAAATATCAACCAACCTTGCATCATAACATAATTTCCTTCTAAATCCAATTGATTGTAATGTCCCTCTTTTGGGTTAATCATAATTCTTGTCCTGATCTTCTGAAGATATCCTTTATGACGGTTTAGTGTTCAAACTATATTCTTTTTCTCCTTTTCCTGATCAATCATAAGATAAAAACATTCATAAATCTATTCATTTTTATATCAAATAATCACAATTACTTATAAGGTTTAATAATTGCAACAAGCATCATTAGTGCATAATGGTATAATACATATATATATATATAATTATCATTTTACTTATATCCATTAATATTCATATATATATGTTTATATAATTATTCTTTCTTTATTCATATATATATTCTTTATTCATTGCATATTATTCATTATAAAATTTATCTATATCTATACATATATACTTGTATGCCTATTAGATAATATATATTAAATGACTCTATATTCCAATGCATAACAATCATTGTTGCTACTATTTTGAATTGCATATAGTATTTATCTATGTCTTTCCTCCCCTCTTCCTTATTTTCCTTCCTTCTATTTATACCATTCAAGGTAGGTGACTCATGGGGGAATGTATTGTTTGGTGAAAGAGCTGACATTTCACAAAATATATTCCTTTGTTAGATTTAATTGCTGCCTTTAAAGGCTTATTATCACAATAATATCTATTTTGAAAATAATATATTATTACTAATAATTATGATATTTCAAATTATACCCTTATTTTATTATTTTATTTTGATGTTTTATTGAACATATTTTAACATTAAAGTATAATAATAAAACCAATTTGCTAATATCTTATTATTATTTTATTCTAATATATTACAATCTTTGATGTGCAATGATTATAGTATTTATTTATTATTATTATTTTTTGATGTTAAGTTATTTAATACTAGAATGTAATAACAATAATTTTCCTATATATTTGTTATTTAATATTAATATATTTTTATATTGATATGGTACACATTTATTTTAAATTTAATAGTTACAATATTAATTGATGTTTATGTTTTATATTAATTATATATGTATATTTTTAATCATGTTTATAATATTTAAATCATTAAATTGTTTATATTAAATTATAATTACGATATTATTATTTAATTGTTCTATACATTTTATATAATAATATTATAATTAATCTCTATATTTATATGTATATTTTTTAACATGTTATTATATATCTAAAGATATAAATATATTAAGCGTATACTTATCTCAGATGCCCCTTTGTGATGGGGACATCACAAATTTCCCCCACTTGACTTTTCTTGTCCTCAAGTAAAAATCACTTTAGTTTCTCCTAGAATCTCTTCCTCTCATCTGTCATTAACAGCACACAGGTTAGTCATGTTTTTAAATGAGAAAGTTCTATAATGATTTAACTATTTGAATAAGTATATCCATTAAAATATAAATATATTAAATATATACTTATCTTTGTGATGGGGACATCACAAGTCTCCCCTGCTTTGATTTTTCTTGTCCTCAAGCAATCCATGCGCTCTTCTTCCTCGATCTTGCTAGTCTTATTTCAAGCCTTTTGGATTCCTCCTCTAGGGAGTCTTATCTAGGGATTTTTTGGATTCCTCCTCTAGGGAGTCTTATCCAATCTTTATGGATTCCTCTCGATGGAGTCTTATCTAGGTTTCTTGCTTTTCCTTGGATTCCTCCTCTAGGGAGTCTTATCCAAGTTCTTCTAGATTCCTCCTCTGGGGAGTCTTATCCAGGTCTTTTGGATTCCTCCTCTGGGGAGTCTTATCCAAGTATTTTGGATTCCTCCTCTGGGGAGTCTTATCCAACTTTTTTTCCCTTGGATTCCTCCTCTAGGGAGTCTTATCCAAGTTCTCTTGGATTCCTTCTCTGGGGAGTCTTTTCCATATTTTGTTCCCTTGGATTCCTCCTCTAGGGAGTCTTATCCAATTTCTCTTGGATTCCTCCTCTGAGGAGTCTTATCCATCTTTTGTTCCCTTGTATTCCTCCTCTAGGGAGTCTTATCCAAGATCTTTTGGATTCTTCCTCTAGGGAGTCTTATCCAAGATCTTCTGGATTCCTCCTCTAGGGAGTCTTATCTAGGTCTTTGCTTCTCCTTGGATTCCTCCTCTAGGGAGTCTTATCCAAGTCTAAGCCTTATACTGAAAAAGAATATTTTATTAGTTGTTTAAAAGTTTTACATCTATAGTCCATCTTGTTCTAATTAAGAACCATCAAATTTTGTTGATCCTGAATTTCATCTTTAAATGTCTTAATCATTTTTTTTTTCCATGTGGCATCATCTTCCGGAAGTCCCTTCCCTTTAATTAAGAACTCAGTGATGACTTTATTCCTTAATTTCCTTTCCCAAGTATCCAGGATAACTTCAGGCTCTAAGGTGAGTTGTACTTCATCATCTAGGTAGCTCAAGCACACAAGCAAGTAGCTCAAGTAGGAAAACAAGAAACTCAAATACATAAGCAAGTGGCTTAAGCACATAGGAAAGTATCTCAAGTAGACAATCAAGTAAGTAAGTAGCTCAAGCATGCAAGCAAGTAGCTCCAAAAATTATGCAACTAGCTCAAGTAGACAGGTAAGCAGCTCGAGAACACAAACAACCAGCTCAACCACGCAAGCAACCAGCTTAAGCATGCAAGTAATCAGCTCAAGCATCCAAGTAATCAGCTCAATCAAGTAGACAAGTAACTTAAGTAACAATCAAGTAGCTCAAACATACAAGTAACCATCTCAAGAAAGTAGGCAAGCAACTCAAGCATGTAAGAAATCAGCTCAAGCATGCACTAATCAGCTCAAGAAAGTAGGCAAGTAGCTTAAGTAGACAAGCAAGTAGCTCAAGCATACAAACAACCAGCTCAAGCAAGTAGGAAACCAGCTCAAGCATGTAAGAAAGTATCTCAAGCAAGCAAGTATCTAGCTCAAGCAAGTAGGCAACTAGCTCTAGCACACAAGCAACCAACTCAAGTAAGTAGGCAACTAGCTCGAGCACACATAGAATGACAGGAAAGATGCTCTGATACCACTGTAATGTCCCCTTTTTGGGTTAATCATAATTCTTGTCCTGGTCTTCTGAAGATATCCTTTATGATGGTTTAGTGTTCAAACTATATTCTTTTTCTCCTTTTCCTGATCAATCATAAGATAAAAATATGCATAAATCTATTCATTTTTATATCAAAAAATCATAATTACTTATAAGGTTTAATAATTGCAACAAGCATCATTAGTGCATAATGGTATAATACATACATATATATATATATATATATTATTCTTTTACTTATATCCATTAGTATTCATATATATATGTTTATATAATTATTCTTTCCTTATTCATATATATATTCTTTATTCATTGCATATTATTCATTATAAAATTTATCTATATCTATGCATATATACTTGTATGCCTATTAGATAATATATATATATATATATATATATATATATATATATATATTAAATGACTCTATATTCCACTGCATAACAATCATTGTTGTTGTTATTCTGAATTGAAGATAGTATTTATCCATATCTTTCCTCCCCTCTTCCTTATTTTTCTTCCTTCTATTTATACCATTCAAGGTAGGTGACTCATGGGGGGAATGTATTGTTTGGTGAAAGAGGTGACTTTTCACAAAATATATCCCTTTATTAGATTTAATTGCTGCCTTTAAAGGCTTATTATCACAATAATATCTATTTTGAAAATAATATATTATTACTAATAATTATGATATTTTAGATTATACAGTTATTTTATTAATTTATTTTGATGTTTTATTATTTTATTTTGATGTTTTATTGAACATATTTTAACATTAAAGTATAATAATAAAACCAATTTGCTAATATCTTATTATTATTTTATTCTAATATATTATAATCTTTGATGTGCAATGATTATAGTATTTATTTATTATTTTTTTTGATATTAAGTTATTTAATACTAGAATGTAATAACAATACTTTTCCTATATATTTATTATATTTGTTATTTCATATTAATATATTTTTATATTGATATGGTACACATTTATTTTATATTTAATAGTTACAATATTAATTGATGTTTATGTTTTATATTAATTATATATGTATATTTTTAATAATGTTTATAATATTTAAATCATTAACTTGTTTATATTATATTATAATTACAATATTATTATTTAATTGTTCTATACATTTTATATAATAATATTATATTTTATCTCTATATTGATATGTGTATTTTTTAACATGTTATTGTATATCTAAAGATATAAATATATTAAGTGTATACTTATCTCAGATGCCCCTTTGTGATGGGGACATCACATTGATGTTCCAACTCAAGAGAAGGCAGTTCCAATGATAATGGTAACCTTTCCCCCTTCCATAAACTATCATGATAGGAGAATTACCAATTTCTCTTTCAGGAGTAATTCTATCAGCCCAAAGGGTTGTCTTCAGTTTTCTATGCTAGACTCTTTGTTGTCCTCAATGGTCCTCCTGATAATCCTGATGAGGTTTTTATTTGAAACTACCTCTGACCACCTAGTGATGTAGTCAGTGGCTATCAAAATCCATTTATAACTAGCACTTGAAGGTGGATTTATCATGCCGATAAAATCCAAACCCCACATGTAAATGACTGATCAACCTGAATGGGATGAAGAGGAAGGGTATCCAACCTTTTCTTTCCAAAAAATAGAGCATGCCTTTTGCAATTTCTCACCCATTTGTGAGTATCATTGAACAAGGTTGGCCAATAATAACCAGCCCTCATGATCTTTGCAATAGTAGTCCTTGCAAAAAAATTCCACTTGAATAACCCTTATGGAATTATTCCAACAATCTGTTAACCTAAAATACCTTTATGCATCTTAATAGGACCCCATTGAAATCCTTTCTGAAAAGTATACCATCCACTATGACATAGGGAATGGACTTTAACCTGAAGTTTCTTCTTCTAGTCCTATCTAGACTTGGAGGATATCTACCTTTCTGAACAAAGGTAGTCACATCATTCAACCATCTTATATGAGTGTCAATGTTGGGTGCTTAGTGTTCTTGTAATGCAAGGGTAGCCTCTACAAGAGTCTCAATTACTGAGACATTTTTTTAACACAAGCCTTTTCCTCTTACTAAATTGGTGATTTTGATGTCAACATCATACTCCACCACCCTAGTGACCCACCCAACTCTCTTTTTATTGATATCTCTTCTTAACAAAAACTCTTTAACACTAGCATGGGCTACCATTAATGGTGTCCTATTATTAAATAATATGTGTAAAAAAATTCAATGCTCTAACAGTACCAAGAGCCTGATTTTCAATGTGGTTGTACTTGAATTCATATTCTTTAATCCCTTCACTGAAGAAAGAAATGGGATGCTCTAGATTTTACTTATTTATCTAGTTTAGAACAACTGATATACATGCTTGACCTCCAAAGGTATAGAGAATGAAATCCTTGTCATAATTAGGATTAGCAAGGGTAGGATCCCTAGAAATTTCTTGTTTAATAGCCTCAAATATATCCTTACCTTCCTTGATCCATTTGAAGACCATGTATTTCTTGAGCATGGAAGTAAATGTTGGAATCTGGGAACACTGGGAGGGGGATGAATCAGTGTTATGCAATCTTCATATCTATTATTATGATATTTAAACCATTTCCCCATTAAACCAAAAGAAAGATGTAAACACACAAAGAAATCATCCACAACACCATAACACAAGGATTTTTATGTGGAAACCCTGTTAAGGAAAAAACCACGGTGGAGGTCAATCCACAATTTGAGTACTCAAATATAGGTTTTACAAAATGGGAATGCACTTGTATTCAAGCACATTGCCTAGAGCTCACTACTCAAAATAGGAAGGCTCGCTGCCTTACAAAAGGATCAGATTAAATCCATCTAAAGGGTTGAACTAAAGGAATAGCATCTTCAAATGCCAGGTTATAGTTCTGGTTGAGCACATTAATCGATTTTAGACCTTTTGTCTAATTTTTCTCTTCTTCTCTACTTTGTTGCAACTCACATCACCAATCTTATATGCGCAAATGAAATTGGACAACTACCCTTCTGAATTTTGCATCACACAGTCATACACTTCACTTCTATCCTACTTCCATCCCAAAATGATATAAATAATCGATCTTATATATCTACATCAAGGGATAATATCATCTTCATGTCGACTTTAGCAAAATATATAATATTTTCCAATCGATGGCTTAATCCTCAAATTATCCTTAATGTGTACCAACCAAATTCAGCCATAGCATAGTGAGGACCTAAATAAACATGTTCAAACACAAAAAAAATTAAGCAATTACTCCTTAAACATCCACAATGGCTATATCCACCAAGTTGGCCTTCTAGCACTGATAAACATAAAATCAATACACTGGATCCTCACACTCGTACACCGATTGATGCGTAGGAACAAAACTTGAGGATAAGGTATTCCAGATACCCAACGAACTTCCTTGATATGTGCAACATGAACTAATAAACTGATAATGCATATTGATCGACAGACTTAACTTTAATCGGATACCCTGTTCTTCACTCTGATTTCTGGTATGAATAGATACAGAAGTGCATATTGGATCAATGACTTAGGTTTCCATCAATGACAACACTAGAATCCATATTCCAACAATCTCCCCCTTTGGAATTGATGGCAACACTTACTGAAAAATGACTAAGTGTCAAAACCAATATAAGTGCGTTGCCAAACTTCAAAACATCAAAACATAGCTCCCCCTGAAATTGATAAGGCATCTTTCACTGCTCTCTCTCCCCCTTTGACATCAATGACAATCACGTATTCAATCTCCCCCTTTGAAATGTGAACAAAAACTTGTTGATTCAAAATTTTGAAAAAGAACAGCTACTACTTGAGTCAGAAGATTATCTTGTGTTTTTTTTTCATCTCCGAAAGAAATTTCTTCCAAGCTTCTACTGCAATCCTAGTGATTATGATCATTCTATTATTTTTAGATGTTTGGTTGATAATATTGATGAGAGATTCCAAAATAGTGATGGTTTCTTCTAGTTTCTCTCCTTTCCTCATTATCTCAATCAACTGCTCCAGTCTACATTCGGTTAAGTCCTTGACTTTCCAAAAAGTGTCCACAAGATTGTTTTTGGTGAATTGAAATTTTGTATGCTCAGACTATAACTCTTGAATTCTTTTCTTGATTGCACCATCCTAATCCTAAAACATATCAAAACTTTGTCCAATCCTATTTAACTCTGTTTCAATTTGTTCCAAATTTTCTTTGTATTTCCCAACTGCATGAGGCCAATGGATGCAATAGTTATAAATTTTGTTTGATGTACTTATGCATTGCCTCAGTTCATTCATTTTAATTTTCAACTTGGTAAGTGATAGCATGAATTGCTCCTTTAAGTGTAGAATTATTTCTTCTTCTTTCTTGTTCTAAGACTCAGAGTCCATGATTTCCTTGATACATTCAATCATTTCTTCAGGAAGAAAATTTTGCAAATTCTCTAATTTGATCTAGTTGTGCACAATATGAGCACTTAGTACACTTAAAATCATATCCAGTTCATATGAAGGTCTAATAGACCACAATCTAGCAATTTTATGTATTCCATCTTCCTCGTGAATAAGTTGCAGTAGTTTTTCTTTGGTTAAATCATCTTCTTCTTCACTTCCTTTTGCCTTTTCTTGATCTACTTCAGCCAATTCCAAATATTTTCCTTGGGTGACCATAGATTCTTCATCAGATTCTTCATCTGGAATATCTACAACCACCTGTTCTTTTCCTTTTCCCTCAACTCTTGGAGTCTTGCATACCGGTGGAGTATAGACAAAAAATTCTTTTGCTCTTTTATTCTTTTTCTCCATCTCATCAAAAGAGGAACCAACTTCAAGTGCCCTTACTGGATGGGAAATGAAAACTGGTCCAAAATTTTCTAGCAAACCTCTAAAGAAACTTGCATATTCATGATCATAGTTTTCCAAATTGTTAGAGTATTCATAAATCTTCTTGAAAAGTGGTTCATTCTCTTTCCATACAACATTGTTCTTCAATGGCAAACAATTCAGAAAGTACATCACAAGACATGTAATCAAGATGCCAAACCTAAAAGGATAACCTATCTCCTTTTTTAATTGCACATTCTCTATTAGTTGATCCTTTAGTAGTTCACATAGGTCAAAGTCTTGATCTTCCATTATCATTTTGTGAGATATGTAAACTACACCAGCCGAGCTTGCTCCTTTTCTATTTTTGAAAAATATTTTATAGGATACTCCATGTGCAATGTACCTTGTTACTGAATCTTTGATTGTCTAAATTATCAATGCCCTTTGATCTCCAATAACTCTAGTTAGGGTTTCGACTTCTTTATTCTAAATAGACTTCTTTCTCAGTATATCCCCAATTTTCCATAATCCAATTAGGAATCCAATAACCTCTTTCTAAATATGATAGGGTTTGTCCAAAATTAGAGTATCATCATTCAATCTACTCAAGATAAACTTAACAATTTCTACATTTTCAAAATAGGGGAATTTACTCCAAATGTCTAGACTTTTGTGTTTTGCATCTTCCAACCATTTTAATTCATCAGGCGATAACAGGTTTCTTACAGCTGTAATCTTCTCACTACTAAACTCATCTAAATTCACAATTCCTTTGATTTTTTCCATTTTGCGTACCGAACTAGTTATTCTACAAAGCACCAAATTAAATGAAAATTCCACAAACAACTAAAATACCTGATAGATTTAGTGATTCGCCATCGAATTATCTTCACTCCTTCAAAATTTTGTTGCAAAGCACTCTCCTTCTCTTCTTCGATGCAAAGTGACAAATGAGGGTTCCAACATGTCTTTGTATACCTTCACACACTTAAATTTTGTAATAAATTATTTTTCCCTAAGTGTTCTAGATACCCTACTTTCTCAAACAATGAGAGAAAAATTCTTTTACGTACCTTCAACTTCTCAATTTTTTGTACAAGTGATCTTCAATGTAGTTGTAAACTATTGACACAACTTTTGACAATCTGCTGCATTCTGATGCTAACTACCAATAGGGGGACAAAGGATTATCTTGAAAAACTCCCCCTAGGCCAAAAGCCTGAGATCAATTTTCGAAGGAATTACCGGAAGCGAGCTTCGGTCCAGAACCATTTCCAACATCAGACTCGTTCTTCCTTACCCATGTCTTCTTCATCTGATCTATTATTTCATCCGCAGACACTTTCCCTTTTCCTTTATCATCTTTCTGTGCATTTATGCCTTTATGTACCAGACCTCTTCTATCCACATTTTTTTTTCTACAGAATCTTGCAATGTGACCATATCTTTTGCAATTGTAGCACACAATATTTCCTTGTCTAGACCAATCATTCTATTGATTTCCTCTAGATTTTCATTGGTTAGAAATATGCCCAAATCTTCCACAAGTATAACATTCAACATTCCTTCTACTGACAGAGTTGTTTGATATACTTCTACATTCAATTGACTTATGACCAAAATCTTTGCAATTGAAACACTAACCAAAGAATGATCAATCACTTAATTTAATTTTACTTCTATATTGAGCTGCCATATGACTAAATTTTTTGCAAGAAAAATAGTATCCTTTAAAATTTTGAGCATTAGGTTGTCTTACCGGATACCTTCAACCTTTGTTCATCTGATTTTCTTGCCTAAACTTTCTTTGTCTAGATCCGGAACATTCTCCTTTTTTCATATCCAAGACCTTGCTTGTCTTTAGCATTCTTCTAACCTTGAGTCATCTCATCAAGCTTAACTAAGCTAATCTTAAACTTCTCCTTGTATTCATTTGCAATGAAAAATTCATCCCTGAGAATAATAATCTATTTTTCAAGTTCTTCTTCATTGTTTTTGGATTGTTGCAGTTCATTTTCTAACTGAATGAATTATCCATTAATTCTTTTGCATTCATCAAATCTTTCTTTTAAGGATTGATCAAGATTCTCCTCATTCTTCTTTCTTTCTTCAATTTCCTTAGTTAGCTTCATCACCATATATTCCATTTCATGCTTTAAGGTAGCATTGTCTCTGGCAAGCTTTTCACATTCTTGAGTTATTTCCTTCAAGGTTTGATTCAAGTGAGTATCATCCATGTTTTCACTCTCTTTCTGCTTAATCTGATCACAGAGATCCTTCCTCTTTTCCTTGGATTTTGCAATCTGATCCTTTAATGACTCAATGAATTTCTCAGCATCCTTAAGATTTGCTTTCAATTCCTGGACTTCTGCTTTAGACCAATCAAGATCATCAAGTGCCACCACAAGATGATGTTGAAGACTGTTGAGTCCATTACATTCCAAGATCTACCTCAAGCTGTCAAACTCCTTCTGAGGAACACTGCTCTAATACCAATTGTTGGAATCTGGGAACACTAAGAGGGGGGTGAATCAGTGTTCTGCAATCTTCATATCTATTAGTATGATATTTAAATCATTTCCACATTAAACCAAAAGAAAGATGTAAAAACATAAAGAAATCATCCACAGCACCATAGCACAAGGATTTTTAAGTGGAAACCCTATTAAGGGAAAAACCACAGTGGAGTTCAATCCACAATTTGAGTACTCAAATATAGGTTTTACAAAATGGGAATGCACTTGCATTCAGGCACACTACCTAGAGCTCACTGCCTTACAAAAGGTTTAGATTAAATACATCTAAAAGGTTGAAATGAAGAAATAAAATTTTCTAATTCTAGTTTACAGTTTCGATTGAGCACATTAATCTATTTCAAACCTTTTGTCTGATTGTGCTCTTCTGCTCTGCTTTGCTGCAACTCGCATCACCAATCTTATATGCGCAGATGAAATTGCACAACTTCCCTTCTAAATTTTGCATCACATAGTCATACGCTTCCCTTCTATCCTTCTTCCATCCCAAATTATATAAACAATTGATCTTATATATACGCATCAAGGGATAATATCATCTTCATGTCAACTTTAGCAAAACATATAATATTTTCCAACCATTGGATCAATCCTCAAATGATCCTTAATGCGTACCAACCAAAGTCAGCCATAGCATAGTGAGGACCTAAATAAACATGTTCAAACACAAAAAAAATTAAACAATTACTCCTTAAACATCTGCAATGGATATATCCACCAAGTCAGCCTTCTAGCACTGATAAATAGAAAATCAATACACCGGATCCCCAAACTCACACAACGATTGATGTGTAGGCACAAAACTTGAGGATAAGGTATTCCAGATACCCAATGACCTTCCTTGATATGCACAACATGAACTGATAAACTGATAATACATATTGATCGACAAACTTAACTTTAATTAGATACCCTATTCTTCACCCTGACATCTGGTATGAATAGATACAAAAGTGTGTACCGAATCAATGACTTAGGTTTCCATCAATGACAACACTAGAAGCCATATTCCAATAGTAAGAGGTTTAACTAAAGCAACAATATTTGGAATGAACCTCCTCACAAATTTGATTGTGCCCAAGAAACTCTATAATCCCTTTTTGTGACTAGGAAGTGGGATGGCCAAGATAGATTTTACCCTTGCAGGATCAATGACCAATCCATCCTTTGAAAAAATGTGTCCAAATTTTTTTCCCTGGTTAGTGGAAAAGACACATTTATTTATTTTTAGGGAATACCATACTTACTACATTTTTGAAATACATGTTTAAGGTGATTGAAATGGTCTCTTTCATATTTTGAAAACACTGTGATATCATCCAAGTAGACCAAAACAAACTGTTTGAACACACCTTGAAATGCCATGTCCATGGCCCTTTGAAAAGTGGCATCTACATTAGTTAGACCAAAAGACATTTTAAAATGAGAATAGGTGCCCCACTTTGTAGTAAGTGCCATCTTATGTTGATTAAATTGTAGTAACCATCCAAGAAAGAAAACCTTTTTGACCCACTGAATCTTTTCAAAATCTGCTCCATAGAGGGACGATAGTGGTCCTTTAGGGATGCTTTATTCAGGCCTCTAAAATCTACACAAATATTGATTTCCCCATTCTTATTTCTAACAGGTACTAATTTTTCCACCCATGAAGAATGCCTAGTAGGAAATATGATTCTAGCCTCAATCAATTTTTCCAACTCTTTTCTCATCAAAAGATCAATCTTATAGGATTAATAGGCCTTTATTTTTTCCTTATAGGCTTAGCATCTAGATCTAATTCAATGGTATGTTGGTCAAGGCCTTATTCAAAACCTTTTAGGTGTTCATAATTCCATGAAAGTACATCACTTTATCTATTGCAAATATCTATGAAAAATTTGTGTTCAGTAGTAGAGCATACCTTTCCCAAGTTCAAGGAATTTCCCTCTACAATCTCAATTGGCTTAAAGTCGCCCCTTTTTGTAGCTAAGTTCATATTATTTTTCTTCAGATGGTCATCTAAGTTGAATATTCCTTCAAGGGCAATGAGACCATTTGGTTTCTTGTTTCTACTCAACTGCACAATCTGATCACCATACTAATTATGTAGCTTGGACTGACTTCTTTTAGAAAAAAATTCCTCCTCTTGCAAAATATTCTCTATTTGTTGGTCATTTTCAAAGACCCACCAATGATCTTGATTAGCTAAAATAGCAGGCCTCACAACAATCCTAATATGTTGCTCCTTTTTACTTGCAATATGTGTTGGTATGTCAAATTGAGTACTGACTGCTACAAGTCTATTAGCATGCTTATTCAAATTTCTTGGAGTTGTTTGGATGTTAAACCCTCAAAGCCTTCTATAAAATCCCAAACCATTTGTTTGTAGGATTTGAGTGTATTTTTCTTGGTTGATATTTGAGTTCTAGCCTAGTGAACAACCAATTTACTATCACCAAATACTTACAACAGATTTATGTTCATTTCTTGTGCAAGTTGGAGACCTTGGATGAGTGCTTCATACTTAGCCAAATTGTTAGTGCAACTAAACTAAAGCCTAAAAGAGAAGTAATACTTCTCCTTACTTGGATATACCAAAATTACACTAGCACTGACACCATTCTTATTTCTAGAGCAATCAAAAAAATTTGCCACAATCCCCCTAGATCCTCTTAATATTTTATGAGATTTGGGATATGAGCATTTTCTTCATGAATGTAATAGGTGTCAAGACCAATCTCTTCCACTTCAGCTATAGTAAGTGGGTCAAATTTTAAATAATTTCACCATTCATCCAACAAACAATTAGGTTCCTCCTCTATAGGATTGGCAGGCTCATGAATAAAACACTCCTCCCTTTGATCATGCAATGTACAATTCATTTTTATAGGGCTAGGGTTTTAAGGTTCTCGATGATCCTTTGCTATGGGATCAGACCTGATAGCTACTTTAGTTCCATACCTAGTTCTAAATAGCATGTGAGACCAACCAAAATATAGGTATCCACCTATCTTAGCGGTGAAATCTCTAGACAAACAAATTGAAAAATGAGAAGGGAGGTCTATGACTGAGATATCTTGCAACACATCACAACTAGGGCATGTATGCAAGGTCAATTTTATCCTCTTAATTACTCCCATTGTTTTGACAACAATTCCATCCAACTGTAATACTCCTTTTTTCATAGGCTCATATTTAATACCAAGGAGATCAACAATCACTTCTGACATAATAAAACCGATAGCCCCAAAATCTATCATACATTTATGCACTATATGATTTCCAATAATTAGAGAAAGATAGAAGGGAGGTGGCTTACTGATTTTTTTAGATTTCCCTTCTTCTTTGGGTTACACCAATATTTTGATGGAGTGATCTACTCATTTTCTCATACATTACCCATATATTTATGTTCTCTTAAAGCTTATTGTAGAAAATCCATTTGTGATGGAATGGATAGAGCCTCCCACATAGTAATAACATTCAAGTTATCTTTCTTCATTTGATCCACCATGTTAAAAGGAATTTAATTGGATTTATAAGGAACATTTGGAACAACAAGATCTATTTTTTCTTAGGTGATCTTAGATTGCTCCATTGGTTGTTTGGGCCTACTAGCAGGCTGATTTGATTGTGGGACATTTGTTATCCTATCTGTTGGTCCAACATCTATAGCCTATCAAGTTTGTTGAGAGATTGATGCTTCCCAAACATAGAAGATGTACAACCCTCCATTTCTCTTCTTTTTGACCTTATATTTTGGGATATTGTATCAACAACTACTTGATTTACACCACAAAATCTTCTTGAAGAAATTTAATTATATAGAGTCTTCATGTGAGTGATTTTGGCTACTAGGAACTAGTTGGTTTGTACTAAATTACTGCGCCGAGGTAGAGGTTTCATTCTGAACCACTAGAATTTGTACAAACTCTTCATTTTGGTAGGAATTTTGATTATGAGACTACTCACATGGGTAACACCACTCTTGCTCTTGGGCTAGGTTATTTTGAGCTAGGAAAAAATATTTAGAAGTAATAGTATCACGTGGATGTATGTTATTCGTTGGCTTAGTATGATTCCACTAATTTTATCCTTGATAAGGTTATCTATTTTGTTAATAACCTTGACCTTGAGGCTAATCAAGCTTGTATTTTTGAGCTTGTTGCCTCTTCATTGATATAACTCATTGTTCATATTTTAGATCAAGGTGCTCTAATCTTTTGGAAATGTAGAAAAAGTAAAATGTTGGCTTGTGGAAACCATTGGAATAGGATCCACCAAGATAGGAGTCATTATTGTTTGTGAAGGAAACTCTAAAAATAAAGGCATTAGTGGTCTGTGAGCTATCTTCCTAGCCTCTATTAATAAATTTTCTGCCCTTATGGAAATATCATATGCACCTGGTAAGGTAAACCCTCCCATAGGTTGAATCATAACAACTATATCATTGTTAAGATATTTTAAGAAATAAAGGAAGGAATACTTAGGAGAAGGTTTCACTAGGGTATGGATTATATCCCAAGTCTTCTAAAATATATAGTTGAATTCACTCATGAATTCATGAGGTTCTCTTTTGATTGTTGTCAATTGTTCTACTAGGGACAAATGGTCACTCTTATCTTCAAATTTCTTGCATAATTTCTCACCTAACTCATCCCAATTATGAATGAAGTTAGGCAGAAAGCCTCTATACCACTACTGTCACATCTTAGAATTTGATGTTGCTTGCTTTTTCTTTATGTGGAACTGATATATGACTGAATGTGTGTGGTAGAACAAATAATAAACAATATGGTATTTTGAGAGATGAAATAAGAAAATGTATGTTTTAATTTAGAAAAAATTGAAATGTATTGAATATAGTTTTATTTCAAAAGTGATGCAAAATAGAAAGTGTTATTTGGATTAATGAATTATATTGCTTTGATTTATATTTTACCTGGATACTAATCTATTAATGGGTGCCTGAGGTTACTTGAGCTATAGGTTGTCGAAGACCAAAGGTGTGGCTAAGGTAGAAGAGGTTAGCTTCCTGGCAGGGTTAAGAAGGAACAGATCGCTCGCACACACACGAGCACTTAGTAACATGTAGATGCATTTAGTATTTAATTTAGTTAATTGTTTATATTGTTTGTACTTTAAAAAATTTAATTAAATTAATTGGTAGTGAAATAAAAGTGCAAAAAAAAGAATTAATTACATTTTAATTGAGATTTCATTTGTAATTAAATGATATTCCTTTATTATTTACTCATTCACAATTAAATGATATTTATTTATTATTTATAGAGGATAATTATTTCATTTGTGATTAAAATGGTATTTCTTTATTATTTATTGAGGATGTATATGATGCATAAAAAAAATATGGTTTTATTATCAAAATTAGGTTATTAGAAAACTTGAGGGAAAATCTTTAAAAGAGGGGGAAAAAAATAACGGAAACACACAATAGTTCTCTTGATCTTTATTTTTCTCTGCAAAACAATAACTGAAAATGGGTGTCGGAGAGAAAGCTTCTGAAGCACAGCGAATCAAGAATGGTGGAAAAGGGTAGAAAAATAAGAGAGGAAAACAAGAAGAGGAAAATCAATAGAAAGCGCTTTCTAGGTTTTTAAATTCTCTTACCAATGTATTTTGTTTCCAAAATGTGTGATTAATTACTATATTGTGAGAAATTGAATTCTATTGTTGCTTCCCAATTGCTTGTAATCATGCATTTGGCGTATAAATTTTTTATTCACTATTCCAAATAGTTGAATCATGCATGTACAAGATTGTAATCCTCTTAACCTTTTAAACTAATTTATTATATTTGTTCTAAAAAAATATTATATATATAAATATACTGTATTATATATTTATACATATATAATACTATTATTAAATATTTTTGGAGGGATTATACAATATTGTACCTTTGAATTGTAAAACATTCGGGAAAGAGAGCCAATATCAGTTTTGTTTTTAAATGAAAAATTGAATTCCTTATTGGGGGATGCCTTGGCACCCATGGCGAGGGCACTGTGGAGACAATGACCCATCACACAGGTCGCGGCCTATGGGATGGGCGTTTCCTTCCACAAGTAGTGCCTCCTATGGGAGAGTGTTGCCCCTTACAGAGCCTTGAGTTGTATGTTAACCCTTGCAAGATTTAAGTTGTCCTTAAATTCATTCGTTGGAAAACACATTTAATTTTATTTTCTCAACTGTATATGTGTGTGTGTGTGTGTGTGTGTGTGTGTGTGTGTGTGTGTGTGTGTGTGTGTGTGTGTGTGTGTGTGTGTGTATGTATGTATGTATGTGTATACTGATAAAACATGCTGGGAGAATTTAATAATCAACTGCATATATAAATGTATGTATGTATATATTGATGTATATGAACCATTCTGGGAAAATTTAATGAAATATATGATTGTAGATGTATCGGGCATGAACAATGTTTACTATTTCACTTGCAAATGTAATTTCAGAAAATATATATATATACACACACATATATATATAAATACATATTTAATTAAATATATCATTCTGTTAAAATGTAACAGAATGTATGCCTGTAGTTGCATCAGGAATGGATAGTGAATAATGTTTGTTTGCAAAAATAATGTATCTGAAATGAATTACTTTAGTTGAAAATGTTATTTTTTGTATATCTACATATTTATATATATATATACAAATACATATAAAATATGTATGAGAGAAAGTTTTAAATTTTGAAAGAATAAATTTTAAAATATGATTTGAAACGATATGTTTTTGTTTTAAATTGATATATTATTGTAAATATATATATATATATATATATATATACATGTGTGTGTGTGTGTATACATATCTGTATACGTGAATGGGCAAATGTTACTTTTTAAAATGTATACATTTTTTGTTGGAAGTACTTCTTTCAAATATATATACAAATCTGTTATTTGTTTTAGATTAAACCATTTAAATTGGAAATGGAGTATTGGATACTTTGTAAGCAAGTAGAAAAGAGAACCTATGCATATAATTTATTTCATTTGTTGGAGTGTAGTAGATTGATTATAACGAGCTCATGGTGAAATGTAAAACCAGATGTAGAATTTATTTTCTTGTGAATTATTATCTTATGCAATTCAAATAGTGTACCTTGGAGATATATTGTGTTTTCCAAAAGAATGCTTGAACCTTATGCCACTTGTGAGAAAATTTGTAATATGTACAATTTTCATGAGATTACTTCTGGGACAGGATGTCGAATGTGGGCTCCAAGAGATGGTATTTTACCTTTTCTTAAACTACCATTTATATTTTAATGCTTGGCCAAGCTACTGTACCAGTGAAATAAATGGATAAAAAGCCTAGAATTATATGTTATATTTGTCTCTGCCACATCCTACATGCAAGTAATATGTTATTCTAGTATAGGAATGCATATAGGGTTTAGGCACACATCGTAGTTTCCCTCCTGCTTTACTATTCTAGGTTGATAGGCTCCTTGTGTAGGGTCGGGGCTTTCTTTGAGTTAGGAAGAAACCCGAGGAAGTCTTGTACTTCATGGTTGGGTGGAAAAGGTGCCTTAACCTCACTCTTGGCCTCAACTTGCAGAAAACAAGTGGAGTCATGGCGGTTGAGGATCAGAGATTCTTTATATTATGGATGTACTTCTTGAATTACCTTTGTATGGTTTGCATAGCCAATTTGTAAAATGTAACTTTACTTCATGGATGCAATTATTGATGAGAACTTATTTATGTAACATTGAAACAGATGTATTGTAACACCCTCTTGGTGTATGTAATGTAATTCATTATTGAACTTGCCTTAGAGCATTTATGGATATTTAATGTTAAACATATATCACTTTTTCCTTACTTGGTATGTGCATTTCTCTTGGAAATATTTTGTTTAGTATGTGAGTTTTTCAAGATTTATATTTTGGTATCAGAGTATCTAGGTTAAAATCTAGGACCTACACCTAAATATGCCTAATTTTATGTTTTCCAGAGTAATTATGATGGATATTAGAACTTATCATCATGGAAGAGGATCTCGTGGTGATACAAATGATAGGTTGGATCAGATCTTAGCCATGTTGAGTCATCAGGAGGCCAAGATTGATAACCTAGAATAGGAAAGGTGAATAGGCCAACTAGGGCTGAACTCTAGTGGAAATGAAGGTAATACAAATGGAGAATAGGTGGAGACCGAAGGAAACCTAAGTAAGCAAGGAAATTTGGTTGAAGAGTTGTGAAAGGACCTCAAAAAGGTCACCCCACCAAAATTTGACGGCAAAACATTTGGAGACGGGGCAGAAGCATGGGTGATTGATATGGAGAAGTATTTTGCCCTACAAAATTTGTCCAATGAGACTAAGGTTGAATGGGGATCATATCAACTCACTGGTGAAGCTACCACTTGGTGGGATAATGAAAAGGTTGAGAATAAATTTTTACATGGTAAGGTGACTTGGGAACAATTTCTATAGTTTTTTAGGAAAGGTGGCTACCACAGTTGTATTTTGACAAAAAGATGACTAAATTCCAGAATCTCACTCAAGGGGGAATGGCAGTAACTCAATATTGGGAAAAAATTTCCCACTTGCTCAAATACATACCCTAGTACCAGCTTGATGAGAGGTTCCAAGTTCACAAATTCATCCTGGCGCTTAGGCCTCAAATGGATTTGAAGTAGACATTCATAATCCTTCCACCATGGATGAGGCTTTTGAGAAAGCAACCAAGTAGGAATAGAAGTTACAATAAGTTACAAATTGTAGAAAGAGAAGAGATGCTAAGTATGGTAACAGGGAACCTCAAGGAAACAGTCAGAATAACAATAATCAGAATCAGTACAATCAAGGCAATAACAATAACATGCATATTAAGAATCTCAAGAGGGGTAACAATTCTCAGGACTACAATGATGGAAATCAGAACAATAATAAGAGGGAAAAATACAATATCAAAAACAATAACATGAGAGATGCTTTGGACATACCCAAAGCACCCCATGGAGGTTGTTACACATGTGGTGGTTAGCACTATGCTAGTGTGTGTCCTCAGAGAGTGAATAATTTGAAGAACAGGAATCAACATCACATCCATGCGGTGGTTTATAATCACCAAATTGATTACTAGGCTACACCAATCCAGCTTTCGGGTAAGATTTTTGGATGCCCTATTTCTATCTTAATTGATACCAAATCCACTAAGTGTTTTGTAGATTCTCATGTTATTTCTAGATTATCTATTAAGCTAGGATATATGGCTAATTCATGGAAGGTCCAATATGGAAATCAGGTAGAGAGAACAATGGAGCAATGTCTAGCCTAAAATGAACTTGAACTTCCTAGCTTTGATACGTAGGTCAATTTGTATGTAGCACCCCTGGGGTCATATGACATAATCTTGGGAATAAATTAGCTTACTGAGCATAAGGCCCTCATTGATTGTGAACAAAAAATAGTGAAATTTTTAGATGATCTGGGTAACCATGTTGAGATTCATGGTTTAAAAAGGCCTTTAGAACTCAATAACATCTCTGCCATGCAACTAAAGAAGGCTAGTAGAAAAGGGTGCAATATCTATGTAGTAAAGGTCAGGGATCTTGATAGCTCAGAGTCATCAACTAATGAGCATCCTATTCTGAAGGAATTCCATGATGTTTTTCCTCGTGAGCTGACTGAACTACCACCTAAGCAAGTATTAAATCTCTCAATAGACTTGATACCTAGAACTGAGCCTCAGTCTAAGACACCATATGGGATGAAAACTACTAAATTGCATGAGTTGAAGGACTAGTTGCAAGAGTTTCTTAAACAGGGTTTTATAAGGCCAAGTGTGTCTCCATGGGGAGCACCTGTCATATTTGTGAAGAAGAAGGATGGGACCTTAAGGTTGTGCATTGATTATAGAATGCTTAACAAGGTTACCATCAAAAATAAATATCTTCTCCCTAGGATAGATGATATGTTCGATCAGATGAAAGGGGCTAAGGTATTCACAAAGATTGATCTGAGGTCGGGATACCATCAACTAAGGATAAAAGATGAAGACATTTTCAAAACTACTTTCAGGACGAGATACATGCACTATGAATTCACGGTGTTACCGTTTGGGCTAACCAATGCCCCAACAAATTTTATGAATTTGATGAATAGCATCTTTCGAGACTGCCTGGATGACTTTGTCCTAGTTTTCCTAGATGTTATCTTAATATATTCTAAATCAGAGGAAAAGAATGAAAAACATATGAGGATAGTGTTGCAACATTCCAGGGATCATAAGCTTTATGGGAAGATGTCTAAATGCACCTTCTACCAAACTGAGGTGCACTATTTGGGACATGTTATTTCAGCTTATGGGATAGCAATGAACCCAGATAAGATCAAGGCAATCATGGAGTGGTTAGTACCACAAAATATTTCAAAATTCCAGAGCTTTATGGGACTTGTCAACTATTATTGGAAAATTTTCAAGGTGTTCTCAACAATCACAACACCCATCACCGCACTCCAAAGGAAAGGAAATAAATTTTGAATGGAGTGATAAGTGTGAAAAGGCCTTTCATTTATTGAAGGAGAAACTTACTTCTACACCTATCTTGATTGTGTCAGATCCTAATGGGCACTTTACAGTGATAACAGATGCTTCAGGAGAGGGTTTAGGAGTAGTCCTTATGTAGGATGGACATGTGGTGGCATACAAATCCAAAAACTTGAAATAGAATGAATTGAACTATGCACCACATGATTCAGAGTTGGTTTTCATAGTGCATGCTCTTCAAATGTGGAGGCACTACCTTTTGGGGATGCCTTTTGAACAGAAAACAGATCATTTAGGACTACAATATATTTTCACTCAACCCAACCTGAATACTCATCAGAGACGATGGTTGGAGTTTTTAAGTGAGTATGATTTTGGCATTGAATATATAAAAGGAAAAGAAAATAGAGTAGTAGATGCCCTAAGTAGAAGGAGACATCTTGCAGCTATGATCACTATAAGGTCAAATTTTAGGCAGCATGTGATTCAATCTTTTCCAAGAGATGAGCATCATGAAAGGGTGAAATAAGCCCTAGAGAAGGATCCTTCAGATCATAGATATGTTGGATATATGTTTGAGACTGATGGAATCTTGAGGTACTAGGGACAGATGTATGTTCCTAACACAACAAGATTGAGGGAGTTAGTGCTAGAAGAATTTCATAATGCCTCGTACTCAAGGAACCCCAGTGTGAGAAAAATGGTAGAGGGACTCAAACCATTATATTTATGTCTAGGACTTAAGAGAGATGTTACTGCTTTTGTAGCCCAATTTTTGGAATTCTAGTGAGTTAAGCTTGAGCATGCGCATCCAACGGGACTTCTATACCCACATAGGGTGCTAGAGTATAAATGGAAGGTAATCACTATGGATTTTATTTTTGGGTTTCCTATTACCAAGACTTGACATGATGTCATCTTGGTTGTGGTAGATAAATTGATAAAAGTAGCTCATTACATTCTTGGAAATCTTAAGGATGGATCCTTGGTTTTAGTGAAGAAGTTTGTGCAAGAGATTTTTTGGTTGCATGGAGTGCCAAAGATGATAATCTCATATCGTGACACTTGAATGACCTCTAGGTTCTAGACTACATTGAATTCTTCTTTGGGAACCAAATTGAATTTTAGTTCATCTTATCATCCTTAGATCGATGGTCAAATGGAGAGGGTGAATCAGGTAGTAGAGGCCTCGGGATGTATTGTATGGAACAACAAAATAAGTGGAAGGAGTACCTACCTTTAGTGGATTTCACATATAATAACTCTTATCATGCCTCCTTAGGAGTGGCACCTTTTGAGGCTTTGTATGGCCGCAAATGTTGTACATCTATCAGTTGGGATAAGGTGGAAGACAAGATTGTTATTGGGCCTGACATGTTGAAAGAGATGGAGGAGCAGATGAAGCTAATCAAGGAAAAGTTGAAAAAAGCTTCAGATCATCAGAAGAGATTTTCTAATAGGAACAAAACATTTAGATAGTTCTCAGTGGGACATAAGGTCTTCTTGAGGGTTCAACCACAAAAGAGTTCAATCTCATTCAGAAAGAGCTCTAAGCTTGCCCCTAGATATGTTGGGCCTTTTTATTTTTTGGAAGTTATTAATCCAATTGCATATAGGCTTGCTCTACCACCAGTTGTATCTTGTATACATAATATCTTCCATGTTTTTGTGCTTAACCCATACCATCCAGATTTTACTCATATTCCTGACTGGCATGCATTGCAAGTTCAGGATCCAAGGGTGGTGTTAGTGGAGCCCATCAAGATTTTGGAAAGGTACGATGTTAAGCTGTGGAACTAAGATGTTGTGTAGTATAGAGTTCAGTAGCACCGACATTCAATGGATAGTTCCACCTGGGAGAATTCAAAGGATATTGATAGATATTTTCCACATTTGAGATTCTAGCTTTCTTTTTATTTCCTGCATATTATGACTTATGATACACTAGATGTTTAAGACTTTGTTATGTGGATGTTTTGTAATAAGACATTGAGACGATGTCTCTTCCAAGTGGGGAAGGATTTCGCATCTCAAACTTTGATGCTACTTTCTTTTGCTTTATGTGGAACTGATATATGACTAAATGTGTGTGGTAGAACAAATAATAAACAATATGGTATTTTGAGAGATGAAATAAGAAAATGTTTGTTTTAATTTAGAAAAACTTGAAATGTATTGAATATAGTTTTATTTCAAAAGTGATGCAAAATAGAAAGTGTTATTTGGATTAATGAATTATATTGCTTTGATTTATATTTTACCTAGATACTAATCTATTAATGGGTGCCTAAGGTTACTTTATTTGTGGTTTGTCGAAGACCATGGGAGGTCATCACCCCTTACATAGCCTTGTGATGTATGCTAACCCTTGCAAGATTTATTTTTTCTTTAAATTCATCCATTGGAAAACAGGTTTAATCCTACATTTTGTTTATTTTCTCAACTACATATATGTGTGTGTGTGTATATGTTTGTATATACTAATTGTTACACAATTTTCACCTACAGGCTCAAATTAGGAAGAGCACTTTTGCTAAGTGGTGTTCATTTCAAAATTTGATCATGCATTTTATGCCATAGTGAAAACATTACTTTGATTTCCATTCATGAATAAATATTGCATTTTTATGAAGAAAAGAGTAGTAAACTGATACATCATTAAATAGCTTTTTCTGAAAAATGTAACCTTCATTCATCAAAGTATTCAAATTGCTTCACGCAAGCCGTGAAACTAGCTAAGGAAAATAAATTCAATGCTAGAATTTATAACATGAATACATGTGTGAACATATAAAAACAAGGCATAAGAGTCATAGGGGCCATTCATTGCCTAAATGACTAGCAGTGTTGCTTTGACCTTGCGTGTTTCTGCTACCTTGTTGCTCCCGCTTTCTGTCCTCCAACTACAAATCCTAAAATCACAAAATGAGGTTAGATCCAAGGGATCTAAGCAATAACTGACCTATCATCCTTACACCCGTGCACGCATTCACATTAGAAATCCAAACAATGCTTTATTTTTACTAACTAGTTTTTGTCATGTGTAGAAATAGGAAAAGAAATGTTGTTGTTCATCAATTTTGATATGAGTGGAGTAAAATGCGTCTCCCACAAGGGTAGAGCCCAGCTCATTTAGGTTTTGTGCATTTCAGTTTTAAAATGAACAAAGATAGAAATGCAGTTAAAGGACTTTTCCTAAAAATTCATACAAGGTTTCTGAGGAAATTCGGTTTCTATGAATGTTCATATTTTTCAATTATCTGAAAAAGTGAAACAATAATGAGATTTGCAGAATCAGCAACACTTCATAAGGTGACCTGGAAGTTTACAAGTTTAGAGAACACTTGAAATATCATAAAAGTTCCAGTTTCGATCAAGTCCAGAAACCAAGAAATGAATGTTTCCAAAACGCAAGAGAACAACAACATATATGGTAGTGAAGCTTGACGAATGTAATGAACTCAATGGAGGAGCAATTCAGGATCTTTTTCTGCCAAATTTCTGAGGAAAATACTAGTGCATTCACTAATATTTTAAAATACAGTGGTTTCTATTAATAATCATCATTGACAAATAACTATGCGCATGCCTTTAAAATCAAACGAGTTGGAACAACAAGTATTAATGGAGAAATAGTTTAAAATGTGGAAAATTTTGATCTTAAAATCTGAACAACGTATATATTAAGAGTGCAAAAGCTACATAAAATCTCTATACACTTAGTCTATTTTTCTCATGGAATGCAAAGCATGGAGGTACCATTTTATTTGCAGGAATAAACAAATGGATTTTGCAACGATGCTCTCAAAATCTTTGAATTAGTGAATCACAGATTGGAACATATCCTGGCATTTTAAGATTTGCTTGTGTTCTATTTACCATACGGCTATTGAAGGAGGAATAATGAGGGACTTAGCATAGTAGAACAGGCACAATAATACAAAGGAAGCAAAATCTGTGAGTTTTTACAAGTATGAAAAGAACTCAGCCGCCAGGGGTTGAGTAGGAAGCTTCAACTTGTGATAATGCTATGTTATAGAGGAGAATGTGTGCCCAGAAGTTGGAAGGGACCAATTATTCATGCATATGAGAGGTCTCTCTCTAAGATGAAAATCAAAATAAAATATGTGGAGGCCTACAGCCTTAATGAGACCTTGGAAGCAAACCCTTGAGTAACTGTAATTCAAGAAAATGCAAACAGAGCTGCAGAAATATCATGAAGAATCTACAGGAAAATAAACATTTTATCATTTGTGCACACAGAGCTCAAAAAGAGCATTTTATTGACAGACTTGGAAATGAAATGCACAAGAAAAAAATTTGCATTTTATTTTCTTGCTAAAATCAAACAAGCTGGAGTAAGGGGCAAAGAAATGTATGGGTTTGGCCATTAACATAAATGAGAAAATGATAATGGCATCCTGAATCAAGTTAAAAATCCTGAAGACTAGGAATGGCCACAGCCATTCTAAATAGAAAGCATCAAATACCTAATAGAATACAATAATGGCGGTCTTCTCATTTCTTTTGAAGGAAAATACAGGCGAATAAAATGGAAGAGAACATTTGTAATTCAAGGAAATGCATGTAAATATGCCATAGTCACAGATATAAAGCTCTTAAAAGCTTTTCAGAACAAGCAAAACTTCAAGATTCAAGCAAAGTTTCAAAATGAAGAAGGAATTATCCAGAGGAAAAGACTTTCTATTTTTTCTACGTATAGGAGGCACGAAATGAGCATTTTTTATTCACTTTTTGAGAAGAAAATGCAGAAGTCATTTCAGCAAATTCTTACCATGGGTTATGATTGTCGAATTCTACCAGAAAATGTAAGAAAATCATGAATAATGCCTTTGGAGGCTGCGAATTCTGCCATGAATGTCTTCAAATCTCTATGCAAAACCCTTGTTGTCAGCGGTGGCTTCTTCAAAAGCTTCAAGAGCAAATGAAATGTTTATGGTATGCGTTGCTTTGTTTTGTTTTAGGGTTTTTTCTACCCTAAGTTTTAATCAACATATGCATAGGATATTTATTTTTTATTTTCTTGAAATCACTAATCAACCCGTGGGCTAAGGCTTGGTGTCTTATGCCTTATGTTTTTGTAAGTTCCTAAGCCTTGGAATATTCTTCATAAAATTTAGGCTCTTCATGCTTTCTTTTTGCATTTTAATATTGGAGGAGTCAACATAGCGACATGTCCTTTTCTTTTGCATACCTTTTAAATGTAAAACATTATATTAAGTGATAAATTATAAATCACTTATTATAATTGTTATTTTGAATGCAAAAAATGGGTATATGCCTTTGTAAATACTTTTGGAGGGATATGGTTGAGTCTTCATAACATAAGGAGGGTATCTCGGGAGGTTATTTGCAATTTTCAAACATATGGAGAAGAAATAGGCCTCTTTATTTGCTTTTTGGAGCATTTTGAGATGTTTTTATCTTGGAATTGGTCAAATGTGACCTTTTCAACCTTTTGGAGCCTCTTTGGAGAGGAATCGGTTGCTAGAAATTAGGCCTTATTGTTTCATCCTACCCATAGAGCTTCTAGGTCCTATTTTGATGGATCTTGTTGGGAGTTGAGTGTTATAGTCACTTATGTGACTTCATTGTAACAAGTTCTGGATTTGCATTTTTCTGCACTTAGTGATTTTTAGGTCTTTTGGCAAAATTTTGTAGAGTTTTGTAACTCATTTAGATATGGAATACAGTACATACCTTGGGCATCATTTAATGGAGTATTTTGTCTTCTTGTTACTGTAGTATTGTGTATTTTCACATGATTGATTAAGTTATTGTGAGATAGTATTTTGTTTCCCTTAACTCTATCTCATGGCTTTAGTACCTTTTTACAGAGAAGTGTGATGTTTGCAGGTTATAATCTATGTCAAGATTGTAGGTTGCTTTTAGCTATGAGGTCTTCTCCTCCTAAGAGCTCAAGCAATAAGGCCTTTTTATAAAACACTTATGCAAGGCACATAGAAACAGGTCATGCAAGTTGTTTTCTTTAGCCATTATGTACAAGTGTATGAAATCTAAGTTTTCCAAGGTCTAAGTCATATTCTGGTGTATCACCTTAGGAGGTAGTTATCATTTTACGCAATCTTTCTCCCTTTTCGCCTCAAAATTTAATAAAGTAGGTGATAACCAACTAGGAAGCTGACCTTCTTCTTAGGTTCTTTTCCAGATCTTGGTGACCCACAGCCCGGAAAAGATCCCATGTTATCTCTAAAAAGCTAAGTGTTGCAGCTTAACATGTTTTTGTCTTGCATCTTAGCTAGGGTGCAATTTTAGAAGATAACACTAATAAAATGTGCCAGGAAAATTTAATGAAATATATGACTATACATGTATCGGGCATGAACAATGTTTACTATTTCACTTGCAAATGTAATTTTCAAAAAATGTATATATATACATATATATATATAAATACATATTTAATTAGATATATCATTCCATTAAAATGTAACACAATGTATGCCTGTAGTTGCATCTCGAATGGACAGTGAATACTGTTTGTTTGCAAAAATAATGTATCTGAAATGAAATTACTTCAGCTGAAAAATGTGTTTTTTTGTATATCTACATATATATATATATATATACATATACAATATGTATGAGAGAAATTTTTAAATTTTGAAAGAAAAAATCTTAAATATGACTTGAAACGATATATTTATGTTTTAAATTGATATATTTTTGTAAATATATATATATAGGTGTATATAGAAATATATATATGTGTGTGTGTGTGTGTGTGTGTGTGTGTGTGTGTGTGTACGTGAATGAGAAAATGTTACTTTTTAAAATGTATATGTTTCTGATTGGAAGTACTTCTTTCAAATATATATATAAATCTGTTATTTGTTTTAGATTAAACCATTTAAATTGGAAATGGAGTATTGGATACTTTGTAAGCAAGTAGAAAAGATCACATATGTATATAATTGCTTTTATCCATTGGAGTGTATTAGATTGATTATAATGAGTTCATGGTGAAATGTAAAACCAAATGTAAAATTTATTTTCTTGTGAATTATTATCTTATGCAATTCAAATAGTGTACCTTGGATATATATTGTGTTTTTCTAAAAGAATGTTTGAATTAGAAAATGTTTGAACCTTATGCCACTTGTGAGAAACTTTTTAATATGTACACTTTTCATGAGATTACTACAAAGACAGGATGTCGAATGTGGGCTCCCAGAGATGGTAGTTTACCTTTTTCTTAAACTACCATTTATATTTTAATGCTTGGCCAAGCTACTAGACCAGTGAAATAGATGGATAAAAAGCCTAGAATTATATGTTATATATGTCTCTGCCACATCTTGCATGCAAGTAATATGTTATTCTAGTATAGGAATGCATATAGGCATCAAGAACACATTTAGATTTTCCCTCCTACATTACTATTCCAGGTTGCTAGGCTCCTTGTGCAGGGTTGGGGCTTTCTTCGAGTTAGGAAGAAACCCGAGGAAGTCTTGTACTCTATGGTTGGGCACAAAAAGTGCCTTAACCTCACTCTTATCCTCGGCTTGTGGAAGACCAGTAGAGTCATGATGGTTGAGGATCAAATATTCTTTATACTATGGATGTACTTCTTGAATTACCTTTGTATGGTTTTCATATCCAATTTGTAAAATGTAACTTTACTTCATGGATGTAATTATTGATGAGAACTGATTTATGTAACATTGAAATAAATTTATTGTAACACCCTCTTGGTGTATGTAAATGTAATTCATTATTGAAATTTCCTTAGAGAATTTATTGATATTTAATGTTAAACATGTATCACTTTTTCCTTACTTGGTATGTGCATTGCTCTTGGAAATATTTTTAGTATGTAAGTTTTTCGATCTTTACAACTACAATGCTTTACCTTTAAGGGAAGGTGTTAGTAGCCTAACAGTCACATTTTCCTTTGTTACATCATGCGCAGAGCATATGTTTTACACATCCATGATATGCTCTACTAGAGTTGTGGATGTCTCACCAGTGAAATGAGGGATACTTTTGAGGGCATTGACTGATATATCATCCTTTTGGGCTAAAATTAAAGGGCTCCCACTACTAAAAGATATAAAGGGTTTATTTATGGGTCAAGCCATATAGAATAATTCCCTATTTGTATGAACAACAAGTATTATAGCTTAGAATGATCTACCCAATGGTGGTGTAGATTGAGCCCTAGAAGGACTTGTGCCTCTATTTCTCCTAATGGGTGACAAAGACCATCTATTTATTCTTCTTCTAAGAGAAGGAAATGGTAGTTTAGTATATTGATAAATACCTCTAAAGGATTCCCTTGTTTGAATTCTTGGCATGAATGTGTAGATCTACCATGACACGTGATTAGAGGCAACAACTTTATCACCATCTTGAATGCATAGTTCTCCCTTACCAGTAGAGTTGCCAAGTACTTTGTTGAGTGCCTCTTCAAGGTTGAAATATTAAGAGCAACACCACTCTCTCAATAAGATGAAGTGAAATTTATGTGATTCCCATCGTGCGTAACAAAAAAGTTGTCACATAAAATTGCACCTTGCTAAATATGGGGTTCGACATTCCAATGACACAACGGAAACAACCTCAAGGTGTGGGACCTTGCAAGAATGAGGTCAATTATCCGAAGAAGACTATATTCCTCTTATAATCTAAGTGAAAATGTGTTGGTCTAATCAAGCATGAAGGTAATAATATTTACTCAAACATGTAAGAAATAGCTATGACAATAGCTAGATTTCATTAACATAAGGCAAAAAGCTAGAATTTACAATGGTAGAGCGTAGAAATACAGTGTTTTCTAAAGAAAACTATGAGAGAAGCCCAAAATAAGAACCCATAAAAATAATACAAGTGTTTCTTTTATAGATCAAGCATAACTTGTATTATTACAACCAAACCCTAACCCAACTAAAGTTAGCAGTTAGAAGAAATTTGATCAAGGAAATATCTACTCATGAAATTCACACCAAAAAGGGGATCCTAGAGAAACAAAGACTTACACCCCATACCCTTTCCATAAATGTTTTCTTGAAAGTGCATCCAATCCCCCCATAAAATTAGGGATATGGGCATGAATCCATCATAAGTGACAAAACAAAAAAATAAATGAGTATGGGTGCCACAAAATCCACTTGTAGAAGTCATAGAATGCTTTGAATGTTTTCCTTGTTTCCCAAAAGCTAAAACAAGTAGTTGAGGAGGTGGTTCAAGCATTAATGGTGTCATCATGAAAAAGCATGTCATTCCAATGAATATCTAGGCATTAGGCCTAAAAGGAAACCTTTACATCATTAAATGGTTTGAAACCTCGAAAAAGAGTATCCTTCATTAGGGGTCAGGTGTTAGGCCTTCAACATACTACTTGTTAGAAGAATGGAAGTTAGGGAGGAGGCTTACGCCTTATCATAGAGACAAAAATGGTAAAAGGTAAGATCAAATCCTAATGTCCAAAGGGAGCTATTGAAGGTTGGAGGTCGGGAAGAACAATTACCTCTTACAATAATGAAGGTAAGAAGTAAAGGTAAAGATCGGTGCCTAACACCCGAAAGCCAAAGATGGATTTTGAGGATCGAGGGTCGAGGAGAAGAGATACTTCCTATTGAAGGAAGGTAAAAAGTAAGAGGGAATTTTGATCCTCAAAGTTAGATAATTTGATATTTAAATTTCAAGGAAAGCTCGATTGAGGGAAAGGAGAAATAAGAAAGGCCCTATCATCAAAGATCGAAAGTGAAATTGGGGTCAATAGTCAGGAGGAAGGGTTGCATGCTATCGAAAGAAAGTAGTAAAAGGTAAGAGTGAAGCCTAACACCCAAAATTATAAAGAATGAAGACTAAAGAAAAAACACAAAGTCTTCATTGGGACTTTGGGGGTCAGAATGTGAACTTAAGGCTTGTGAAGAGAGAGCGGTAAGGGTTAAGGGGTAAGTTCAAAGGCTGAAACCCAAAACACATAGGAAAGAAAAATAAAGAAGAAGTGAAAGATATGGGGGATCAGGGTGATGGAGAAATTATGCAAGAAGATAGGTATGTGAAAACTCAAAAGCTTGAAAACTTAGGAATTAGCTAATTTTAGGAACCTCCCCAAGGAAAAGTCATGAAAGATGGACCATGTAGGATATCTCAAATTTTTTATCAATGGGGTCATCTAAGGGAGGCATGAAATGTCAAAAATAACCAAGATGCCAATGTCTCCAAACCACATGAAGATAACCATCTCTTGCATAGAAGATAATCCACCATAAAATGGTGAATCCACATAATCATCAAAATATCCCACTAAACCATGATATCTATCTCTCCATGGCATTGTGATAATAATCTCCTAAATGAATATTCTTCATGGCCCTAACTCAATCAAGGAAATCAACACCAAGAGATTCCAAATGGAAGATTCAAACCATGATCTCCAAAACCAAGAAGATACAACTCCACCAAACCATAACTATTACAAGCTCCCACTCAATCATGTAATCAATATATCAATTAAATTTTGATAATAATATCCTCAATGAAGATCAACCAAATTCCCTCACACAATAAAAGAACTCAACTACAATACCAAGATCTTCCAAGAGATAAAGTAAAACCATGATCATCAAACCAAGAAGATACACCACCAAAAAAAATCAAGAATCAATCCAACACCACCAATAATGCACCTACATAAACAATCATGTCATTTAAAATTCCCTAAAGAACAACATCAATGACACCATGATCACAACTAAAAGTAACAATAAAAAACTCCAACTGTGTCACACATGTTTGCATGACATAGTCAACAAACATAAATCCCACATCATGATTGTACCTGCTAATACTATCTCTCCATCTCAACATGAAAAATAAACCATAAAAAAGTGACTAAACCAAGCCATAAGTCTGAGTCTACATCAAAATTGAAGCATCTATGGGAAAATACAACCCACATCTGAGTCATATATGCAACTTGTAAGCGTAGAAAACCTACAAAACTACACAACTCGTAGATGCAACAATGCAATATATAAACTCAATAATATACTAATAACCATATCAAATGAGGGTAGTTAGATATGCACTTATGAGTATACAATGAATTAAAATTCAAATGACCAAGATATAAATAAGCATAAGCTCACAAAATAAAATCAACAAGAACCCAAAAATAGATCATATGGAAATAATAGAAAATAAATTATACTAAAATATCTTTAAACTTGATCAACTATGTAGTGCTCTAAACAATTTTTCCATTGACTATAAGAAGTCTAAAGTATGACTCCGTATGCACACATTATGACCTCTCCAATTTTAAAAAACATCCAACTTCCAACCAGAATTTCTCTATCAAACAAAAAATATGGAAAAATCATTAATATCATAATGAACTAATCGAAACCAACTTTCCAATAACTATAAGAACTTGAAAATCCAACACACAAGGTGAAAGATATGCATCCTAGAAAAAATATCCCCAATTTAGCTATTAGGTGGTTGCAAGGTAGCCCTTGGGTAGCTTGTCGGTGGCGGTGGTGCCACCTGCAAGGGTGACAAACCCAATCAATATTTAAATTGGGTTTAATTTTATATAGTGTTGGATTTTAAAAGGTATATGCCCCAAAGGGCATGGGGGTTGGTCTTTCTATATTCCCATGGGACCGTGGGCTAGGCCCCATCAACAACGGCACCACTAGTTGTTATGGGCTAATAATCAATGTCGGTAGCTATCAACACTAACAAAATTACAACAGTGACATGCTACAATTTTCATATCCTAAGATTATAACCACTAACTATATAAGGATACAAAATACCATTTTGGCCTTCGACCTTTAAAATCAAAATATAACAATGACAATCCAAATTTGGCCTATGGCCATAATATCACACCACACACTCAAAAAATATTAACAAATATTTTTTTGGTTACAAAATAAAATAACATAAAGAGAACTTTAGAAAAAATGTTCATAATAAAAAATCCATGTCAATGCAACTCGTTGCATGCCTTCAGCTAAAATAATTTTTTTCAACCATTTCAACGAAATGAATTAATATTTCTACAAATCGGTAGCTAAATTGCATTTTATTCTTCTACAAAGTATTAAATAACTTTATTTAATATAATCTAATAATGAAAAAAATAGAAAACTAAGGTGGAATTTAAATAGGTAAACTTAGGCATAAAAAATACTCAACGTTTTAAAACTTCAAACAAGTTTTTAGCCTATCATTTCCCCTCCAACTTTAGGTTTTTCATGTCTTCATGCAAAATTAATTTCTTACAAACTATGGTTACTCTTTGGGTGATGATATAGTAGCAAATTTCTACATAGTTGTGATTTCATTATGTGGGGTCCTTGTGGTGTAACACGCTCTTTGTCCTTAACCAACTGATCTAGTTTTTTTCAATTCTTAAATTTATTCTATTTATTGTTGATGGGTTGTAGAAGCATCTTGAAGTTTCCATTTTAAGGCTTGAATTTTAGTTTTAAGCTAGTTTACCCTTCCCCTTAAGACCCAAAATTTCTCTTTTTTTTTATAAATTATTTCCTCATGGTTGGGCTATGCTAAAGATGGTGATTATTTAGGTAATGGTTTTTCTAAGGTATGATTACCTTCTTTGTATTGGTCCTCTAATGTAGTGAAATATTCATAGTGTCTACATTAAAAAGATTTTTTTCTTCTTTTGGCTAGCCCTCATTAATAGGGTTTTTAGCTTCCTATAGCGCTTATATTTCCTCAATCCCCTTAATATCTCTCACAACTATTTGACTAGTATATGAAAGAAAATATGTGTCCACTCAAGATAATTTACACATAACCCAAATAGAGAAATCTACACAAACAAGTATTTAGAATCCATATAAAAAATAATAAACAACATAACATCAAAGATAATGCAAGATATACCTTAGATAAACCCTCAAGAGAGAAAAACCAAGCCTCCAAAATCATCCATCACTCATGTATTATTCAACAATAAATATTACAATACATTTTTAGAGTCTCCATGGATATCCTTGAAATATCAATCCCTCTACAATAACTCCATGTAATCAAGAATGTAATCACACATCCCATGCCATGCTTCAACCCTCACAAATGCTAACAAGATATTCTCTCAACCAACCAACCTTAGACAACTACCCATGTGATTTAATTTTTAGACTTAAGCTCACACAAAACCACCAAATGGTATTACATAAACCATGTGACTAATACCATGATCTTATAAAACCATTAGCCCCACATTTACTTTTTGGTACTAAGTTTTTCAAATATTGAATATTTCCCAAATGTCTAACCCCGCATTAATTTTTTATCACAATCTTACATACAACACATAAACTAGACCCAAGAATGCTAACCCATATAATGCACACATACCTAGATCCCTTGGGTGCACCACATAATAATAAAAAATTACATTATAAAATCATACAAGGTTTCTCAACATTCTCCCATTTATTTTATACATTGCATAAGGAGTAAACAAGTAAAATAAAATATGAACAAGGGAACGATCCTTATAACTACATATACGATTAAGGAATCAAAGCGCTCCATGTGATTCATCAAGATATCTACAACAAGAATCAAGGTGACCACCATCTTAAGAATTAATTATCTCATCCTCCATCATGCCAATACACAAAGGCATGCTAACAAATCCAACTATCCAAATATCAAATATGTGTAAATCATAACAAGTGAACCACATGCCATCAACATATACAACCCATACCATGCAAACACAATTTCCAAGTGTGAAACCTATCATATAATGTACACAGACATATAAGAACTCCCAATTTATAGGTAATGTTAAATCTGAAAATGATCAAGGCATCCAAGATCCACTAACATCATCACATAAAGAGTGTAACCAATATCATGTAGTACAAAGGAACATCCAAAAATATATGAAAATATCGCAAACCAATATGATGTAATAAAAATCTCACCACAAGTCTCTATATCTCGCCCAAGTTCTTCATATTCAATAAAGGAAAGAGATAAAGTAACGTCAAAGTTATCACTAAATAATAATGATTAACACATGACTACAAACATAGTGATCACCATAGCTCCACACAAGATCTCAAATCCAATATCATGTGAATACAAACATCTAGTAAGAAGAACAAGACCAAAGAGAGAACTCGTGAATCAAAACATGTAGCTTGAACTATACTAAACACACCTCTAAATTCTATGTTGTGATAATTTTGATCTCATCCATTAAAACCCGAAGAGAATAACACTATCCACATCTAACAGTAACCAAGATTTATGCATCTCAAACCAAAACTATTCCCAACCAAAGAAATAAGCCCAATAAAATCTCCTAAACTCAACTTCATTGATTAATCTTACAATGCATATGAAGATAAACATGCCAACATCCCTCAAATGAACCCTCTAGAGCTAGAAAACCATATCTCAATATCTATATGCACAAGAAGAAAAATCATAGACTATAATGCGTCTAAAAATAATAATGGGAAGTACCTCTTAGGTGATAAACCTCCAAGTAGATTGATAGTGGGGAATGAGAATGTTCCTCCAAGATACCCAAGTCATCACAATTCATATAAGAACAATATTCTCATAGGTCCATGTTGAAATCATGCCCAACAAGGGTGTAGGCTCCTCAAACTTCCAGCTGAAACCTCATCAATAGTAATCATCTCAAAAAATGTCTCTAATTATAAGAGATATCCTATCCTTATCTATATCTCTGAGTATCTGTGAGCACCTGTAACCATTCAAACTATTTTAAATTCCAAATGGAACATAGCACTATCATCAAGCTCCCAAGAAAATGATCAATTTACTCAATACCAAGAGAACCAAAAAGATCAATGTCAAAGCCCCAATCACGAAATCAATAACACATCATGATCTCATATCTCCTCAAAAGAAGATCATATTATCTAAATAACATATCATATACTTTTTGTGCCTATTGCACGCATTCCTCGTATGGACCAGGGACCCCCTCTTTCTATTTTCGCCTTCACCAAGTCTGTTCACCTTTGCCTCAGTTTTTGTGCCCCTATTTTTTATCTTAAGTTGGTCATGAGCCTTAAATTGCTAAATCCATCTTGGTCATACTCATTCACCTAAGTCTCATCAATTTTCAGACTTTTGCGAAAAATGACTTGCAAGTTTTCATCCTCTAGAAGTTGCCCATCCTTCACTGTATGTTGGTTCACAATTGTGAGCTTCCCTATGTAGGTATTTGTCTCCTATTTTCCATTCATTGCATAATTTTTCCCATGTCCACCCACATTGGACTTCTTGCATGCAGGTTTCGCACTCATCTTTGTCGCTCAGGTCCTCACCGAATGTCCTTCATGGCATGAGTTTTTGCACGGCCACCAACCTGTGAATTTTAATACTTGTAATTAATTCTTGCATTAATAGTGGGTTGACCTATAAATAAGGACCTCCCCAATTTTCATTTTCACCTAGATTTTTCAAAATTCGAGAAAGTGAACAGCCTCCCTTCGCATGCAAAAGATTTAAAGAATCCATCAGTAGTTGTTTCCTCCATACACGCAGTTGAGGTATGTTTCTTATCATTATTACTTCATCATCATCAATAAATTTGTTGATTAGGGTTTGAAACTGCAAAAAATTCATGAATCTTAGTTTAAATAGCCATAACAAACCCTCATTCCTGAAACCCTCAAGTTCTCTTCGTGAAATTGCCAACTAGGAAAGTTGCCTTGGAAAGTGTTATATTGGAAAAATGATGACAACCCCTATGCACCTCGATTCCACCCTCAAAACACTCAGTCAAAGGAGAGGATTTTTACTATAGTGATTTGAGGTTTTCACAAGTCCACATACAGAACTCTGCTCCTCCAATGTCTTTGTTTAATAGTTAATCCTTTGAGGCTTCTTACAATGTCAATCCTGCACCATCCACTTTCATGGAGCACAAACTTGAGTAATCATTGAAATCCCTAATTCAAATGGACCATGGCGGATCTTCCCTTATGGACTGCCTCATGTGGAACTTTGCTTCACCTCTATCATTTTAACAGTCGAATCAATGCGGACCCCCACCTTAGGTTTCCTGCACGTGATTGTAGAATTTTGGAAACTTCAAGATCAAGCTCTCTATGGACCCACCCCTATGGGTGTCCACATACTGGCCACTACCATTTCATCATTTTTCATTTATGTAAAAACCTCCATGGTCTTCTACTCAATGCCATCCGCTTCCCCCTTAGTGTGTTAAAAAATTTGAGGCACTAAGTAAAGTAGCATGGAAGGTCCACTCATGTGGGCCACCATTAAGGGAACTCCACCTTTCCAACATCATTCCCAATGGAAATTCAAAAAGGGTGCTTCACTCTACGGATCTCACATTGCCTATTTCCAAAAAATGAAAACTTCAAACCAAGTGAAGAAATTTCAAGTCAAAACTCCTTGCACGTTTTCCTTTGTGGACCGCCATCTACAGAAGGTTGTCATGACTTAGTTGTTACTTAAATGGAAAAACTCTACCTCCTTTCCTTTGCAGACCACTGTCCATGGAAGGCTATCATGACTTGATCGTTACTTAAACAAAAAAACTCAACCGCCTTCTCGACTTGCGGGCCACACACCTATCCATGCCACCCTCTATAACAAAGTGCATAGTCAGTGAAAGTTGCAAGTCAAATGATTTGATGGGTCCACTCATGTGGATTGCCATCTATGGAACGTCGTTCACCCAAATCCATTGTCTTACGATAAAAACCCAATGGTGACCCACCTCACAACTTTTGTGCACTCAATTCTTGTGCAACATAAAATGATCAAGCCTTTAAGCCAAACAACTAAGAATGATTCCATGCACGTGATGAAATGTTCAAGACTAAAATTGACCAAGTAAAAAGACCTTGTGGTTTTTGAAATGTGGAACTCTTCTTATGGAATGTTGCTTACCTAAGGATGTATCTTAATAACAAAACTAAAGCGACAATCCCATCAGTGAACTTCGCACCCCTGCTTCTCACATAAAATTTAAAGATCACTCCCGTCAAGGGAAATAACTTCAAGTGTCTTCATCACCAATTTATACATGATCCTAATAAATTCCTGTAAAGTTTACTCAACAATCAAAGCTTGCAGAAATTCATAATCAGATGGCTGCTTGCGGAAGTCCATCTCCCCTGCATTGTTCCTTAAGGCTTCCACCCCAATGGCTTCTGGAGGGCAAAAACTAGCACCTCCAGACCCGTATTTCTGTAAAACTCACCAATATTCTTAGGATGATGAAACATGATGAATGTAGTGATCTTTTAAGGGTATTTGAATGTGCTTGATGATATGTTTGCATGGTTTAGCTGTTATTTTCTCTCTTAATCTATCAAGGTACTTACAACACCTTTTGTGTGCAGGATTTATGGAACCAGCTGAAAAGCCCATAGAGAAGGCTTATAAAGGAAAGAAACCAACAAGGACTCTAAGAGGAAAAGAAGAGAAAGCACAAATGAAGTATGAGTTCCACGGGGTTGAGTGTACCTCAAAAATCACCTCCAACTAGAGTAAGGTTATTGACACTGATGTAGGTCATGTCAACATCGATGAGTTCAAAAAGAGGGTCATGGTAGACCCTAAATAGAGGAGGCCTTAAGAATCAAGATAAGTGGATTTGCAAAGGAAGCAGTCTTCCCTCTTGCTTTAGTTTCCCTAGAATTGGTTTTTTCTTCCCGAGAGTGCTATCACACTCAGAACAAAATGATAGTCACCGGGGATGGAAGAGTACTGGCAGACCTATCTCCCCAGTCTATCGGAAAAACATTTGGCATTCCTCTCTTTGAAAAAATGGAGGAATTTGAAAAAGGAATTTTCCTTAAAATTATGGCAAGAAGATCCTATTGGTTGCAAAAGGAAAATCAATCAGACATGGCTAAAATATAAGAGGGGCATTGCTAACAAGGTCCCTCAAACACTATACAAAAGTGATTTCTTGGAAGAAGCCAATGACTTAGTCATGCTTCTAAGTAGAGTAATAGGCCTTCCCACTTCCTCATTCCTTTAGGAGTGGATGTTTTATTTGGTATAAGAGATCCTCTTGGACAATGCCAAGTTCCATTGGGCCAAAATGATGAGTGATAATCTGCATAATCAATGTGTGGTGATGAAGAAAACGTCATATTTTTATATAACATCTTATTTGGTCTATCTCCTAGCTGTGAAGTTCCCATATAAATGATTGGATTGTGTTGGTACATTGGGAAAAAAGAAGGGGCAACTTAGGGTATACGATTTCTACCCTCGGCTTCAATACCAAAACTTCAAGAAAGACTATAAGAGAGTCAACAATGCCTTCATTGGGCATATCATTCACACCCTATCAAGAGACTACCATAGAAGAATGTCCCATAGTGCTAAATTAGTGGTGAAAGGTTTCAATTATTGGTTTATCCAATTCCCAAAGTTTATGTACATCAAAGCAGAGGGATTCTCGAGAAGACCCTAGCGGTTGCCTCGTTACCCAAATGATAGAATCATATTGTTGGAGCTTACTTGGTAGTTGTTGAATGCCCAAACTTTGTTGCACAATAAGCACCTTGTTGGGGCCCTATTTCCCCTCACATTTAGATAGGGAATATACTCTTTCCCTACTACCCCTTATGTAGAGTAATCTGAAAAGGAGCTTGTGGAATACAATTTGAACTACATACAGAGAGAGGAGGCTTGGACCCTCTCGAGAAGTTAAAGAAGCAAGTTGGAAGGCAGTACACCCATCAACCACATGTTGAATATTTTTGGGCCAAGTGTGACAACGACCGCGAAGTCAGAAGGTGGCACTACATTAGAATGACTATTGGATTTGTGAAGGACATTAACCTATACCCTTTCCCAAATCAAATTGTCAAAGATGATAATGTTCTAGATTAAAATACAATGATTTGATAAATGTGTCACTACTAGTAATTGACTGGAATGAACTAGAGGTCACAGACCTGGACATCATTACTCATCCCATAGAATAAAGAACCAAGAAATGGATAGATGACTAGATAGCCCACCTAAATTAACAGGGCACAGAGTTAACTTATGGGTTGCTCGAGGATGAGCTGGAGAGTTAAACAAATAGCGGTGCCATTGTGGGATCTTTCGGTGAGTCTCCTAAGTCTCCACCTATCACAAGATTGAGGAAGAGAAAAGACACATCTGAGCAGAGGCTGAAACATAAAGTCTACACTAGGAAATCAATAGAAGGGAAGAATCCACCAAAGAAGCCAAAAAGAATGGGAACCTTTCTTCTTAAAATTCTGACTTTTCAAGATGAGGGGTCTCCACCCAAATATGAGGAAGAATTTGAGCGACCTCTCTCACCACCACCCACCACCTTTGCTCTCCCATCAACTGCTACCACTGCACCATCCCCTTCCACTCCCCAATAATTTCCCCTCTCATCCCCACCTATTGTGGACATCTCTATTCACCTCACCTTTTCTTCTCCAACTGCTTCTATGGTGGTGCTTGACTCTTCATCCTCCACCACTTCCTTGTTGTCATCTTCCTCACTCCCACCTTCACTACCAACTATTTCTACTTTGACCCCTTCTCTACCAACAACCTCTATGATGCCCCTCTCCTTGCCACATGTCTTCATGGCATATTTGTAGAATGTGTCATCCGACCTCTCTAAGGCAATCCTCAATCCATAAGTTAAAACACTAATGGCCCAACTTGCTAATGGCCCAAATTGCTACTGCCCTACCTCTCCCTCCTCCTACTGATCCACCCAAAATGGAGGCCACTATGAAAATTTATGAAGAAATGGAGAAGCTAAGTGCAGAGTAGTCCAAAGAAGCAGCAATAGATATCATCAAGGAGCCTGAGGATTTTGATCAGGATGACTACTTTGAGCATCTAGAGGGGGGAATAAGGATTGATCTAGATGGAGTGGCCTTTGATGAAGAAGGGCAAAAAACACCCAAGGATGGAGATATTGGAAAATTTGATGACTACTATAATTTGGAGACTTTTGACCAAGAGCCTGAAGAAGAACAGCCCAAAGAACACCAGGATGAAGAGGCAAACCTAGAGGAACATTGTTTCGATGAAGGGAAAACTGATATAGGTGTGGCTACGAGAAAAAATTATGAGCCTCAAGAAACTGGCAGAGATAAGGGCCAATAGCCTGAAGGAGTGCCTTTGGAAGGAGAGCAAGAGAAATACCAAGAAGAAGAAGAGAAATTAGAAGAAAAGGATGTTGAACCTAAAAAAATTGTTGAAATCAAGCACAAATAAGACAAGGGAACAACACTAGAGGAATAAAATATTGTTGGAGAAAGTGTGGAGTCTATTGAGCCTAATAAAGGAGAGGCCATGATACAAGAAGATGAATAAAAAGAAGAAAATATCCAATATGCCTCGAAGCATGAGAAGGAAGGGCCATCGAAGGAACAGGAGGAAGGAGAGAATGATGAATCTCTAGGCCATTAAACAGAGGTTCCTTCATGGTTGGAGCAGCAGCTAAAGAGGAAAGAACCAGTGCTTGCCAATCCCAAGGAACATTTAGAAGCAATATTGTCTAGAGCACAAGTGAAGACAAGGAAAGAGAAGAATCCCAAGTTTAGAATGTACATCACAATAGACACTTCTAGGTCTAAAATACTGCAAGTAGCCACTTTCATAGCCAATAAGGATGCAAGCACCATCCAGGGAAAATATTATCAAGTAACGACCATCAATCTAGTCCTCACATCCCAAGCCTAGAAGATAGATGAATTCCAATGGTTTGTCTCCACCATCCTCCAACACATGAACAAAGATCAATTGATGAAGGAGGAGTTAAAGGAACAAGTGATAGAGTTAACAACCTTTATACAATAATGGACTGCATTAGGATAAGAATCTCTAGTCTAATTTATTGTGCTCACCTTGCTCTCAAAAGAGGAGGTCAATAAGATGGAAAGAATGAAGAACTAGACTAGGTCCACATCTGACTAGTTCAAAAGAGTCATCAACATGGGAGACAAAGGCATTCTTATCACCACCAAGATGCATAACCAATATCGGTTCTTGAAGAAGGAAGTTGATTCAATGATTGACACATGTAAATAATTCCCATAACTCTACCAGATCACATACCCGAAGCTGGAGAGCATCCTCAAGCTCTCTTGGGTGACCTTGGAAAAGGAATTGGTTCTTCCAAAAGAAGACCATTGGCTTCTAGAGGCATGGCTGCTACATTTTGAGTATAAAAAGGGTGTTTTGGGACAATCATTGTTTGAATTAGAGGCTCGTCTTCAGCGAATCATAGATCACCTGGCTAAATGTGATGACTTTCTGAAGCTAATAACTGGATATGAGATGCTCATGTTGGAGTTGGGTCGAGAGCTTATAAAGCACGAATTCCATAAGATGATAGAACAAGGAGTTGGCAATACTTTGTCGATAGATTTTATGGATTTTATTGTGCGGGCCTTCTCTGAGTCAAAACAAATGGTCAAGATAGCACCAAAATGTATAGAACACCAGGACCAAATAACAGAGGGATTCAAAAGGATTACCTTCTAGATCTCAAAATCTGACCTCTATGAGCAAAAGAAGTTGTTGGCTATAATTGGAAAGTTCATATAATATGCCACCTCACAAAAGAAAGCTATAAATCCCATAATAGCTTATGAGTATTTGTTAAAATGGCTAGAAAAGGCCAAAATCAGCTAGAAGACAAAATAGACTACAAGAAAAAATAGGGAAAAAAAAAATAGTCTATTTATATTGTAAATTTTTTACTCATATGGGGTTAGGTGAAAACCCTAAACTAGAATGAATCTGAGCCATTCATTGTAAATGAATCTTGACCATTCATTCTACTTTTTGAAAACTATAAATAGGGGCATCCTCTCATTTTCAAAAAGAGAGAGATGAGTTGTTGTGTAAATACATTCTACTATAATATGTAAGAAAAGTGTTGAGTTGATGGTTTCTTGTGTGTTTCTCTTTATGTGTGCATGATTCTATCTCCAAAAGTTTGTTTCAAGCATTGTTTATTTCAGTTTGAGTTTATTTTTTGTTAGTATTTTGTGTTCAACTTTAATGGTGGATATATGCAGTGGTATTTGATGCACTTCCCACTCATACTTTTGGCCATTTTTTGATGAAAAATTGTTGTGTAAAGTTATTCTGAGCTAATTCATTTACAACACTTAACTTCAATTGTGTATGTTCATGCTTTAAGTATTCATGTTGCGGTCTAAAAATTTTAAGTAAGCCTTAGAAGATTGCACTAGGTTTGTGAAACTATAGGTTGCCCTTGGTTAAGAAAGACTCAATTTGGGAGTCTATCTACTATAGAATCCTCCATTACTATTGGTCAACATAGTTTCAGACTTAGGAAAACTTTTGAACCCTATAACCTTTTGAACTTTCTTTTAAATATGAGTTAAACATATAGTTCTAGCATCACTATATAGCTAAATCTGATGATAGAAGTGAGTTTCAGACTGTTTTCCCGACATTGTTGTCACTATTCATTCACTTCTAGAACTTCTAAAACTCCATTACATACCCAAGAAATCCATTCTTTTTCAACCATAAATGCCCCTTGTGATTACTAGAAAATGACAACAAATAACTGAGTTGTTTTTGCAAAGTCATGACCTAACACCCGAGAGACCTTGGGGTGATTTTTTGAAACTTAGTTAAATAATTTTACCTTTCAAGAGATACATCACACTTGTGTGTTGTTTGTGTTGAGAAGTGTAAAAAAACACATCAATAGAACTAGCACTAGAGGGAGGGCAGCTAGACTAAGTTGGATCGAACTAGGTCATCTTCTTCCCAAAGACCTCATAGAATAACTAGATCCACGCTAGATAAGGGAGAACTCAAAGAACTAAAGACCCCTACCAAGGCTAGGAGAGCCAAGAAAGGGTAAGCTTCAGAATCATCACAAAACCATCACCATCCATCCCCTCCAATCCCTCTATCTTCAACCTCTCCTTCACTTCAACCAACATATTCTCCACTCACTTCCCACATCCAAAGTGTTGTTACAACTACCATACCTCAACCACAGATTACTACAACTCAACAATTACCACCTCCACTTCCACCAATGTCCTGGTTGGGAAATAACCCATCTCCCCTATCCTTCAATGATTATCATGACATGCCAAACAACCTAGAAGGCTTTTGTACCAAGTTCCATCGAAATGATCCATAGAGGACGGGAGAAGAACATATCAAGATCTTCCAAATAGCCTTGAAGGATATGTGGATCAAACATGAAGACATTGATTGCAGAATCTTCCCTTACTCATTTAACATGAAGCATTTTATTGATACATACATCTACCTACAAGCTCCATTACTTCTTAGGACCTCATGAAAAACACTTTCTTGCATAAAATTAAAGTCTCAATCGGCCCCACAGACTTGTACCAGAAGTTCATATCACTAAGAAGGTAAGTTAATGAGCCAATCAGCTCATTCAATGATAGATTTCACAAAGTATACATGAATTTACAGCTTTCTTATGTAGTTGATGATGCCTCAACAAGAGTTGTGTATTATTTTGTTTTGGACAACCTCACATCCACCTTAGTCAAACAAATGCATCAACTACCTGCAATATTCATGGATGCAAAAGTAGTAGAGGCAAGCACTGATCTAGGACAACATATTGCAGGTCCATTACCTTCATTGGGATCAACTATTAACCCCACACAAATTCATGGACTTACTTACTCATGCCTTGGCTCATCAAACTCAATTGATGAATCATATTCCTCAACTTCCCATTGTGCCACACCCAGGGCCTCCGCTGAACCAGGCTCCCCCCATACCAAGCTATGTGCATCCCTCGAATTAGCCAACCTATTCACAGCAGCCCCAAGTACCTTCATACTTTCAAAGCTTTGAACCTTCATCCACTCAACAAAATTTGGTTGCAATGCATTCGGTTTATCTTCAAAATTTGATACCAACCCAAATAAATGCAGATAAGGAGTGAATACATGAGTTGGATGAATTGGTGAAGAAGTTTTCCACTAAAGTAACTCATTTGAGGAACCAAAACAACCAGCTACAAGCATCCCAAAGGGGCATTCAAGCTAACTTCCATAGAGACAACCGTGATTTCAGCCCGTCTTCGGGACAAAATTATGAAAGAGGTCATAATTTTGGGTAGAAATTTGAAAGGAGGCCATCCCAAAGGAAAAATATAACATGGAATACCAGACCAAATAAAGGTGGGGTGCCAAAACCTCTTGATCCACCCAGAGGTATAGAAAAATAAGAAAATGGAGTCTACTTGGCTAAGGCAGCCTTATTTGGATGGTGTATAATTCATCAAACCAGTAGAAATTCCAAAATCAAGTGTCTGAAGTTCCAAAATATTGTTGTAATCTTCCAAGTAGAGGTTAAAATGATGTTGATAGTTTAAGCTATAGGGAAATACTTCCATCAGAGTCGTACGACTCAATCTTGGTCGTCAACCAGGCACCTTTTTCTCAAAGTGACAAAAATGAGCCCAAGAAGGAGGTTGCTGACAAGGGAAGGGAAACAAAAAAGGTATCTAATGAAGGAGACCTATCTCAAATATTCGATTCAATAGATAATGGGCCTGAAAATGAGGAAGAACGCCATGAAAAATAATTTCATATGTTCCACCAACGTGCAACCCATTATAACTAGAGAAATAGACAAGTTGGTGGTCCCTTTACAACCTCTATACCTTCCAACAATATCAACACACCTCCTAACCCAAATGCTAGTAACAAACCACCTTATCTCAAGATCCCTAATTGGTATTTCAATAGGAATATGTAGATTGATCATGCCAAAGAGAAACCTGCCAATCCTGCCCAAGGTAGTTCCTCTAAAGTAGATGTTGAGAAAATGTGAGAATATGTTGTGAAGGAACTAAAGAAATTGAAAGTGAGTTTATCATATTTTGAGTTTTTGCGAGTACCCGCCATTATAAATGCTTTCTTTATAGCATTAAATGGGACCGCCCCATCCAAATCAGCTCAAGGGGTAGTTGTAAAAAAAGTCTCATTTGACACCTCTAGTAGTGAGCCGATAGTTAAAGAGATCTTATGGGCAAAGCATGACCAATCGCCAAGAAAAAGCCAGCTATTGGATAAGCAACCAACTAAGGAGAAAAATCAAGTTCAAGTGAAAGATAAAAACAATGAAAAAGATAAGGCTTAGGTATCCCAAGCTGATGCTTCCATAGGACTATTCCAAGGGAGATTAGAATCTCCCCCTTTCTTGTTGACCATTCAAATGTTTGGTAAAAATCTATATAACTACTCGCTATATTCTAGAGCTTCCACCAATGTCATGCCATTCGTCGTATACCAAGCCCTAGGCATAACCCCAACCCCGTCTAAATGTAAATTAACTCAATTGGACAAGACTGAGGTCAATGTGGTAGGGGACCTAAATAGGATCCCAATGCAAATTGCAACTAATCCAAGGGTACAACAAGTTATTGATATCCAAGTTGTTGATATTCATGATACCTATGAGATCATATTAGGGAGAGACTTCACACAAGCACTCAACAAATATACATCAGCTAACTATTCACATATGTGGCTACTATGGAAGGGGTTGTGCAACTAGATTCAGATCGAATGAGAGCCTAGGATGAGGTTCATGATTACTGAATACAACAACATGAATGAATTGCTATTTTCAAAAATAGAATTGGGAAATTACCTCCCCTTTGCATATGAAGTCTCTAAAGAAGAGGTAGAAGAGGAAATCTTGGTACTATGTCATGCCTCTCCTAACTTCACTACACTTCCTAATAGCACAGAGGTACTAGTTGAATCTGATAATGAAGATCTTCAAGAGGATGGTAACTTGGGCCTGTTTGATGGTTTCCAAGAATTTATACAAAAATGTGTGCAAGATCAGTTTAGCTTAGGAGCAAGAATGGATTTCAAAGAGCTCTTGCTGCCCAATTGGTGCACAATCTATGACATGTTGCATTCTAAATTTGAGTGCTTCTTGTGCTAGATAGTAGTAAAACACATCAAAAGGAAGATCACTCCTAAAGAGGTTATTTCAGAATAGTAAGATCAAAACCAGCTCAAATGCAAGCAGCCACCCAAGGGTGTAGACATAGGAACACAGCCAGAAAATGAGGCATGTTCAATCAGCTCCCAAAGGCTAAGTCCTTCCAAATTTTGGACGTTACACTTTGATGGATCTAAATCCAAGCAAGGAGTAGGAGAAGGCTTTGAACTAATCATCCCTTCAAGTAATACATATTTTGTTGCCCATAGATTACAATTCTATTGCACCAATAATGTAGCAGAATATGAAGCCTTAATTCATGGGCTACTTATGGCTTTGAGAAAAAGAGTCAAAATGTTACAAGTATTTAGGGAATCTGAATTAGTTTTCAAACAAGTCAAGAAATTATACTCATTCCATGATCGGAGGTTAGAAAACTATAAGAATATGGTATGGGATATTATAGAATGGTTTGATGCATTTAACATCCAACTAATTCCCCGTAGAAAAAATCACACTATTGATGCCTTAGCCCAAGAAGCTAGCACTCTACAGCCTCTATTGTTGACTGGCCTCAATAATTTCACTGTGGAACTCACCCCTACCCCGTCAGTGCTTGACAATCATGTTTAAAAAAAATTCCCCTAGGTCTAAATCAAATCTAATACTTAAGTCTTGTACCGACCAAGGGAATAGCCCTGACTTAAGTTGCAATTTTAAAGTATGTGCTAAATAAACCCTTAAGTTCTTTCCTATTCGCACACTTGATATATTTTTATTATTTATTGGTCCCCACCATCCCACATAGATTAAAATAATCACTAAGATATCAGTGCAGGGAAGCAGGAAGGCGCCACGTGTCCTATGGGCTATGTGGCTCTTTGTAAAGATAGATGGTGGGCCCATGATCTGAAGGTCCTTATTGTGCCATCTTGACCATTCCTCACAATCCCATGGGGGTTGTGTTTGAATACCTTGGTTGACCATGAGGGTGCAAGATGATGTCAAGTGGAAAAGTCTCAACCGTCGAATGATCATTTAAATAAAATGAAATATTTTACACAGTATTGAGGTGACATGTTGAAGAGTAAAAGGCGTGTATCTTAATACACGTGAAAGTCTTCTAAGGAATCTTTGATCAGATAATTTAATCTTAGGCGTTCAAATTACAGAAGGATAAAACATATGACAAATTTTCCTAAGTTTGGGCGAATGCATGAAAGGTTAAAAGGTCCATATTTTATACACATGGCAGCATCTGGTAGCTCTCTTTGTAATTGTACAGCCTTTAATCTATTTCTCAATGCATGAGTGTGGGGATGTGGGAAATCACCACTTCGGCTCTGTTGATGACCCCAAGAGTAGTAGGACCTGAGATGACATGGATGGGCTATTCCATGTGGTGAAATTATATTGGCTCAATGTTAAGGTGAATAAAGGTCAGATTTTTCAAACTTAGTTGACTCGATTTGATCAATCCAAAGGTATAGATCATCCTCAAATCAATAGCTATATTTCAAAATCAAAAAAATAGGTAGATACAGTTGTTTTGGTTTGTGTGAGTGAATAGTAATGGTAGAAGAGATGCCAAAAATCTTGAATTTATTGTAATTTTCCATAAAAGCATAATTCCAATTCACCAAAGTATTCAAAAGTGACTAGAGATTGAACCTTATGAAGAACGAGTTTTCTTCAAAGGAAATTAGGGTTTATGCATCTTGAACACCAGTAAGTTGAATTTTACCTCTACTCTTCTCAATTGTGTGTAGAATCTTGTGATCTTCCTATTTATAGTGTTGAATTTCTTTTCTAGGGTTGCTATATGTTTTAAATTTTCCTTGTTTTCATTGCTTGCATTCTATTTAAATTACAAATTTCCCTAGCATAGTCTGCACTTCACTTGAAACCCTAGTCACACTATATAAACCCTAGTTTTTATGATTCTTGCTAAGATGACAGCCCCAAACCTTAAACTTCTAGTTCCACCCCCAAAGGATCCCTTCATGAAGCCCTATTAGCCCAACAACCTAGTTTTATAATGGATAGAAACATAGGCAAACTGGCGTTGCAAGGCTCGAGGGTAGAAAAGGGTATTGTGGATAAATATTATGCAATTAGGGATGCTAACATGAAGGTTTCTAGATGGGAATTTTTCAATTATTAGTATGGGAAATGGAATCCTAAAGTTCCAAGATGCAATGGTTGGAACTTAGACCTAGCAAAGTTGGAAATTCCAAATGTGTACCTAGATTTACACCTAGTTAAAGCCATTACTACTAACTATGACCTAAATCTTCATGTTGTGAGGACACATGTTGCAGTGGAGATGGTAAATTTGACCCAAGAAGGAATTATTTAATACAAATAAAAAAATCAACCTAGAGTCACTAAGGAATGAGTATGAAAAGAACAAAATCACATACAAAGTAACAATATTTCCAAGTTTTATGGTGAAGGGGAAGGGTAGAAGTACGATGAGGCTCACACCTGAGTATAAGGAACCTTTCAAAGTAGATTCTTTTGAATTTTACTTTTCTAGAACTTATCACACTTTGTACCAGATCTTAGGACTTGACCCTTCATAGAGGATACCCATATCCTTCATATTCATGGTTGTTAACATACCGAATATCTTAGTTAATGAGGAGTATAATTTTGCTACTTATTTGTCAAATTTTATTCATAAGGAACTAGTGGCTATTAAGGATGGAAAATTTGGTGTAAGGTTCTGGTGGTATTCTTTGTTATCTTCTTGGCACGTGGATCTAAAGATTTGGTCCTATGGATACAACTTAAAATTAAAGGTGAGAATGGATAATCTCTTTTGGTCCAGATGTGGACCCATTTACTATTTAAACATTGTGCACCATCAAGTTTTGTGGCATTCACAAACTTTTTTCAGCAAGGTTGAAGAGTTATTTGGGAACAAAAGTACCAAGGATCCCCAAAGAACTACATGATTTTCTAAGGCCTAAAGAAAGAGGGTTGACTTGGGTATTGGCCACAATTGGGAAGATGGCATTGTGCATGAAAATTAATTCTAGGGTTTGTGACACTCATAGTGGTTTTTCTTGAAGTTATGTGGCAGTTGGGAAGATTGGAGGATATTAACTTGGCATATCAAAAGAAGGGATCTTGTTTCCCTTAATATACAATATTTTCATTTTTTTTTATAGCTAGGGAGGGGTGTAAAAACATTCTTGAAATGATTACTCACCTTAATATGAAGTAATGCAAATCTAGGAATCATGATCTTGAAGGCTTTATTATTGTATTAAGGGTAAGGATCAACAGAGGTAAATTAATTCATTTTTTTATTACCAAGAGGATATAATTAGAAATGAGGTTGATGTGAACAAAGATGCGAATAGAAAGATAAAGTGGCTAGGCTTTGAGAAATTGGAAAAGGAAAAACAACAAAATTATGGCACCTTCAAAGGCACATATGAAAATATTGAGGACTCTAATCATAATTGAGGGCCATTTTGTATAATTTTGACAAGGCTTTTGGGAAGCTTAAGGAGTAAAGAGAAGAGCAAGATAAGGGGAAATCCCCTATGATTGAGGAGAGGTTGACTTATCAGCCACTAAAGAGACAATATGTCTTCACAAGAAGACCAAAGGGGATTTTCATGAAGGAACAAACAAAGGCTACTCTTACACAATCTGAGGAGTCAAGAGCCTTGTCCCCTATGTCTCAAATTCCACCATCACCCCCACAAAATTTAATTGATCTAGATTCACCTCCAAGGGAGTCTTCTCCAAAAAGGATAAAAATTGAAGCAAAAGGACTTGTTGACTACCCTCTGGATTTTGATGATGAGGTTGTAGTCACCACTGAAGAAATTACGCAGAAAATTCCCTCACCTCAAAGGGAGATGGAATTAGCAACCCCTTAGAATAGGTTAACAAAACTATTTTTGATAGGTTTAGACAATGTAGATGATATAAGGGATAACGCTTACACATAATTCATGACAAATGATACATTTTTCAAAATGGATGTGTTTAAGGAAATTGTTTGGAGAAATAAGAGGGATGAGTTTGAGAGAAGATTGCAGAAAGAATAGGCCAAATCTCTAGAACTACCTAAGGAAGTAGTATGTACAAATGTAGTTATAGATATGAAGGCCAAAAAAAAGGAATTGACCCCTAAAGAAGGGAGGAGACTGGTTAAATAAAGTGGCTTGCTCTTATTGTTAGAATAGGATATGGCATCTACCATTGCTTTTGATATTGTGAGAAAACATGACTTATAAGTTTTTGCCACCGATAAGGAAGCTCTATGTGCATTACAAGGATCTACTTTCAGTCCACAATGAGACACGCTTGAAATTTAGGCTTTGGCCCCCAATACTAATAAGCCTATAGTAGCAGAGCCTACAGGAGACTTAAGGGGAGGTCTCATCATTAAGAGAGTCTCTGACACTTCAGTAGTGGAGGTAGCCACATTGGTTGTTAATGTTGCAAATTCACAAAGTCCATTGGTGTGTCACTTTAGGATAAATGTGATGTAGAAATAAGAAAGTACAATGAATTATTAATTGAGTATAATAAATACAAGGAAAGGCTTGTTGAATTGGAGTTAATAGTAGAGATTTTGTGAATTAACAAACAGTGTAACCAATGCAATCTAATGCTCCATCTTATTCTTCTTCTCCACCACCTCCTCTAGCTCAGTCACCTCCCCCACCATCTATGGAGATGGTTTTATATGAGGAAAATCCATTAGCAGAGCTTGTTCCTACCATTCCTCCCCCAAAGAAAAGAGTTAGCAGGAAGGAATTGTTTCAATAGTTGAAGGCATATGAGAAAATTTTTGAGTTGTATGAATAAAATAATATGCTCATTGTCTCATATTTTCTTGAACACTGCATGGGGAAAGCAATAAAAATGGTGAATAGTGTTCACTCCAACTATTTGTTGTTCTTTTATGCAATTAGCATGTTTGAAAGTGATAGATCAATGGAAGTCCCATTGATGTAGTTATGGGTTCCCAAAAAATGCATTCAGTGGCATGATCAAAGGATCTACTCATGAACTCAATAATCTAGAACAAATAGTCCCTTCATATAAAATGGTAAAGTGGATCATTGATTACAATGTGATGGTAGATCCCATGGAGAATAAAGTTAGAAAGTTTCTATAGCAATTTGATGACAATGATCTTGGCTTGTTGCCAGGCATTTTGGATAGTAATGGAGCTATGAAGATATATGAGCAGTGGAGATCACAAATGGATAGTATAATTGCTACACATACCCATTTAGTTTGTGATGGTGGGAATGTTGATATTGATATGTTAAAGAATAGTATGGAAAAATTATCCCTCACTAGTAAGTTCTTGGATGATTTTGATAAGGAAGCCAACCAAGTAGTAAAAAGGTATGGCCCATATAGAAATAAATTGGATGAATTCATGGCTTTTAACTAGCCTTCAGAAGAATATTATGACACATGGGATAAGAAATGAAATAAAAATCCTTGCTTGTAGAGATTTCTTCTGGTGATGTGGACACTTTTTGTCTTCTATGCACATTCAACACTCCCAAATAGTTTTAACAGTGCCAACAATAGGAAGTTTTGTCTTCACTTACCAACTCAACATTCTCGGGTTCACATCAAGAAGAATGAAGAAAAAGAGTGGAAAATAATAAAAAATCAATATCAAGGCCCTTTTAGAGGGACAAAGATTGTAGAGTAAATATAACTATATTTTCCTTAGAATATTCCATCCACGAGCAAGTAATTGTACTTGTATTTTAAAATGTAATTTTTTTGTCAAATGAAAATATGACATGTGTAAATGGATTGAAGCTTGTTTCTCCCTTGTCTTACAAAAGGGAATTCAAGGCTATTTGCATGGGATGATTGATCTCCTGGAGAATTTTTTAATGTAACATAGAGAATAGAGTTCGATTATTTTCTTAGGTTGTTGATTCTATATCTTTTTATTTTTCATATGTTGTATAACAGTACTAGAATTTGAATGAATACAATGGAAATTTTGAAGCCAATTGTCTCATGTTGTACTCTTTACACAAATTATAAATGAAATTGATCAAATATCATTTGATTTGTCTACATTATTGTCCTAATGGATGTATGCTTCTATTGATGCTCTTATTCAAAGAATAGGTTTGTGTAACATTGTGCAAGGATTTGATAAGAATAAATGGTTAAGGATTTTGAGTATGAGATTGCAATGCAATTTTGTAGAGCTTTGTAATTTGCTTAGATGGAATTTTTTTATACCATATAGTTTTCATTTTATCTAACTCCATGCCCTGGGTTAAGGTGCCAATCTAGAATTAGTGTCTCAAGTTTCATCTCTAAGATCTCTCACATTTAAAAGAACAATCACAAAAGTTTCATTTCAGTTGAGTTTATTTTAGAAGTATCATGTGATTTCATATTCTCCTACTTTATAATGTCAAATTCTTTAAATTATTTTCTAGATCTTCTAAATTATTCACTTATCAATCAAATTATATGAGAATATATTTGTTATCTAAAATGTATGTGATGAATTGGTATTGGAGATCATAATTATATTGTAAGGGATCACCCTCCCAGGTTTTGCAAACCCAAATTATAGAGAGAAATTTTTTTCAACTTCCACTTGTTTGTTGGCCAATCCCTCTAGATAATTGACAATTAGAAATGGAAAAACCTTTTATTATCTATTAGATCTTGTTGGGCATTAAAAGCAACCAATTGATTGGAGACTTTGCTAGGAAGAACAAAGAGTCTTTGGTCATACCTAAATTTCTAAGTATTGAAACACCCCATTCGAGTCACACCAACAGATTGGGAACTCTATTAGGGAACAACTTGTGTAAATGGTCTAGTTTGATATCATTTAAAGTTAGAGTCACAAAGTTTGAATTTCTTTGTTCAGCCATGGATAAATTTGTCAAAGGATCTCATCATTCACCAATTTGAATTTTTTCAAATAAAGCTTCCCATTATATTTGCATGCCTCTATGAGTCTTCATACAAATTTTCATAGGTTTTATGAGCTCTTTCTATATTTGAAAATACTCCAAAGTTGTTCAAATATTCACAAAATACTTACTGATTCTCATTAATTTGGGTGGCGACTCTGAGTCTCCTGTGTTGATGCATTGAAATTTATAGAAATTGATAAGAGAAGAGGGTAATATTTTGTATAATCCATGAGATGAATGAGGAATCATCTCAAGAAGCATCCTGGGTAGAGGCTAAAAGGAGAGTTACAATGAAACACCAAGCAATATTGGAAGAAATAATCTATAGACACAAGTAAGTCAACTACTCCTATTTTAGGATCTAAAAATTTGCATGAAGATGTTAATGATAATATGTATGAGTATGGAATATCTCCCATAAATGAGGAAAACTTTGTTATAAAGGAAACTACCAATGTTAAACAAGCCAATTCAAATCCTCTAGTTTCAAAACCAGCAGAAAAATGGAAGTTTTGGGATAGGGATTTTAATCCTAGACTGGCATCTCAGAGGATAAATCCTAGAGCCACTTCTACTTCCAATTCTCCTAGAAATGGCTTATCTATAGGTCATCATTATAGAACTCATAATCCTTTTTCAAGAAGGAATACTTCAATTCTTGTAAACTATACATTCAAATTCAAATGTAGTTTTTCCTAATGAGGGTGAGTTAATACAAGACATTGAGGGACTTCAAGAGGAATCACATAGGCTTGAAGAATTGAGAATTAAACAAGCAAAAGAAAAGGAATAATAGATAAAGGTTGCTATGTTTGAGAGGGATCGATTGAGGAGAATGGTGGAACGAATGAAACTAATGGTTCAAGAGGAACCTTCCCCTATTCCTACCACATCCTATAGTCCTATCTTAACCCCTATTCTTGAAAAAATTACTTTAAATGTTCCTTTAAGGACTACCCATACAAACACCTAGACAAGTTCCATTATTACAAGCTCAATTATAGCCCCTTCCACTACAAGTAAACCATCACAACCTGTGGATATAGGAAAAGGGCATGTGGTTCATTCCAAGGGGATAACTATAAATGAAAGTGTACCATTTGGTGGTATTCCCACAACTGCATGACTTGATCCCTCAAATCTCAAATTGAAAAAAGAGAATGAACAATTGTTAGAGGAATTAGAGAGGATAGAAGTTCTTTCTACTAATGCAAAAATGTGAAGGAAATTTTCATTTCTAATATCCTCTATTGGAGATCCTTTAGCTTCTAGTTCTCAGAACCCACCTCATTCTACACCCCAAATAGCTCAAAATATCAGCATGAATGTTTCATCTGAAATTATTCAATACATTCCCTATTCCCAGCCACAAAATTCCAGTGGAACGAGACAACCCTCTTAGCACCAAAGAAACACCAATACTCAATTTGGTGGAATTAATTCCAATTAACAAGGAAACCAAAATATGGGATGGATAAATGTACATCAAGGAAATCAAAACAATGTGGGGCAGAGTGGTGGTGGAATTTAACTGAATTAGCGATGTCATTTTTCTAAAAGACCAATGCGACTGGACCGATATAGGCAATTGTGTTTTGACGGGATACTTGGTTATCCTAATCCTTTTCCCAAAGAAATTAGAAATGTGTTGGCTAGATTCTCTAAGAATAATGACATATCAGGGGAAGATCACTTGAGATAATTTAATGAAATGATGGATAACTTTGATGTTGAGGATGAGGATGTAATGGTGAAACTATTCATGTAGTCACTTACTAAGAATGCTTGGGACTGGTATAGAGATTTACCAGTGAAGAGTATAGGATCTTGGGAATAATTCAAGAGGATTTTTAGAGAATATTATGGGGACCAAATTGACCCCAGATTCATGTTAAATGAATTCAATACAATCACCAATGGATGCAATGAAATTATTCCTAAATTCAACACCAAGTTTCAAAAGGCTTTGTTCAAAATCCCAACTTACTTGAGGCCTAATGAACAAGTGTGTTTGGTCTCATATTGTAATACCTTTAATTCAAATATGGGGTATCATCTCAAGGATAAGAATCCTCAAACTTTGAGGGATGCTTACAAGGTTGCTTTGTAGATTGAGAGCAATAAAAGGGCTTCTAGCAAAGTACGGAGAAGAGATGATGTAAAAATATTGAAAAACCCTAAGGGTCGCCAAGAAAAGGGGTCAACCTCTGCTGATAAGATTGACAAGGTGATAAGTACTCTTAAGGATCTGAGATATAAGTTGGCAAATATTGAAAAGGTATTGTCAAATGACAAGTCTAATTTCTAAAATATTGAAAGGCCACCTAGATTGCAAGATCACCCTTATAATACAAATGGGCATAATGGGAGGCCCATTCAATATAACCAAAAGAATGTGTAGAGTAAAGATACTCCTGATCCATTAAAAAATAATTCTCCTAACTTTTTTTATGATACCCCATGGTGTATAGCTTGTCATTTTCCATACTCTCCACTTCAATGTGTGATAGCACAATCCTTAGAAGAGGAGAAAAATGCACCTAGTGATTATCATTCATCCCATGAGAATGATGGAGAAATACATATGCTTACAAGGAAATTAGACCTTTCTAATGGAGAATGTTCTTCTGATGAAGAATCAAATGAAGTATATTTTGATAGTTAGAGACAAAAGGAAGATGCATATCATCAACAAGTTTTTTCTAATGAGGATAATGAAAGGATTATATTTTTTTTACTCTTGAGACTGATTAGCCAGATATAACCTTGAGGATACCATTAGCTAAAGAGGTTGAGAGATTGACATATGTAGTAATGGCTCAAGCTAGGATAAGTTACCATTTGAGAAATAAAATTGTGAATGGTGATCAAGGTAAGGTTGGTGGTGTATTCATTAAAGCGAAAAAGAATGACAAAAAGGGATCTCAATCAGAAAATAAGGTGGTTGAGCCTAAAGTTAAGGACAGTAAGGGTACAAAAATATGGGCGAAGAAACTTGAGGTATTGAATATTGATGAACATATTTTTTCTCCAACCATAAAGGAAAAGGCTCAAAAATAGAAAATTGAGCAAGAGAAGAAAGGTGATGAAAAAACAATTGAGGGGAAATCTAAGCAATAGAGGAACAAGATTATTGAGCAAGGTATGGTGTCATGTGACCTACCTAAATATACCTCTATGTATATGTTTTAGTTATTATCACAAGTAAAAGTTACAATTCCCTTGCTTAAAATTATGAGAATTGATGAACACAAGCAAAAGGCGGTTTCCCTCATCAATGGTGTAGCTATAGCCTGTGAAGAGAAGAAGGTATCTACTCCACTTGAAGTGAGTAGGAATGACTTGAAAGATGGAGATGTCGAAGGTATAATAAATTGTATCCCTCATATTTATTTGGGCACCACCATTATAGCCTATCCTAATCAGGTGGACCCATTTTATGTAACCGTTATAATTGATGACAAGTTGGTGAAGAATTTCATGATTGATTTTGGGGCTTCATATAATATTATTCATGTGGATATCATGAAAAAAATGGGATTGCAGATCAATAGAGAGTATGGAAATTGTTATGCTATGAATTCCATGGAAGTACCAGTGATTGGTATCATTAAAGATTTAGTTTTTTAGACTTGTTGCAAATCCTGAGAAGGAGTTCACAATGAGTATACAGTGGTAGATATTCCCCCAACATATGGAATTATTTTTTCAAGGAAATGGAGTTCTACAATGAGGGAAAGTATGCATTGTGACATGTTTTTTGCTACTTTTCCAATTTATTGTAAGGACATAAAACTTATTGGGGAGCCAAGGGCTTCACATATGATTGAATAAATGGCCCTTGAGGAGAGAATTCATTTTGTTGACATTGGTCCAGCTAATTTCAAATTTTAGGAGTTACCAGAGGAAGAACATAAACCTGCACCTATGTAAAAGGAGGTCATGAAACAATTTGATTCAAGTGAACTGTGGAAAATGTGTTTTGATGGGGCTTGTTCTAAAGAAGGATCTAGTGTAGGAGTGATTCTAATAGCACCTAGCAGTAAAACTTATGAGTTTTCATTTTCATTATTGTTTGTTTGCACAAATAATGTTGTTGAGTATGAAGCTTTACTACTGGGATTGAGATTAAAAAAAATCATGGAATTAAGAAGCTGAGAGTCATTGGTGACTTAGAGTTAATTTTGTCCTAGGTTAAGTCAAAATTTGTTTCAAAAATAAGAGATTAAAATAGTATAGAAATGTTGTCTAAGACTCGATAGAAATGTTTGATGCTTTTGGCATTGAGTGGATAGAGAGGAGTAAGAATACTATGGAGGACTTGTTAGAAAACATAGCACTAAGGCCTAATGATATAACTTTTATTGGTATATCAAAGGTTGAGGTATAGACAAGGCCATATGTTCCTGAAATCATTTAGAATTGGCAAGTATTCAATGATGATGATAACATATTGAAATTATTATAATGTTTTGATCATTATGAAATCACGTAATTGATTTTCGAGAATTTTTTGAGACTATTGATGGAAAGGAAACATTTTTTGGTAATGAGGTTATCCAATTGAAGAATAAGATTCGTAAGGGTTTAGTTACTTTGGAAAGAGTTTTTGATGATCCAAAAAAAATTACTATTAAACAAAATTCCACACACCAAGATGACCTACAAGCGGTCAATCTAGGGACAAAAAAATCTCCAAAGAAAGTATATGTGGGGAAGAAAATGAAACCCCAGATTAAAGCAACGCTCATTACTTTATTGAGAAAAATTTTGCATGTATTTTCCTAGTCCTATGATGACCTGAAGACATACAAGGAAGAATTATTTCAGCATGAGATTCCTCTTAAACCATATGCAAATACCTTCAAGTAGAAACAAAGACCAATCAATCCTACCTTGGCACCCAAAATCCAAGAAGAGATAATTAAGTTGAGGCCCATTAGATATTCTACTTGGGTTTCAAAGCTAGTGCCCATTAGAAAAAAGAAAGATGATATTAGACTATGTGTATATTTCATAAATTTAAATATATCATCATTAAAATACAACTATCCATTGCCAAACATGGAGGAAATGTTACAAAAACTCACTAGTTGTGAGTTACTCCCAATGATGGATGGATTTTCAGGGTATAACCAAGTGAAATTCAAGGAGTTTGAGAAATACAAAATAGCATTCACAAATCCTTGGGGCACTTATGTCTATCTCAGGGTGCCTTTTGGCTTGACCAATGTTGGTGCTACATTTTAAAGGGATATGGATGTATCCTTTGTATATTTTATTGGTATCTTCATGGTGTTCTATCAAGACAACCTCACTGAATACTCTAATAAGGAAGAAGAGCATTGTGCACTTAGAGAAGATCTTTATCAGAACACAAGAATATGAAACATTTCTCAATCCTAAGAAGTGTGCCTTTGGGGTTACTGAAGAAAAATTGTTGCGCTATATAGTGTCCAAAAAAGGAGTGAGGATAGACCCAAAAAGAGTTTCTTCCATAGAAAAAATACCATAGCCCAAGAATGTGAAGGGCATCCAATCATTCTTTGGACAAGTTAACTTCTTGAGAAGGTTTGTGACAAACTTTTTTGAAATAAAAAAACCAATTTCCAAGATGTTAAAGAAAGGAGAGACAATAGCTTGGGGATAAGAACCAATTAAATCCTTCAAGGGAATCAGACAAGCAATCAAGGAGGCACCTATTTTTAAATCCCTTGACTTTTCAAATCCATTCTATTTATTCTCGTTTGCCTCATTTCACACAATGTTTGTGGTATTGTTGTAGAAGAATGATGAAGGTTATTAGCAACCTATTGCCTTTTTCAATAATTCATTGCAAGCAAATGAGATAAAATATGACATGATTGAAAAATAGGCCTATGCTTTGGTAAAAGTGTTAGCATATTGTTGTCATTGATGTCAAAAGGGGATGAGGTGTGAGATGGAACTGATCCTACATGAAGGAGTGCCAACATTGATTTCAAAATGTTTTCATTAATATATGAGGAAGATGGTGTATTGTGGATCTATAAGGTCCAAAGGTTGAAGGCTATGCTCAGAATTGTTATACTGGTGCTCTCAGCCTAAATTAGGGTTTTTTAGTTAAACCCTAGTGTTAGCAATCATGATGCCTTAACAATTTTCTACTTTTTCATTGACTTTCGGTTGAAGGTTGCAATTTAGTTAACTTATTACTTATGGCCTTTAAGTTCATTCAGTGACTGGCCCCTTCACCTTGTCACCCAATTATTGTCGTCAATGGGTTACTTTGAAGATCAAACTATGTGCATTCAAATTTGAAGATTTGATGGCTATAACTAGATATCATGCATCGTGAAAAGTTTTTAAAAATTGGTTTATAGTTCAGCAATACGCAATGAATGGCTATCACTAGATCTTGTACATCATGGAAATCAAGTTGAATTTTGTCTTGATTTTAGCGATACGTAATGAAGACATTCAACAATAGCGATCAATTTGATCAGACAATGCCCACCAGCCCACTATGATCATAGTGGGTCATAATTGAGCCTTGCATGGAAGCAAGGATTGGATGAGTTTTGACTTGTGTTGATCAAACGATGCACAATAAAGGAGAACAAATTTCGGTGGGTCCTACAACACATGGAATCATCACTTCACATCATTTTTGTGAAGTGAAGAGGTTGAAGAATTCGAGAGATGAGCGATAATAGTGGAATGTGACATCAGCAGGGATAAGTTTCAAAAGGTTATTGCATCACTAGGTGTTAGTGTATCACATTTACACATCCTTGAGACACAATGGTTTTAGTTCTTAGATCAATGGATACAAGTATGATTCCAAGATATTAGTTATAGAAGGGAGAGAAATAGAAAAACTAACTCTGAATGAGCTACATGGTATATTCATAGCCTATGAGATGAGGATGAGAGATGAAGAACCATCTAGGAAAGAAACTTCTTTTAAGACTATTAACAAGGAGAAGGATGTACCTCCAAAGAAATAAAAGGAATAAATACAAAGGTAGTTTCTCTTTAAATGCTTTTAATGTGATAAAGTAGTTCATTTCATTGCTAAATTTTCCTACAATAAGAAAGGAAACTTTGAACAAGAGGTAGATGATAAAATGAAGAAACCCTACAACCCTAAGAGAAGAAATTTTTAGAAGAAAAAGAAAATCCTATACGTCCAAGAAGATAGTGATGTATCAGAAGACTACAATAGCTCAAATGATGAACAAAATTATGCTTTTGTTGTAAGAGATAATGAGTTTCTCTTTATGGAAAAAGAGTCTAAGGAGTAGAAGAATGAAAAGGTTGAAGATCTTCTTGAAGAGGGTGAAGGAGTGGTTGACCTAGAAGGAGAACTCATATGTACTCTATATGAGATTGATGATCTCATAGATGAGATTGAGAAGTTAAAAAGGGAGAATAATTAGTAGAAGAAACTTGCACAAAACGAGTTTGATAAAATAAGCAAGGAAGAATCTACCCAAAAAGTGGTAGATTTGAAGCTGAAACTAGAGGAAGCCAAGAGAGAAGAAGATGTGATTCAATCCAACCTACAAGCTAAAACTGACAAATGCATGAAGCTTGAGGGAGAGATTTTTTCTCTAAGAAGAGATATGGAAAATTCAAAATAAAAAATAGAGAAAGGAATCAAGCTGAAAAGTGGCTCAAACATTTTACATTAATTATTAAGCACCCAGAATTTCACAACAAAAGAAAAATATAGCTTAGGTTTGGATAAATCGCAAAGCTCCTTTGTTGATTTTTCTACAAAGTTATATGAAATATTTAGAGAAGAATAAAAGTCTAAACCTGTCAAGGAGAGTAACTACAAAGGAAGAGATTGTAATGAGAAATTTGCAAAGCTAGAGAAAACTAAAGAAGAAAAGAAGCCTATTGTAGATAAGAAGGATAACCAATCATATCTTAATCATCAGAAGAAAAAGGAAAATTTCAAAAGGAGTGATGTTGATGGGTTCACTAGGGTGAGAAACACAAGAAGGAAGATGCACAAAAGACCTCCTCATCTAGCATAAAATTCTATTGCCAGGTATTCCTCATATCTCTATGGATATTGCTATTCATGTAATCATTTTGGTCATAGGGCTAGAGAATGTAGAATCATTCCTAAAAGGAGTGTAAACTTTGAAAGTAATATTTGTTTTTCTCCTTTACTTGATATGAATGTAGTTTTTTATAACTGTAATAAATTTGGTCATATAGCTAAAAATTGTAGAACAAAGTTTACAAGACCAAATGTTAAGAATGAGAAAAATAAATTTTTACCTCCTAAGTCAAACAAAGAACCTAAAACTAAGGAGAATATGGTAGAAAATATAGAAAATAAAACTAAGAAAGTGTGGAAAGAAAAGGGAGAGAGCTCCACATAATCAATGATCGCACAGACAGCCCTGCATACCAAAAAGAAAAATATATGGGTGTTAGATAGTGGCTTCTCCAAACACATGATTGGAGATAAGAGTAATTTAATCAAACTCAAGAAATGTAATGGAGATCCATGATTTTGGGTGATAACACTACAGTCAAGATATGTGGTAAAGGAATCTTAAGCCTAGATGGTAGAAAAAATATGTCTTATATGTTGAGGGATTGAAGCACAATTTTCTAAGTGTGATTCAAATGTGTGACAATGGTTATAAAGTCATGTTTGACTCAGAATGTTGCAAAATCATAAAGAATGGAAAAATATTTGCACAAGGATTGAGAATTGACAGCAATGTTTACAACCTTGCTAAAGTAAAAGGTCAAAGTTGCTTGATAGGACAAGCTAATAAAATTTGGTTATGGCATAGAAGATTAGGCCATACAAACTTTGACAATTTGGTGAAAGTGATTTCAAGAGGTCTAGTTAGACACATGCCTAAAGTAACTAAGCATGCAAACATCGTATACAAAGAATGCTAGTAGGGAAAGAAAACAAAGGCTAGTTTCACAATTAAAGAGTATTCAACCACCAATCCTTTACAGTTGGTTCATACTGATTTTTGTGGACCTACGAGAATAAGAGGACAGAAAGGAAAAAGATAAGTTATGTTTCTAGTTTATGACTACATGAGAATGACATGGGTGACATTCTTAAGGGACGAGTCACAAGAATTTAAGAGATTTAAGATATTCAAAAATATGCTTGAGAAGGAGATAGGTAGAAGGAGTGAATGCTTAAGGTCATATAGAGGAGAATTCACATCAAGAGAATTTTTTTAATACTATGAGACACATTGAATCAAGAGAAAATACTCAGCACCAAGAGCTCCATAACAAAATGGAGTGATAGAAAGGAAGAATAGAGTTGTGTATGATATGGCCAAAACAATGTTAAAAGAGCCTAAATCAATCGATATGTTTTGGAAAGAAGTAGTACATACTACAATATACATTTTGAATAGAGTTCAAATCAAAGTGCATAGTGACAGTACCCCTATGAGATATGGTATGGAAAACCTGCATTTGTGAAATACTTTAAGGTGTTTGGCAGTAAGTGCTACATCAAAAGAGAAGATGAAAACATAAGAAATTTTGAATCTAGAAGTGATGAAGAAATATTTTTAGGATATTCCACTCAAATTAAAGCATATAAATGCTATAACAAAAGACTGGACAAGATTGTGGAAAGAATCAATGTTAAGATTGATGAAAGTATAAAACATATCAAATGATAGCAGAATGATTTTGAAGATGATTCATATTATGAAGAAGATGTGGAAAATGATGAAGAATCTAATTTAATAGAAGTTGAGAAGGCCCCTACAAAATATGTTCAAAAGGATCACCCAGCAAATCAAATAATTGGGGATAAAAATGAAGGATTTCAGACCAAGAGGAGACTTGCAAATAATAAAGAACAAGTAAATTTTTCTCTCCTGTCTCAAATTGAACCAAAAAAAATCTCTAAAGCCAACAAGGATGAGAGTTGGATAGAAGCCATGGTAGAGGAGTTAAATCAGATTGAAAATAATAAAACATGGGAATTGGTTCCTAGGCCCCCAAGCAAAAATGTAACTGGCACCAAGTGGGTGTTTAGAAACAAGTTGAATGAAGATGGATCTATAGTAAGAAACAAGGCGAGATTATGTGCAAGGGGTATGCACAAGTTTAAGGCATTGATTTTGAAGATACATTTACACTTGTAGAAAGACTAGAAGCAATCAAAATGTTTCTTTATTTTTCAGTCTACAAAGGATTCAAAGTATATCAGATGGATTTTAAATCTGCATTCTTGAATGGAAACTTAGAAGAGGAAGTCTACATTGAAAAACCAAAAGGTTTTCAACTATCAAAAGATGATGACTATGTTTGCAGATTGAGAAAGGTGACGTTGTATGGTATAAAACAAGCACCCAAAGCATGGTATTCCGGATTAGAACAGTATTTGCAGCAATAAGGAATCAAAAAGGGATGTGCAGATAGTAACATATACTTCAAATCAGAAGGTGAGAACATGATTATTGTTGTTGTATATGTTGATGACATCATTTTTGGTGGTAGCAATAATAAAATGTGTAAAATTTTTGCTACATACATGCAAGATGAATTTGAAATGTCAATGTTAGGAGAGTTGTCATTTTTCCTTGGCTTACAAATTGTACAAACTGATAATGAGATATTCATATCTCAAACTAAGTATGCCAAGGAGATGCTCAAGAAATTTTGCATGGAACATAGTAGACTAGTCAGTACTCTCATGATAACTGACTCCAAGTTGAGTAAATCAGATGAATCACCTGAGGCAAATCAGATAGTGTATAGGTCAATGATTGGAAACCTACTATATTTAACTACATCAAGGCTAGATATTATGAAACTAGTATGTTTAGTGGCAATATTTTAGGTTGCACCTAGAGAGTCACATATCAATATAGTGAAAAGAATTTTCAGAAACATCAAGAGTACTGATGACTATGGGCTATGGTACCCCAAGAGCAAGGATTTCATTTTAAATGCATATACATATGTTGATTGGGTAGGAAGTATGGATGAAAAGAAAATCACCAGTGGTGGAGCATTCTTCTTGGGAAAAAAGTTATTTTCTTAGATGAGAAAGAAGCAAGAATCAATCACTCTATCCGCTATTGAAGCAAAGTATGTGGTAGAAGCAGCATGTTGTACTCAAGTCCTATGGATGAAGCAAACACTTAAGGAAATCAAAGTGGAGTACAAATAACCTATCTCAATTCTTTGTGAAGATTCAAGTTCCATAAACATATCAAAGAATCTAGTGATGCACTCTAGAACAAATCACATATCCATTAAGTAACACTTCATAAGAGAGAAGATTTTAGATAAGGAGGTCAACATGGTGTATGTTCCCACAAAAGAATAGGTATCTAAAATTTTCACCAAGCCTCTTCCCAAAGAACAATTTGAATATCTGAGGCAGAAATTTGGATTCATTTCTCCCACACCATATCACTAGTCACTAGTGATAGGGCATGATTCCATGTGGAGTTTTATTTATATTTCATTCATCTCTTGAAATAGAAAGGACAGATCAAGTCAGGTACCAATGGTTTTACCAATTTTTAACAACTTGATGGTTGTATTCTCAAAGATTCCCACTTTCTCTTTGAATTTATTGTCAAAGGGGGAGTAATGTGTTATGGGGAGTCTGCCCTTTTCCATTGATGTCAAAGGGGGAGAAAATTATGAACAAATTCTCAATTGAGCGGGATGAGAATAGTAGAGGTGCATATCAAAGGGGGAGAATTGCTTAGAGTGTCTAATTGGTACATAGCTCAAAATGTTACAGATCTCAATGGATTTCAATTGGTATCAAACTATTTTTTCCAATTGGTATGAGCATTTCATTTTTCCATCAATAAAAAAGGGGATATTTTTGGCATATTGTTGTCATTGATGTCAAAAGGAAATCATGTGTGAGATGGAATTGATCCTGCATGAAGGAGTGTCAACATTGATGTCAAAATGTTGTCATTAATGTCTGAGGAAGATGGTGTATTGCAGATCTGGAAGGTTCAAAGGTTGAAGGTTATGCTCAAAATAGTTATACTTGTGCTCTCGGCCTAAATTAGGGTTTTGTAGTTAAGCCCTAGTGTTAGCAGTCATGACGCCTTAACAGTCTTCTATTTTTTCGTTGATTGCTCATTGAAGGTTGTAGGTCAGTTAAGTTATAACTTATGGCCTTTAAGTTCATTCAATGACCGACCCCTTCACCTTGTCACTCGGTTATTGTTGTTGATGGATTACTTTGAAGATCAAACCATGTGCATTCAAAGTTGAAGATCCGATGACTATCGATGTATATCGCGCATCACAGAAAGATTTTGAAAATTGGTTTGTAGTTCAGAGATATGCAATGAATGGCTATCGCTAGATCTCACACATCATGGAAAGCAAGTTGAATTTTGTCTTACGTTCAGTGATACACGATGAATACATTCAATGGTCATGATCAAGTTGATCGAATGACACCCATCAGCCCGCTATGATCACAGTGGGTCCCAAATGACCCTCATGGGGAAGTGGATTGGATGAGTTTTGACTTGTGTTGATCAAATGACACACGATAAAGGAGAATAGATCTTGGTGGGTCTTGCAACATGTGGCATCATCATGTCACATCATTGTTGTGAAGCAAAGTGGTTGAATAATTTGAGTGATAAGTGATAATAGTGGAATGTGATGTCAAGAGGGACAGGTGTCAAAAGGTTATTGCATCGTTGGGTGTTATTGTATCATGTTTACACATCCTTGAGACATGATGGTTTTAGTGATGAGTGATGGGTGTTTAAAGTTAGTGGAGTGTGACTTCAGTAAAAGACACATGGCATTAGCCTGCCAACCTGTGGAGATTCAGTGGGCTCGTTGTCAGAGCAAACAAGACAATGAGAGATGGTGTAGATTGATCGATATTTGATCCAACGGTGATCACTGCATTCTAGTGCATCGTGTATAGGATTAGTGATGATCGTTGCATATCACCGATATGTGATGGATGATGGAGATTAAAGAAAAGTGATCAGACGGTGATCACTATATCATGGAAATGGATGTGATCATTCTAAGTGTTTTGGTGATACATGTGGTTATGAAGGATATGATCAATGGAGGACATTTAAATGAACGCTTATCAGATGGACATGATTTATAGTTGTGATAGTGAATAAAGAACATAGGATCATGACACAAAGGCAAGAGATCGACGACCCAAATTTGAATGAGGTGATCCCAAATGGCTAACTCCGTGTAAATAAGGTTTTGCCTACAAACTGACATGGAGATGAAAATTTATTGGCATGTATGCTTCAATGATAGGCATAATGTGATTTGATGTATAGAGAGGCAGTACAAATGGCCACAAAGACAAGGATCAAGATAGTATCAAAGGCTTATCTTGACTATTCGATCTTAGGGTTTGGTAGGAAGAGAATGAAGGAAAATTCTCTACACCAAGATTTAATGTTGTGTGGCTCAATGAAGTTGAAGGATGGTGAAGAAGACATCTTGAACCCTAATAGAAGGTCAGATTATGGTGGAAGATGCCAAGGTGATCATCATTGATTAGCACTACTCAAAACACACGAGAAGTGTGTAAAAGTAGACTACTAAAAATAGAAGTGAGAGTAGCATGCAGAAGTGATTCTGAGCTCCTGAGACAACCAGAGAATACACAAAATAAGAAAAAGAGATTTGCAAAAGGGTACAGTGGTGCATTGAGGTGGACTAAGAATGCATTGAAGAAGAAAGAGAGGAACGGGGCTGAACAAGTGGGGTGCAGAGCAGTGAAGAGAGTTGTTGTGACAACAACAAATAGTTGAGCAGTTATAGAGTAAGTTGTAACATTGATTAGAGTTCCTTAGGAACAAATTTCAATCATCATACATGTAAATATGATAGGTTGGTGCCATTAGATAACTCATTAGGTTCTTAGTTCAGGGGATAGGTGTCTCCTTAGATTTGGTGCATTTAAAATTTATAATAGAGGATTTCATTGTGATACTAGATTAGGATAGTAGCTCCTAACAACATTTTCTCATTGTGGTTTTTCCAATCTTGGGTTTTCCACATATATATGTTGTTATGTGTTGATCTTTTATGTGCATGTGTTTGTAATATCTATTTTTTTTAATCTGCACATCTAGTTTTAAAAGTTGTGTCTACACTTAGAATAAGAAGGCTAAAATTTATGTATCTACTGATTCACCCCCCTCTCGATAGATTGTTGTGTTTCTACAAAAAGTAGACAAAAAATTTAAACCATACCTAGTAGGTACAATATTGTTGCATATGTACCAAGTGTTGTAGTAAAGGACATATTCACACAACAAGAACTCACTGGGAGAATGTGTAGGTGGAATAACATGATACAAGAGTTTAACATTCACATGCATATTACCAATTGGTTAGAGGTCAAGGATTGGCCAAATTGATGGCAGAGATAAACTTGGAGGCCAATTAGGTAAACAATGTTGATGTAGCTCCTATTTGTGACATGCATACCTCAAGGTGGTATAGGCACATTGTATATTAATTTTAGAATATTTCATGTCCTGAAGGAACAACTATTAATCAAAAAAGAACATTGAAGTTGCAAGCAATAAAGTATGTGATAGTGGACAATGAGTTGTGGTGGAGGAATGTGGATGGAGTGTTGCTAAAATGTGTTGATAGGAAGAAAGCCTTAGAATTTTTGATAGAGATGCAGAGTGGTGTTTGTGGTGGCTACTATATGGCTAAGAATACTGCTAATAATGTCCTTAGAGTAAGGTTTTGGTGGTCCATATTATCTAAATATGCACATAAGTTGGTCAAGGCATGTGATGCATGCTAGAGGTTTTCTAGGAAGTTAAAATTCTTAAGAAATTTTTCTCTCAGACCAATTACAGTTCAAGCACCCTTTCAAAAATGGGGAATTGACTTTATTAGATAAATTGTAGATAAATCTAGTGGAGGAAACTCTTAGATATTGGTAGCCACTAATTATTTTACAAAGTGGGTTGAAGCTATCCCCACAAGGAAAGATACCAACAAAGTAGTGTTTGATTTATTGTTAAATAATATTCTGATCAAATTTGGAGTGGTTGAAAATATAATATCAAACAATGTCATGTTCTTTAGATCAGATGAATTCACTAGTTTCTACATTAAACATGGGATACAAATCTTTTATTCTTCCCCTTATCACCCATAAGGAAATGGACAAGTAGAATCAAGCAATAAAATTTTGCTAAAGATCATTAAGAGGGTGATAGAGAAAATCAAGAAGGTGTGGGACTCAAAGTTAAAACTAGCTCTTTGGGCTGATAGAGTGACCATCAAGAAAGCAATAGGGAAATCCCCATTCTACTTACTTTATGGAATTGAAGCAAGGATACCAAATACCAATCTCATGAAGATGTAAAAATTCATTCAAGAATATGATGAGGACATATGTGATGATATGCGACATAGAATAAATGTCTTGAATAAATTGGATGAAACAATAAGAGAAGCACAACAAAAGAATACAAATATGCAGCTACAAGATAAGCACCTATATGACAAGAAATCCTCTCCAAGGAAGTTTGAGGTGGGAAGCATGGTATTAATGTGGAATGCTAGATCTCAAGGCAAGGGAAAGCATGGGAAGTTTGATGCATTATGGTTGGGCCCTTATTTGGTAATCAACACACATGGAGAGGATCGATACTTCCTACAAAGCTTAACAAGTGAATTTCTAGAATTTCCAATACATGGACAATTCCTAAAAATATACTTCTCATAAGGTATGTTCTTTTCCATGTACATTGTATGTTATGTATATGTTTGTATATAGGTTTACTTTGGTTTACTTTGGTTTGTTTTCCTTGTCTAAGTGTTTCATTGGTTTTGTTTCTCTGTGTTTGGTCTTCTCCACCAGAGATTGAGGTGACATATTGAAGATTAAAAGGCATGTATCTAAATACATGTGGCAGTCTTTTGATGAATTTTTGATCAAATAATTTAATCTCAGACATTAAAATTACAGAAGGATAAAACATATGACAATATTTTCTTGTGTGGGTTAATGCATGGAAGGCTAAAATGTGCACAAGTTATACACATAAAAGCATCTAGTAGCTCTCCTTGAAATCATGTAGCCTTTGATTTGTTTCTCAATGCATGAGTGTGGGGATGCAAGAAATCGCCATGTCAGCTCTTTTGACAACCCCAAGAGTGATGGGACACAAGATGACATGAGATGGGCTATTCCATGTGAAAAAATTATATTGGCTTGATGTTAAGGTGAATAAAGGTCAAACTTTTCAAACTTGGTTGACTCGATCTAAGCCATCCAAAGCTATAGATTTTCCTTAGATCAACGACTCAAATTCAAAATTCAAAAAATGGGTAGATGCAGTTGTTGTGGTTCACATGAGCAAATACTAATGGTTGATGAGTTTCCAAGAAGCCTAAATTTATTGTAATTCTCCATAAAATCATAATCCAAAGCATAATTCCAATTCACCAAAGTATTCAGAAGTGACTAGAGATTGAACCTTACGAAGAACTAGTTTTTTGCTAAGGAAATTAGGGTTTGCACGTCCTGAACACTAGTAAGTTGAATTTTACCTCTAATTTTCTCAGTTGTATATAGAATATTGTGCTCTTGCTAGTTATAGTGTTGAATTTATTTTCTAGGGTTGCTATATGTTTTAAATTTTTCCTATTTTGTGTTGCTTGCATTTTGTTTAAATTATAAATTTCCCTATCATACTTTGCACTTAATTTTAAACCCTAGTTTTTATGATTCCTACTAAGATGTCACCCCCCAAAGCTCAATATTTTGGTTCCACCCCCAAAATATCCCTTTGTGAAGACCTATTAGCCCAACTTCCTGGTTTGGTAATAGATAAAAACATAGGAAAAATTATGTTGCATGGCTCGGGGGCAAAAAAGGGTATTGTGGATAAAATTTACATAATTAGGGGTGTTGAGATGAAGGTTATCAGATGGGAATTTTTCTGGTATGGGAAATAGAATTCCAAAGTTCCAAGAAAAAATGGTTAGAACTTATACCTAGAAAAGTTGGTGGTTCCAAATGTGTACCTAGATGTAGATCTGGTTAAAGCCATTGTTGCTAACTATGACCCAAATGTTTGATTTGTGAGGATACATGTGTTGATGGTTTTTTATTGCACAACAAATACTCAGACAGAATATATTATCCTATCTCTCTTGAAAGGTAAATCTCTATCAGCAAAGAGATAACCCCAAGGTCTCTAATGTCAGGTCTTGACAATGCAATAAAAAAAATTAGTGATAAATGTGAAAATGTTGGTAATCACAAAGGGACCTTACAAAAAAAATATTGGAACCTCTACACCTATCATATTTTGCAATATGTTGATACTTAAAAATCTTGAATCTAACCCAAATTCAAATAAATAGCAAAAGACAAGGGTTTTAGAAATCCTAAGATTAAAATCACTGCTAAGAACAACAATACAAATGAACAAATACTTGAAATGGACCAATCCCTCAAAAATATTTTTTGCTTAACCAGGTTTAACCTGCAATCTTACAGAAACAATGCAATCTTCTAAGGAATTAAATATTTTTACATTATGAACATTCATTCAAACCAACCCTTAATTTGCAATTGAAATGAATGAAAACCCACAATTGAACTAAGCACATAAATATAAGGTATAGGTTGACCTTGCACAGTGGCCCAAAATCAAGAGGCTTCCCAAAGTATGAACCAGAGATCGCTACAACACTCCAAGTATCAAATCACAAGCACCATTCAATCATTTAACTCTAAATCTAACATACATTCCAATATTTCCAAGCAATGTCAAAACATAGAATAAGAACCATGCAAGATAAATCAATCCAAGAGAGGCCACCAAAGCACAATGTCTTTAGTTGTATTGAATCACCCAATAATAGCAACAATTCCAGTATTTTGTGTTATAGCACTTTCTTCAAAATAAAACTAACCCCTAATTCTAGCTTTCTGCTCTATTGCTCAACTTGCTTTCAAAATCTAGTCTTCTAACAACAATAAAAATAAGGTGAAATTCCATACTTATAGAGATTACACCATATGTTAGCCCAATTTAGGGTTACAAAGAAGGTCGGCAACAAACAGGTCAGCCTAGAAAGTTCTTTTTTTAAATAAAACACGACATTGCATTAAATGCATGGGGCTTCTTCCTAGGTCGGCCTGGAATCTTCCAATGCAACCCGATCCAATGCATGCGAAGGTTGAAGAAGGAATAATTTCAAAGCATTCATTCATCGAAAGGCTCTTTATCTTTTCCTTGGCCCATTTTATCCTACACCTTAAGGAAAACCCCTTCTAGATCGGCCAAAGGTGGAATATTTAATATTTTGAACCTTCTAGTAAGGGACTTAATCTCTTCCCTTGATTTCTTGACAATCTCATCCCACTCCACCTTGAGATCCTGATATTTTCCATGACAGCATTATCGGTGGAAGCATCATCTAGATGGTGAACTGTGATTGGACCATCATTCATTGGAGCATAAACCTCATGCCACCACTTCTTCAATTGTTCAAAGCTCGGATGCTTTGGGGTAAACTTCTTCCTTCCAGTCATGATCTCGAAAAATGGAATACACTTTCCAGAAGTATCCTTCAATGTACTCCCTACCTGCTACCCCTATTTGTGAATCCTCTTCAGAACCTTTTTATTGATCTATAATAACTCATGCCATTCCCAAGTTTCTGAAACCTTTGAAGGAGGTAAGATTTCATCACTCACTAGCTTCTCCTCTGTATAATCCATGATTATCTTTAACTTTTACAGGAGGAGATCGATATCAAGTTTATCTTGCCCCAGCACATTCTGGACCCAGTCAAAGGATCTATGTGCATCACCAAAAGTGGACAAAATTTCCCTAATCATTTCATCTCCCTAGTGTCTTATTCCTTGCAGCCACTCATGGGTATCCTGTGAGGACGCCATCTTCTTCTCAAGCTCGATAAGTGCCCCTTTAGGAAATAGACCCTCAAAAGTTGCTCCCTCACTTCCTACCTCTTGCAGAGGCCTCATCAAGTGTCGCACATACTTGCATACATCACTCAATTGTTTTTGCAACCTCTCCTTCTCTACATTTTCCCTATCCAACCTTCTCAGAATAGCTTGTGAAGACTCTTGGAACTTTTCCTTTTCTTGATCCTTACTTGTGGGTCCCAAGTTCAAATTTTGAAAAACATAATCCTGAGGAGCAATCTCCCTTTTGTCCTTGTCAGTTGCAGGGTTGGAAATGTGGATTATTTTGTTGTTTGCTTCATCCTTGGTGATTTTATAAATCACCTTAGCCTTCTTCTTTGCCTTCCCTTTTCCTATGTTGGCTAGTAACTCATCCCAATTTGGAGTTTCATCTACAATTATATGCTTACTTTTCAATCTTTCATTAAGCCAACCCGGGGTAGAAGCATCTAACTGCTGCTCACTTTGTTTATCCTTTTCAATTTGATCCCCGAAGGGCTCAACATCTACATTATTCTCTAGAGGAACCTCTTCACATTTTTCTTCCTCTTTATCCCCCTGCTTCTAACTCTCCTCCTGATCTAATGTTTCTACCATAACCTGAATGGGAGATGGAGTCCTTTCATGTTTTTTTTCTTTTTCCATAGGTATTTTCTCTTCATCTCTGGTTGGTGAGTCATCATAGGACACTAGGGAAGAATACAAAGTGGTTCTAATCTCTACCTCTGAATTGTAGATATCTCCATCATGGAATTCTTTTGCTTCCTCATCTTGGTGATCACCAATCTCTGCATCCTTGGGTTCATGTTGCACATCTTGTAAATCATGAAGAGGAGAGGCATCCTTTTGTTGTTCCACCATAGGAGCATTTATAGTAACATCTTCTTTCAATGCACTGCCCTTTGGAGAAGGAGTCCTTTATCTTCTAGTATAAACTTGTGTCCTTTCTCCAGAACTCTCCACATTCACCACTGGAGGAGATGGTTCCCCTTCCTTCTCCTTGGAGGGCTCATTCCTTTTCTTTGAAGCTCTTGTCACCTTTTTATTTTTAAACACAGGAGCACTATCTTCCTCACCTTCTTCACTTGGTTCCTCCTCTACAGTAGACTTGTCTTTCTTGGCAACATTCTTCCAATTTTTGGCAATTGGTTTCCTCTTATTTTCTACCTCTGTCTCTGCTTAAGCACTCTTAATATTGATCTTGAAGGGAGAATCCACCTTACCTTTTCCCTTTGAATCTTGTTCAATTTCTTTAGAGGTAGAATGTGATTCCAAATCCCTCATTAAGTCATAGGTGTATTGCACGCATTTACTATCCAAATCCCAAATCTTATGTTTGATCCACAATCTAGTGTACTTGACGACAGGTGCTGTGATTTTTTCCAACTCTATTTTTTGTTCTTCCAACCAATCAATCTCTCCTACTCATTTTTCCTTTATGGACTCATAGTCATGGTTTTGGATTACGTCCCCATCATCATCAACTTGATCAGGGATGACTTTGACATTGTACAATCTAACCAAATTAAATGGTAGCCTTGAGAAATTCTTCTTCCTGACCTCAAACTCATCTTTGCAGTTGGCCCAGTAATCTTCAATGTCATCCTTATGGCTGAACTCCCTACTGGCCCTCTTTTGTGCTTCACCAGTCATGTCAAATCTAGACCTTTTAGAGTGGAATGATAAGCCCAAGGTACTCATTTATTCTTCAGAAGAATATGCTGAAATGATGGAAGGACATGCCTCATGACCACCTACTATGAGAGGGAAGTCATTACCAAATCCGGTCTTGTGTTTATCCTTTTTCAAAATGGCATCAAAGTCACATATTTTCCTGGTGACCTCCAGGAGTATGAGGTGATCCATTGGATTCCTTGGTAGCCTGTAAGGAGCCCTTTGGAAGCCATCTATCCTAATGTAAGAGAAGGTAGGGAACTGTATGAACCAGGCCCCAAATATCTTTATCAACTCTTTTGCAGCATCTAAGACTCTGATATGCTCTACACCTTGGAGAAACCTAGTGATGTACATGGTGAATTCATCATTCACCCTCTTGTAGCTTGAGCTACCCAAGCGCAAGTATGGATAAACTTCATATATCACATCCTACCCAAAGACACCCCTTGCACTTAGTCCCTTGTAGGGGTGGAATCTTGCATGTGCATAGACCAAGTAGGAGGTCATGGTGAAGCTCCTTGTCTACAACACATTACAGAGTTGCTCATGTATCATTGCACTGATTATATCTGCCCAGTGATAGTCAGTTTTTTCTTCCATCCTTACTATAACATAGAACATCCAACTCTCAAAGACCCTTGCACTTTTTAGGCCCACCACTCTACTAAGGAGTGTGATTGCATCATAGTATTCTACCTTTAAAATTTCCCTGAATAAAATTTTGGTAACTTAGAAATAAGGGGCTTAGTCTTCTCCAACCAAGATTTGATCACCTGTAGAGCCTTGTTCGTATCATCTACATAATAATTTTTGGCTACATCTAGATCTAGGCCAACCACATGGGATCTATCAGGAATATCAGATGTTTGTTCCATCGAGGGAGGAGATAAATTAGCCAACACTCTGCCCTATGGACCAATCACTCTTTCTGTACCCTTGTCATAATGTCTGGCACACTCCAAAACCAATTCATAGCACTAGACTCTGGGAGGAAACCCAACTACATGAGCCAATCCTGAGTTCACCAATCTTTCAGCTAACAATGGAGGATCTTGCACTGCCATTCTTGCCTTAAACTCTTCATACTCCCACTTTCCTACATTAGTATCAGTGATTTCCTACCAAGTGGAAGCTAGCTTGCTTTCTGGAATTTTACTTTTGATATCCAGCTTGATCCTTTCTGCCTCTGAGATGGAAGATCCCTCTACACCAAGATCCACCTATTTGTGCTTGACCTTGCCAGCAACTGCTTTACTTGATTCAGCCTACATTCAAAAGGACCACAGTAAATATATATTACAGCATGAAAGTCCAAGTTAGTCCATTGCAAATAACATTATCATCATTCAAATAAATCCAAACAACAATCATAATCCCTTTTAAAATATCATTAAAACATCCCTTCTTCAAAGTTCAGGATTTTCACCCCTTCGCGAAATTCGAGCCAGAAGGGAATTTCGGGGAATTCTGAGACAAGCAGAATTTGACGGTGGGATCTCAACAAACAACCAAAAGTTACTCAATCCTCATCCAAGACTCAAAAAAAAAATTCATACATCCTTAAATCATCCAAATCAATCATGTAACGCAAGATCATCGACAATTAACCCATGCATTCCCCTAGTTCTTCGTTCCTAGCAGATCTTCAGGGAATTCTGTCAGAGATGAAAATCTATGAAACTACAAAAACTTGGCACATCTCGGGAAAATGAAGGAGCAACGAAAGTTCGGTGATTTCCCAGGGCAACGAATTTTCATGAAATTAGTTTAGTTTCCATGTTTTATGCATTCATTCGGGAAAATGACCAAGCGATGGAAATCCGGAGAAATCCTAAGGTAAAGGAAATCCCCAACGTTGTTGAAATCCTGAAATCTTTGACTTCATCACGATTTCGCCCAAATTGATCGAACGATCACAAATTTGGGAAAATCAAGCTCGGACCACACTCACTTCAGGTTGTTCATCGATAAACCTAATTTTCTAATTCCTCCAAGGGTGATCTAATAGCATTGGTGATGAATTCAAGATTAATCCTAGGGCTTCATGATGAACACATAATTATAGGTTCTGTCCACCCACTTGCCCTATTAAACCATAGCGGATATTCAGAATCTCTAGGGAAAAGAAACTACTAAATGCGAATGGAAATCAAACACTCAAATCCGTCCACAATTATCAACTTCATTGAACACAAGGGGATCCAAGATCAATCTCCAATCAAAACACAATCATGCTTAAGACCGGAATTAGAAATGTAAAATTAGTAGAGAATGGGGCAAGTGAATCACAAAACAAGCAAGGACGGCCCTATCGATTTCAGAGGAGGCATCAAAAGAATAAAGGGAATAACCCCAATTTAACCACAGAGCCTCAACACACCAAAATCCAAACTCAAAGCATACCCAATATGCCAAAGAATCATTCACATTCACCAATCAAAAGAAAAACAATGAATACATAACATTGGTGAAGTGAATGGCATGATAACAACAACTGGAAGCAAGCTTTGATGCGCTAGCAAGCAACAACAATAATGGTGCCAGGAAAATCACCACCAAATACAAGAATCCATAGGTCCAATCGCCAAACCAATCTGAGAACTCAAGATCAATCTCTTCCCAATTTCAATCAAGGCGAAAGAGGTCGGCCCATAGCATAAAAACCACCCTTGACTGCATTAAACCCAATCTGCAGAACCCGTACGTGAAGCATAAATGCAATGACATGACAACCCAATGTGAATTCGGGGATTCGAGGTGACGGAGTAATTTTTGGAAATTGGGAAGGACAAAATTCCCCGAGGAGTTAAAATCTTTGAAGACAATGTAAAATTGGCCTCCGTTAGGTTTTCCAGGAAACCAGGAATTTTAGCCTAGGGAGAAAATTCCCAAAACCGGGGAAAAACCTGAATTTACCTAAAACTCATGATATTCAAAGTGTTATTTCAAAAGGGGCATGTTGCATAGGAAAGATAAGCATCTAGGAACATTGCAAAGTGACCAAATTTGACAATCAAAGGACCAAAGACCAAAGGGGAACCCAAAAAGAAGGGCGTGTGTGCAAAAAATGCACAACAACGTGCTAGGGTGGAGATGGTAAATTTGACTCAAGAAGGAATTATAGGGGTTTTCACACTTAACCCTAATACATCCAAACAATTCAACCTAGAGGCAATAAGGAATGAGGATGAAAAGAATAAAAGCACATATAGAGTAACAATATTGCCAAGTTTCATGGTGAAGGGGAAGCGTAGAAGTAAAATAAGGCTCACACCTAAGGATAAGAAACCTTTAAAAGTGGATTCTTTTGAATTTTACTTTTCCAAAACTTATCACACTTTGTTCCAGATCCTAAGACTTGACCCTCCTTGAAGGATACCCATAGCCTTCATGTTCATGGTTGCTAACATACAAAATATGTTAGTTAATGAGGAGTGTGATTTTGCTACTTGTTTGTCAAATTATATTCATAAGGAATTGGTGGCTATTAAGGATGGACAAGGTGGTGTAAGGTTCTAGTGGTATTCTTTGTTATGCCACATATTCTTGGCATGTGGATCTAAAGTGTTGGGCCCAGAGCTGCAACTTAAAATTAAAGTTGAGAATGGAGAATCTCTTTTGGTCTAGATGTGGACCCATTTACTTGATAAACATTGTGCAACATCATTTTTTGTAGTATTCACAAACTTGTTTTCAACAAGGTTTAAGAGTTATTTGGCAACATAGATACCAAGGATCCTCAAAGAACTACATGATTTTCTAAGGCCTAAAGAAAGGAGGCTTGACTTGGGTATTGACCACAATTGGGGAGATGTCACTATGCATGAGGATTGCACCATCCTTAGGGTGTATGGGACTAATGTGAGTCCACATGTTCTTCCAAGGTTTGTGCCACTAAAATTGGGTTTTCTTGAAGTTATGTGGAATTTGGGAAGAGTGGAGGATATTAACTTGGAAAATCAGAAGAAGGGATCTCTTTCCCTCATTATATAGTATTTTTCATATATTTTTATAGCCAAGGAGGGGTGGAAAAAAATTCTTGAAATGATTACTCCCCTTAAAATAAATTACTACAGAGATAGGAATCATGATCCTTAAGGTTTTAGTGTTGCATTAAGGGTAAGGATCAATAGAGGTAAATTTTGGCACTTTTTTTATTATCCAAAGAATATAATCAAAGATGAGTTTTATCTTAACAAAGCTAAGAATAGAAAGATAAAGTGGATAGCCTTTGAGAAATTGGAAAAGGAAAAATGAAAAAAGGATGCCACCTTCAAAGGAACATATGCAGATATTGTGGACTCTACTCTCAAAATTGAGGCCATTTTGTAGAATTTTGACAAGGTTGTTGGGAAAATTAAGGAGCAAATAGAAGAGAAAGATAAGGGGAAAGCCCTTATGATTGAGGAGAGGCCCACTTATCATCCACCAAAGAGAAAATATATCTTCACAAGAAGAACAAAGGGGATTGTCATGAAGGAATAAACAAAGGCTACTCCTACAAAATCTAAGGAGTCAAGAGACTCATCCCCTGTGTCTCAAATTCCACCATCACCCCCAAAATATTTCATTGATCTAGATTCACCTCCAAGGGAGTCAACTCTAAAAAGGATAAAAATTGAAGCAATAAGACTTGTTGACTACTATTTGTATTTTGATGATGAGATTGTAGTCACCACTAATGAAATTATGCAGAACATTCCCTGACCTAAGAGGGAGATTTAATTGGATTATTTATACTGTTCGGTATGTTCGATTGTGATACATGGGGAATATCTATGTTAGGAGGTATAGATGAATAAATTGGTTGATTTGGGATATGTGTGTTTGTTTGATTAGTTATGTGTGGGATTAGATGAATATTTACATATTAATTGGAAAATGGTATCAAATATGTGCCATGAGATGGCATAGATGGTTGACTAGATATGTTTGGCATTGAAGATTGTGGCATAGCTACACTAATAGATTGATCAATAGCTACACGTGTATTTTATGTAATATTAGATGACATGACATGTGTGAGGGCTTGTTCCCTAAGTGTATAAATTTTATCATCTAAAGGTAGCTTAGCACCATTTTGTGTAAGTCAAAGGAAGTATGTTTTGGGATCCATAACAATGAACGAATCTAATGCTCTATCTAGTGAGGGATCTTGTTGCATTTCTAAGAGTTTCTCTTTAGTCAATTCCTCATATTCATTTGTGGTGTATTCTATGATAATATATGGATAATGACATTGTGGTTTTTGGTATTCATTAGGATTTAATAAATAATGAGACATACCAAAACTTGGTTTTGTAACCCCCATAGGTGCAATGACATTTTATCCACTTGGATTGGACTCCACAAGTTTCTTGTGTTGTGACCTTGTAATAGGCATACAAAATTTAAGGACCTTATAAAATATGGATGTGAGTGAAGGTTGGTGATGTGATATGAACGATTTTTGTTTCAAACTGGGCTATATGAGAGACATGTTGGGTACATTTGGATAAAAGTGATGTGTTGATTTTTTTTTATTGATGGGAGATAAGAACCTCTATAAGCCAAAGTTAACCTAGATCTCTATTTGGATAAGTTATAAGGATGGTTTTTTCTTGTACTAAACTAATGATTCTAAGCAAAAAGGATGATGGTGAGTTTAAAAAATTAGAAGTATTAAAGACTCCTAAGATACTTTTCTCACAAATGTTGATGATAATCTAAATATATACTTGAAAATCTTCGATTCCAAGCAAAAAGATAAACTATAGATAAGATGAGATATCAAGAATAGATAATGATTGATATTGGTCATTGGTTGGTTGATGTTTGTTATTGATGATGATGATTTTTTTCTAAAGCTAAGATAGGTAACACTAAAATTCAAAGAAGAATAGTGTAAAATAGATGTGAAAATTGGTTTTTTGTTAAATTATGGATGTTGGTTGTTGTGACTATAATAATAACACAAACTCAATACACTAGATCCAATAGATTCTAACCAATACTTAACGATTCAATCTATAATCCCAATGAAATGTTTGAAAACATAGAACAAAGAATCCATTTAAACAAAATCTATTAAGAAATGCATAAAGGGCCCTAGTTAAATGACTCAAACCTCATCCCATTAGGGGATTGGTGCTACATTGATATCAAATGTCAGCCCTTTCCCAATCCCTTTGATGAAACAAGCATCTAAACGAACTCCATTAATGAAAATAAGCTAATATTAATAAATACTATGCTAAAAGTGGATGAAAAACTAAAATGGATGCAAGATGGATGAAAGTGAGTATGCAAACTTGCAACATAACTTTTCTAAAATGGAAGTGAGTCCTTTTCTCAAAGAAATGATGAGCATTTATAGGAGAAAATAATGAATCAAGGTTTAGGATTGATTTGATCAATCAAGGGATGAGAATCCATGAGAGGTGAAGATATGGATCAAGGATTCTCATCAATGGATGAGAATGCAAGTTGACATGGATCAAATAGTTAATCAATGGATCTCAATGATTCAAAGAAGCACATTTCCTAAAAATTAGGAAGTTTGTTACAAAGGAATATTCCATTTTGTAGTTCAAATGGAGGAATATTCCCTTACAAGTGGGAGGGTGAGGGAAATTAGCAATTAGTTAATTAAAACAATGTTTTAATTGTGCAAGTTGAGTGAAATTAGGATGCTCATTAAATAATTTATTTTTTTAATGAAAGAGGGTCAAATGACATTTAATTCAACAATTAAGATTATTTAATTAAATGAGAGGACATAAGGGGTTTAATTTAAATAATATGATTTATCCAATTAAACAAAATGAAAGTTAATGTGAAATGGGTTGTCAACCTAATAAAATTGATTATCATATTAATAGATGAAAAATTGAGGAATTTAGTTAAATAATGAATATTATTCAATTAAACAGTCGAAAGAGGTGAATCAAGATGAAATGGTGTTAGTAATTAGATTCAAGTTTGCAATATTAGTCTGGACAATTTTAAGTGTATATTTTTTGCCCTCTTTGAAGTGAGGTACCTGTTACATTGGTTCAAAGACTGACACTTTTCGGATTAATGTTGATGCTCAGATCAAAAATTTAAAAAATTGACTTTTTGTATGCTCTAATGTTTCCCTAGTAGAAGGAATTAAGTTGGTACCCTGCCCCCTCGAGAGATCAGGCAAGAATTTTAATTTTTATGTCAAGATCGCAACAAAGGTTCAATATAGGTTCAAGTGTAGAAAATAGGTTGTGGGATGCGAAAACAAGCTTAGAAACATGAAAAAAAACTAAAAATATGCCCCACAACTCAAAAATTGATGAAATGAGATTAAAATGCCATTTTCCCCTTCAAATTAGGGCAAAAACCCTAATTTTTAAGCTTAAATAGAGCTAAAGGGGTCATTTTCAAGTCATTTACACTCATAGTCTTAATGAGATTGTTGTTGATTTTGCTCTGAGTATTGGACTCGATATGGCTAATCATGAGCTCCCACAACACCTCCCAGATAGGGTAGAGAGTACCAGTGGGCAGCAGATGCAAGTCCACCAGTATGTAAATCAGATTTTTCCCATTTTTTGAGTTTTTAGGTCATTAATGTTAGGTCAAAAAAGTCAATCAAAAGCGTCAGTATACAGCATCGCTTTTGACTCAGTTGGTGGAACTTTTTTCTGAAGTAGTGGCGCTATTGCATATAGCATCACTTTTGCTTAGGTAGGTTTACCATTGCGTTTGAAAAGTCAACATGCTTCTGCATAAGGTGTCATGGAAGATTTTAGGGTTTAGTGGCACTATTGAAATAGCATCGCGCTTTTGCAAGAAGCCCCACTTTTTCTATTTTGGTCCAGCATCGAGTTTGAAATATCGATGCACTTTTGAAAATAGCATCGCTTTTGACCTTTTCGTATAGCATCACTCAAAGAATCTTATCACGCTTTTGAAAATCCCACCACGCTTTTGAAAATAGCGGTGCTTTTGTAGTTAAGGGTTCAAAAACTTGAAATTTTATAAGTTTCTCAAAAAAATTGATTTGGTTCACTTCATTTGTGCAAGAGATCATTCATCTTATTCAGTCTAGGGAGTATAGACTTGGAATCTTGTCTCACATTCATGATTTGATGAACCAGGAAAGGATGTTTCTAGGAGCGATCGAGTTAGGGTTCATGGCCTAGGTGCTAGAGATCATGACTCATTTAGCCATGATGATAGAATTGATTGAGAGGTGGCATAACAATACCTCATCTTTCCACCTACCTATTGGAGAGGCTATAGTCACCTTAGAGGATGTCTAGTGCATCCCATGAGTGTCGATCCACAATGAGCAAGTCATCTATGATGTGGATTCTAAGACTATTGTTGGTAATGATGTACTTGGTGTAGATACCCTTTGGATAGAGACTACAAATATCAACTTGGAGGACTACAAAGGATAGTCCCTAGAATTGACCTTGATTGTGGGAACTGTGATTTGTTGGGTGCGTGTGCCAGACCGGTGGGGTAGAGGCTTCAATGTTGGTTGGGGACTTTCCTATTCGTGGATGATATCGAATATGATTCTCTTTGCTTGGGGCCTCATGATCCTGGCATCACTATACCACGATATGCATCAGGTCATCTACATGGATGGATGGAACATGGGATTTGGGGTTACATTGTTACACATATGGGATTGGGAGCACATTTTTGTTCTCAAACCTATTTTTATATTGGAAAATGTTGACGTAGATGATCCCATAGTATAATTTTATAGAGCTATGATCGTGCTCCATCATATAGGTCCAATAGGCAACCCATACTGGAGATATGTTATTGATGATATGATAGTTTTGTTGGAGACCATGGTTGTAGGTACCTCCATGGTTTGATGATCCTCAACAACTATTATTTGCTAGATAGACTAGATACATGCAGGTTCATGAGCACATGATCATCGAGAGGTACCTTTTGGATCAGGTTGCTCGACAGTTTGGGGAGATTTAGGATTTTATCCCTCAAGAGTACTGAGTTTTATTTGCGTGCACCACTAGAGAGACTAAGTGGGGTATGTAGATCCCACCCTACGTGGCCATTGACGACTTCCTAAAACTTGTCTTGTTGCCATGGGTATACATCAAGGGACCATACAACGTAGGTACTATAGTTGTCTATGATACCTGGTGGCTAAATTTTGCACCCATTTGGTTGATAGACCCAACAGGGGTAGGGGACAGTGCATAGCTAGAGGAAATGAGAGAGGGCATCAACAACCTCCTTGGTAGCCTCCCCAAGATGGACACAATGGTCAGAATCATAAGGATGGACATGACAAGAAAGATTAGGGTCCCCCTTTGATTGATCCTTTGAGATAGGCACCCCACCGTCACCACCATGAGACCATCAATATCAGGAGCAAGCCCAAGGTCCAGACCCTCGGGATGCACTGATTTTGGCACTTACTGTGGAAAGGGACCAGATTTTTCAATAGTTCTAGCAACTAATAGGGGAGTTGGATGCAGCTTGTGCAGAGGTATAGAGGGTCACTAATGATCATGACCAAGAGCAGGTGCAGAGATAGCAGGTGGACCTACAGCTTGCTTAGGAGATAGGGCGTTGGGTTCAGCTAGAGCTTAGTGTACAGGGTAATGTACCTATACCATTATACAAAGATTCTATTGTAGAGGCCTCTTACTATAGGATTGTGTACTATCAAGATGTCCCGAGAGAGAGAGATGATAGCCAAACTATTCTGAGAGGAGCAGAGTTGTGTCGAGTGCCTCGATAGGATCTTCAATCCAGAAACCTTTAGGGAGCGGTCATAGATAGTCATCATGACCAGTCTCGACATGATGATAGAAAAATCCAAGGCTAGCCTTGCATTTTATAGATATTTGGATGTACAACCCTAATTATTGATATATTTATACATTCATCAGCTAATTTTTTATAACCTCTTGTATATCTATTTTTTATGACATGTACACACTGATTCTAACTTTGTATCATGACAATCATATTTTGAGATATCTATGAGATAGCCTGATTCGCTTATGATATGATCTTCTATCATTTAATATGATTTTTCACTTATTTCATGCTTTATGCTCATGTATGGATGCACATGTTATGGATGGATACAAATGTTTATGTTATGGATGTGTTTCTTTATTTATGCATGTGATGTTATGCGATGTATGAGCTATGATGCAATGTGTATATGATATGCCATGTATGATTTATGTTATGGATGCAATGTGTTGGATGTTTTATTCTTTTTTTTAGTATCTTTCTATATGGCATGCTATGAGATGGATGCATTTCTCCTTTGCACATTTCCCATGTGATGATGTCATGCTTACGATATATTGATGATTATGATATGATTATGTAGGATGTAATTATGCTAATGGTTTGTGGATGCAAGATGGATGCATTATTATTTTTGTTGGATGTCATGATACCATGTTAACACAGAAAGAAGATAGAAGAATAAGATGAATGGATTAACCATTGATTTCGAGATTGATTCAGAAGTCTAACAAGTCTATGATTCTTCAAGAATTTATTAGATATGGTGATGATATTGATGATTTTCTTATTTCATGGATTGGGATACTTCATCATATTATTCCTTATTTTTGATATAACACATAGATATGATGCATCAAGGTATCAATAACCAGGATGGCATTGTATCTAATGTGATGGACTTTGACTCTACAAATAGATAGGACAATCCTTGCTCATGCCTTGACATACAGAAACCTCATTGGAATTTAGTTTATAAGTTTATAACATTTTGAACCAAAGCATACACAATAGTCAACAATTTATTCAAGATGACCTCCCTACACACAACAAAGCAAGTATTCGCCAAAGTTATTTTACAAGAATTTCCCACAAACACAACAAATGAAAGATAATGATCGGTGCGCCATTCCTCTCTCTCTAAATCATTTTGATAGAAATCATCAAGAGGTCCTCATAATGGGTCAACAAGATAAACCATAAGAAAATATCAAAATAAATAGTCAATATTATCTATATCTCTTGCCAAAATAACATAGCTAAGGTGATTTCTGACAATAATGTCCATTGTAGGAAGGATGCATCCTAAGACATGTTTATCAAATGTTTTGACTAAGGCTAATTTTTTGATAGGCCATTGATACAAATGTTACCAACTTTTTCACTCATGATCCATACTTTTAGATTTTCACATTTAGGTTCACACTTCATGAATTTCCATACTCGTTTCCACTTGTTTTACCAAAGTTTAGTGATAACAATTGATTTATTATGAATGGAAGTTTATTGTGAGGGAAGCGAAATGGGATGGGTGGTTTTATATTTTTTAGAATATTTCAATGTTTTTGGTATTTTTCAATGTTTTGAGGCTATTTTTGATCTTTTGGCCATATGTGAATATTTAGGTTTTCAGGTTATGTGAGGTTGTTTATAATTTTTGAATGTTTTATGAAGTTTTTGGATTTTCAAGTTTTCAAATGTTTTTGTTGTATTTTCTAAGTTTTGACCAAGACCTAAGAGGGACTGGCCTAGGGCCTCATGGGCTTATCAAATATTAGCCTTGTCTACATTATACATGCAGAGACCACGTAGTTTGACTGACTTTGACCAATAATCGTGTATTGATGAGATATGAACACTAGAGGGATTGTCAGTTTATTATGACAAACTCCTAAAGACCGACCTAATGCCTCGAGGGCACATTAATAATGGCCTTTTCTATGTTCAAGCTTAGAGACAATGTAGTTCAACAACCATATTTTTTATTTTTTATGTTTTGACCTATTTTTTGGATTTCGACATTACAACTTTTCGAATGTTTTTAGATTTTGACTATACAATATTTAGAAATTTTTTGGATTTTTTGATTTTGCAAGTATTTTTAGATTTTGATGAGGTTTTCAAATGTTTTGGGATTTTCCAAGAGATTTCAATAATAACCTTAAGATATACCAGAACCCAATGTGATGCAAGTATAGACAAATTGCCCCAAGTGTGATGTGATATACTACCTCGATATAGGTAGGATAATCTGACCTTAGGAATGTGCCATGTAGTACGAAAGGAGAATATGATACTTACGTAACATCCAACTATGATATGGATGTTGATGGGTGATGGAATAAATAGGATAGTAGGATGTGATGAATGGATATGATAGATGGTGAAGCATGATAAGGGGAAGAGCCAATGATAGATGGAGAGTGCTTATTTACACAAGGTGCATTTTTTCCAAGTTTTCATCAAGGTACTTTCCCAAAGTGCCACCGAAGTGGTTTTCACTAGAGGACCATTTTTTCTTACTATTTTCAATCCTTTTTCTTTTTTATGGATTTTGTTATTTTATGATTTTTTTGGATTTTTCATATTTACACCCTTCAAGCCTAGGTATAAGACTTTTTGACATGCAAACTATGGATGGGTTCCTACAAGGGTTCTCCTTCAGACATTGATAATTGATATGCTCCTAAACCGTAGCTTCTTGTGATGAAAAAAGGTCCTAACCAAGTAGGCTTGAACCTCCCTTTGCTACCCTGATCTAGCATGTTCTTCTGATTTTTCTTGAGGACAAGATCTCCCACTTGGAAGGACCGACTCTTGATTTTCTTGTTATAGCTTTATTTCAGTCAGTTTTGGTACATGCAAATGAGTCAAGGCATCAAGACGATGCTCATCCAAGAACTCTAACTCTTTCAACTGAGACACTCTATATTCTTCATCAATAATTAGATTTTGCAATGACACTCTCAGCAATGGGAGATCAACCTCAATTGGTAGGATGGTGTTAGATCCATAGACTAAGGAAAGGGGGTTACACCTATAGGTGTGCGGATACTAGTTCTATAGGCCCATAAGGCATGATTTAATTGTAGGTTCCAATCACAGCTAGCTTCATTAACCGTCTTCTTGAGGATTTTCATAATGGTTTTGTTTGATGCCTTGGCTTGGTTGTTGCCCTGGGGGTAGTAGGGAGTAGATAACTGGTGTTGGATATTGAATTGTTGGCATAGCTCTCGTACATCCTGATTTTTGAAAGGTGTTTCATTATTTGAGATAAGGGCTTGTGGAACACTGTAGTGACAAATAAGATAGTTCGGGATGAATTTGGAGGTTTGTTTCCCCATGATGTAAGTCACATGGATAGATTCCACCCACTTCATAAAATAATCATTGGCCATGATGATGAAATTGTGACCATTAGACGAGGTGGGGCTGATCTTTCCTGTGAGGTTGAGTCTTCACTATGAGAAAGGCCAAGGTGTAACAATTTGTAAAGTCCTACCCTGTTCTAGGAACAAATTTTTCAATTCTACCTATTATGATGTTTAGGCATTTTTTCAAACACTTAACAGTAGGAACGGATTTGCATTCGTATTTGCTTAATTGATATACAAATTAAATTCAACAGACAAAGTAATTTTTAATCTCGAACAAAAATATCATTTCATTGTGTTTAAGAATTCAACATATACAAAATTACTAAGTTACAATATTTATGATGGCCATAATAAGCACATTGAAATGAACAAGAATCTTCAGAAGGATGTATGGGAAATTGAATATATACCAATTGAACTTCCACACCTATTTCTTTGGTCTAGAAATACACAGTTGGAGAAGCAAAGATCTAGGACTTGGAATAATTGAAATATTAATCTTCAATCTTCTACAATTCTCCTATATACGAATGTGCCGCAAACTTAAAATATTCCTTATTTGATTAAAAGGATGAATACATGCTTAAGCGGTGCCAAGAAATATTCATACTTCACGAATAATGCCACGCTGGAAATCCTGATGCCAACATACATTTTCTCTCCCACACTATAATTTTTAAATGTAATAAATCAAAAAACTATTCAATTCTCTTCTTCGAATGGTGATTATCATTCACAATATTTATTCAACCTACTCCATTAGGATGACACAGTGGCTCAAAATGACTGATTTTATATATATATTTCACACCTGTAGCTTTTGACACCTGTGGCATATGTGGAATAAGAATCTCACCATTTCTTTACTTGTCTTTGACTCCCTTAAAGAATGGTAGATATTTCAAGAAGAGCCTGGTATAAATGGTTGCTTGAAAGGTTGCCACGATATCCTCATTACATGTGCGATGACTTTTTTGGGCTCCCTTAATTCTTTATTCCCATATGAGTATTTCCCTATGATATGAATTGTTAGAAAATAAGAAATTAAATTTTTTGGCTTCTAAATATTAAATCCTCCTTTATTGCCACACTCATCCACATAGCTCCCGATTCACCAAGTAAATCGGTGCCTTGATTTTTTTGTTGCCTTGATTCCAAGCTAGTTGATAGATATTAAATGAAACCTTTAATTAATCGGGTGGCACAAATCAATAGTTGTGATACTGTAGTTTTAAGATAGAATTTAACTCCTTTGCTTATGAACAATGCCTTCCCAAATAATTCTCGAAATGGATTTTTACAATATCTTCATATTGGCACATAGGGAACTATTATCACCAATTTATTTAGCATAGCCAAGCTAATGTAGTGATCACAGGAGGTAAAGAAGCAGCGACACTAGGCAACTGCAATCACTTCATCTGCTATTTGGTGTCTATTCATATTATAGCGCTCCCTAAATTTAGCTCACCTTGAAGACCTTTGCACCTTTCTGAATATGTATTGACTCCTTATTAAATAGAAATTATTTAGAAATTAGCCATTCTTGCTATCATGTGATGCTCGCATTCATCTGCTTACAAAAGCACAAGGTTTGGTTACTTATACTTCATTCCCAACTCACCATTATACAAAAAAATCGACTCTTCAAATTTATCGTTTGATAGAACCTAAGACCATTAAACTCACTTGATATAATACTTCCCCCTTTATTTCCCTTAAGGAATGTGATTGAGTTCCTTTTCCTTATCAAAAAATAGTAATTTAGTAACAGCTAATTGTCAATTGAGTGAAATCCTTTACACACAATAAAAATTAAGTAACAACTACAACTGACGATATCTTCTTCAAATGTGATTGCTCCTCCTGAGGGAAAACTGTGAAAGCTTGATCATCAACTGTCCACTCTGTTTCGACGCACCTTACTAATGAATTCATATATAATCTTTCCAGTTGAATTCAAAACAGCAAGGAGATACGATTACCACAGTTTGGTATATCCGTGAGCAGAAAAATTAACTCCAAAATTTATACAAACACGTCTCCTTAATGATACTTAACAAAATTATGAAACTTCAACTAGAAACCAGAACCAGGGTGAGTTCAGAAATCCCACCGAAATCTAGAAATATAACACATAGTGAAAGATCTGAGTGATCTTTCCAACTGACTAGGGTGTTGGCCTCAACACTGAAACTTGATCTGGAATGGAAATTTTCCAATCTTGAAACCTCAAAGGGTTCAATATTTCAAAGAGAAATAAACTCAACGACCCCTCAATTTTCTTCACAAAATTCTTGTATAATCTTTGTCGTGACCCTTCGCTTGCCTGACTCTTCAATTTTCCTTCTTTTAATTTTCTCATTGTGACTTGATTTTTTTTTTTTGTATTTAATAAGTCACATAAATATAATATTATTTAATTAATAATATTCCCTTTAAAATTAACAATTGGAGGAAAAATATCAATTAATTAAAATAATATTATATTTCTCCATGAAGTCGAAAATGGGACATTACAATTCCTTTCATCCTGAAGATTTCTTGCCCTCAAGCAATCAACATCTGCAAGCCAAACTGAATACCACGATCCCAAGTCAATATTGGAAGTTGCCAAGAATCTCTGTTGAAAACAGTGCCTGATATTATTATCACCATGTTGTTCCTATCAGATATTCTGAAAATCAATAAACTCTTCTTCAACATTCATCGAATCCCACATGATTCCAAGATTCCAATAGAGTTGCAGGAAAAATCCACCACGCAAACGTTGTGCTACTTTGATTAAAATCATCTGATTTGCATGCCCAAACTGTATCAATTCTTCTTAAAACTCCAAAAAGTGCTCATCAAATCTGAAATCCAAGAAAATACTGAAACTAATACCATGGAACAAGAACTGCCAAAATAATTCAAATAAATTCACATCATTGAACTCAATTCTGAAATTAGCTGAGCTTGGAATTACAGATACATAAATAGAATCCTCACAATCAACTGTAACAATGATAAAAAAAAATCACCATCAAACTGCCAATTAGCTCTATCCAATAGACTTACCCAATTAACTCTCTATTGTTGGTCAAAAATGAGAACCTTATTTATATGCATACCTTGATTTTCCATTTCATGTAGAGTGAATAGGAAATGGACAGCAGTAACATTATCACAATCCAGATCTTGCATCAATATTCCATTTTTGGAAGTATTTGAATCCCACCCTTCATCACTAACATTCGAGGAAATTCCTTCTTATAACTCAAAAATAAATTTTCATAGAACACATTTGCACCAACTTCAAATAAGGGATTTTCAAAAATATGAAAGTCATGTTGATGAAAAATTGAATTCTTTGTTCTTTCAAGACAATGATCCAAGTCATAAGTCTCTTGTATGTATTCAAGCTCTTCAATGACCTCTTGAATCTCTACAACTCTTTTTTTTTTTTCTTGTTCCTTGAAAAACTGAGCAGCAATAATCTGATTTTCAGCTTCTCTTAAAGAATTTTGAACAACAAACAATTCAGCCTTTGTTTACTTGTTCAATTCCAAAGCTTCATCAACAACTTTAGCAGCCCTATCTCTATCATGAACTACATGCAAAAAATCTATTTTGATTTCTTCTATAACATTATTAATTGATTTCAAATCAGCAAGGGGAATGTTACACACATTTTGATTCCTTGGTATATTATAAATCAGATTTTTCGCATACCTATGTGTGTTATCAAGTTTAGGCAAAGCTTGAAATTCCTTTTCAAAAGAACAAATTTTGATTGCTCCAATCATGTCCTAGAGGTTTTGGTGAAGTGTTGCTATGAGGTGAAATAAAATCAGAATTCTTCTCAACTGTGCTCCCAAGACTGTCATAAATTTGTTGTGTTTCTCTCCTCATCTCAACAATGGTATACTCAAGGTCACTAGCTCTTTGCTTATAATCAGTTTCAAGTAAAGAGAAATCAAATTTGTGACCACTAAAACCAACTTCCCCAATGTCTCCCTCAATGCATGACTCTTGAGAAACAATCAAATCAAAATTAGTAATGGAATAATGTTCAGCTTCTACCTTCTCAGTTTTTTCTTGTCTATCTAACCAAAATCTTCCTAAATTATGAAGATGAATAAGTATTTCACTAGCTGATTGGATAATTGTGTATGTAGGTTCAGCACTTAAAAATTCATCGTTACACTCATCCTTAGTATGCATAGAAAAATGCATGTCTAAAGGTATCTCCTCACTTATCTACACTACCTTCTTCAAGTATTCCCTCACATTGATTGAACAAATCTTTGGTCAACTTATCAACAATTGAAGAAATCCTTCCTTTCTATTCGTGAACATCTAGTAAAAGAGATAGGATGGGTTGAGGAATGTCATCGACCTCTTTGATAGTTAGAACTAGAATGTCCCGTATATATTTCTCTTGTTCACTCCAAGTTGAATTGAGTAGGTAATGGAACAAATCATATATTAGATCTTTTATATCCCAATCTATGAGCAATATACTTGTTCTGATTTATGAAAATATCTTCAATATAGCAGCTCTTCTGAAGTACAGACTTCTACCAGTTTCATCAAGATCCTGAAAACCTTCTACAATCATGTAAATTATTTTCTTCATAGTACCACCTTCATAGGGCACCTGGGATACCACAATTCTCATCACTTCACTGAAGCAAGAAGTAACCAACACCTTTTTTTTCTTCATTGGGATGACTCAGCCAATAGGGCTGATTTAGAGAGGTCACTGCAGGTGTTAATGCCAATTGTATCACCTCAAAAGGTCATTGTTTCACCTGGCTCGAACATTGTTCCATCATATGAAGTATGCTCACTTCTTCTTCCCTTGATTGAAATTATTTCTTGAGTCTTTTTCCTATTTCTTGAGTCTTTTTCCTATGATGTAAAGTGTCCTTTAGAGAGGTCACTGCAGGTGTTAATGCCAATTGTATCACCTCAAAAGGTCATTGTTTCACCTGGCTCGAACATTGTTCTATCATATGAAGTATGCTCACTTCTTCTTCCCTTGATTGAAATTATTTCTTGAGTCTTTTTCCTATTTCTTGAGTCTTTTTCCTATGATGTAAAGTGTCCTTTCCACACTTAGTTCTTCCTCAAAATCCATGATTCGATCTGAAACTCGACTCTAAAAATACCCAACAGGCTACAAAAAAAAATATGAGTTCTGATTAAATGCTAGGCACAAATGAATCAAACTAAAATTTAATGACAGACTCCATAGGATGGCAGGTCTGCAAGCTCTAATACCAATATAAATTCCTACCCTATTCTGGGAATAATTTTTTTGATTCTACCTATTATGTTGTTTAGGCATTTTTTCAAACACTTAACAGTAGGAACAGAGTTGCATTGGTATTTGTTTAATTTAAATACCGATTACATTCAATAGACAAATTATTTCTCAATCTCCAACAAAAATATCATTCCATCATGTTCAAGAATTCAACATATACAGAATTACTAAGTGACAATATTTATGAAGACCATATTAAACACACTGAAATGAACAAGAATCTTCAGAAGGATGTATGGGAAACTGAATATATACCAATTGAACTTCCACTCTAAATCTGACATGTTTCTTTGGTCTGCAAATACACAGTTGGAGAAGCAAAGACCCAGGACTCGAAATAATTGAAATATTAATCTTCAATCTTCTACAATTCTCGTATATACGAATGTGCCCCAAACTTAAAAGATCCTTTATCTGATTAAAATGATGAATACATGCTTAAGCAGTGCCAAGAGATATTCATACTTAATGAATAATGCCACATAAATCCTGATGTCGACATACATTTTCTCTCCCATACTATAAGTTCTAAATGTAATAAACCAGTAGACTATTCAATTCTCTTCTTCCAATGGTGATTACCATTCACAATATTTATTCAAGATACTCCATTAGGATGACATGATGGCTCAAAATGACTGATTTTATATATTTAACACATGTATCTTTTGACGCCTGTGGCATATTTGGAATAAGAATCTCATCAATTCTTCACTTGTCCTCGACTCCCTTAAAGAATGGTAGATATTTCAAAAATAGGCTGATATAAACAGTTGCTTGAAAGGTTGCCATGATATCCTCATTACATGTGTGATGACTTTTATGGGCTCCCTTAATTCTTTATTCCCATATGAGTCTTTCCTGATGATATGAATTGCTAGCAAATAGAAATTAAATGTTTTGGCTTCTAAATATTATATCCTCCTTTATTTTCACACTCAGTCGCATAGCTCCCGATTCACCAAGTAAATTGGTGCCTTGATTTTTCTGTTGCCTTGATTCCAAGCTAGTTGATAGATATTAAATGAAACCTTTAATCAATCAGGTGGCACAAATGAATAGATGTGATGTTATAGCTTTAAGATAGAATTTCACTCCCTTGCTTATGACCAATGCCTTCCCAAATAGTTCCCACAATGGATTATTATGATAACTTCGTATCGGCATAGAGGGAACTATTATCACTAATTTCTTAAGTATAGCCAAGCTAATGTATCTATCATAGGAGGTAAAGAAGCAGTGGCACTAGGAAAGTGTGATTAATTCATTTTCTAGTCGGCGTCCATTCATATTCTAGCACTCCCTGAATTTAGCTCACCTTGAAGACCTCTGCACCTTTTTGAATATGTATCGACTCCTTATTAAATGTCAATTCTTCAGAAAGAAGCCATTCTCGCTATCACATGATGCTCACATTCATCCGCTTACAATAGCACAAGGTTTGGTCACTTATACTTCATTCCCAACTCACCATTATACACAGAAATCGACTCTTCAAATTCACCATTTGATAGAACCTCAGACCAGTAAACTCACTTGATATAATACTTCCCCCTTTGTTTCCCTTAAGGAATGCAACTGAGTTCCTTTTCCTTATCGAAAAATAGTAATTTAGTAACAGCTAATTGTCAATTGAGTGAAAGCCTTTACACATGAGAAAAATAAAGTAACAACTACAACCGGCGATATCTTCTTCAAATGTTATTGCTCCTCCTAAGGGAAAACTGTGATAGCTTGATCATCAACTATCCACTATGTTCTGATGCCCCTTACTAATGAATTCATATATAATCTTTCCAGTTGAATTCAAAACAACAAAGAGATACGATTACCACAGTTTGGTTATCCGTAAGCACAAAACTTAACTCTAGAATTTATACAAACACATCTCCTTAATGATACTTCACAAAATTTTGAAACTTCAACCAGAAACCAGAACCAGGGTGAGTTCATAAATCCACCAAAATCTAGAAATATAGCACATAATGAAAGATCTGAGTGATCTTTCCAATCATCTAGGGTGCTGGCCTCAACACCAAAGCCTGATTTGGAATGGAAAATTTCCAATCCTGAAACCTCAAGGGGTCCAATATTTCAAAGAGAAATAAACTCAGCAATCCCTCAAGTTGTTTCTCAAAATTCTTTTATAATCTTTTCCACGACCCGTCACTTGCCTGACTCTTCAATTTTCCTTCTTCCTTTAATTTTCTCATTGTGACTTTTTTTTTCCATTTAATAAGTCACATAAATATAATATTACTTAATTAACAATATTCCATTTTAAATTATCAATTGGAGGAAAAATATCAATTAATTAAAATAATATTATATTTCTCCATGAAGTAAAAAATGGGACATTACACAATCGGTTGGAGTTATTGAGCTAGAGTATGGATAAGGTCCCCATGTTGTTGGCATTGTATACACTTCACAAATTGATGAGTCTCAATTTCCATGGTTGGCCAATAATACCCTGTCCTCAACAGCTTCTTAGATAAGGTCATACCACCAGAATGTGAACCGAAAATGCCTTTGTGCACTTCAATTAACATATTCAAGGCTTCCTCTTGGTTGATACATCGTAAAAATGTCCCCTGGATACTTCGATGGTAAAAGGTATCACCTAGGATAACGAATCAGGACACTTTCTTGGGTTTTCTTAAGGTTTGTGGTAATGTCAATGGGAAGGATACCTTTGTTTAGGTAGGTGAAGATGTCATGATACCATGGGGAACCAAGACCAATTATTTCACACATAAATCCGGATTCAATTATCTCGAAAGCTAGTATGAGAATATGCTCTACAAGGAACTCACATTGAAGAACATTGTGTGGCATGTCTAACAAGGACGCAATGGTTGTCATGGCATCAGTTGCTCAATTGTTAACACGGAATATTTTCTCAAATGTTATATTGATGAAGAATTCCTTGAGACTTTCTACCATCTTCTTGTAAGGTGTGAGCTTATCATCTTCGGTCTAATAATCATCATTGACTTGATTTACGATCAGTTGTGAATCCCCATAGACCTTTAATTCCTATCTACCATTGTATTATTGTTTTTAACCCCATTATGAGAGCTTCATACTCATATATTTTGTTGGTGCATGGAAAGGATAGTCGGTATGATGAGAATACAATCACCTCGACGGGTGATGAAGAGAATCCATGCCCCTGATCTATGTTTTGTATGTGATCCATCAAAGTAAATCTTCCACTAATCCACTATATCAAGGAAAAATATCGACTCATCAAGAAATTTAGACACAAATGGATTTTTTCCATAGATGGGTGCCTCTTCCAATTGGTCTAAAATGACCTATCCCTTAATATCCTTCCACTCTACATACTCTATATAAAATTATATAAGGATCGTCACCCACTTAGCCATTCACCCATGTTACACCCCGGAATTTGTATAGTTACTATTCTAGTAATGCTTAGAGCATTCTGATTGTAAGGAAGGTTTTGAATGAATAAATGTGATTGAACTTTGTTGTCAATATGAAATCCTGTTTACATGTTATGTTTGGCTCATTCTGTATTCTTGATTGATGTTATTCTTGAATAAAACAATGAATAGAGGAAAGTAATTAGTCTTGTTTTATATATTTGATTTATATATACTGCAAATATTGTGAGCATTTGACTGCCGTGGTTTTGTGCCATGGATGCAGGAACAGGAGCTATTCCTCCAGGTGGAGGGGAAATATCACTCAGGAAGAGGAACTTGGTCGACTAACCGGTAAAGTTGATCGTATGAGCATACACACACTTCACTAAGGATTTTAGGAACTGAGTCAGATTAAGTTGTCATGATAAGTCATCCTTAGGCTTAGGAGTTATGATTACTTCTTCATGCTTTATGAGTGGTGTTCCTTGATTGACTGACTTACTGTTCTGTGAGCCTTGAATGTGAAATGTGAACTGATAAGTTACTGATGCCTGGAATTTACAGTTAAATGTATAAATACATGTTTATGCAATTACGTCTATTAGAGGTGCTCTGACTGGCCTATAATACACGTAATTGGAGATTTGAAAATAAACATGTATAGATATATTTAAGTGTAAACTGGGTAAGTTAATTAATATATTTAATATCGATGTTATTATAGTTTTACCGATAATATAATATATTAATATATCTAATATAATATTTGAATATTATATAGATATATTTATATATTTAAAGAAAGGTAAGTTAAAAACTATAATAATATTGTATTGAATATAATACAAAATATATTAATATATTTTAATGAGAATATTAAAATATCTAAACCTTTGGAAAGATTTTATATAAACTATAATCTTTGGCATTTAAATTTACATTTATCTTATAAAGGTATTTGAGTTTATTTACCTTTGGAAATAAAGGTAATAAGACTTTCATAGTCTTTGGTAAATACTTTGCAAACCATACAAAGGAAATTCGAAATATTGAAATACTTGGAAAATATTAAAAGGAAAAAGAATTTCGAAATTTTGTAAAGACCAATGGAAATTTATAAAAATCATTTAAGGAAATGTAAGTATGAACTATAGACTTTGGAAAGTATAAAAGAAACATTTGAAAAATCGCGGATTTCTTCCCGTGAAGAAATCGCGCGACTGTGTTAAGCAAAGAAATGGCGAAAAACTTCAGCAAATACAGTCCGCGCCCAGCTCACACTTGAAAGACTTGGTCGCGGATGCTAAAGCGCCACCATTGTGGACGCGTGGGTGGAAGAAAGGTAACAGCAATTGCAAAAAAACCCTTGACGTTTTCAAACCGAAAACTTTGGACGCCATTTGTGTTGCAGTCCGCCATTTTTGAAGGCAAGTTGAATGTTTAACCTGTACGTGGTTGATCCACGAAATTGGCATGTGATATGTTGAAACATTCTTGAGAAATTATGTTGAATCATCAACTCTTTTGCTGTGTGTTTGGCTATTCGACTGCCACTGCAGATTTTGACATTTTCAAAATAAGAGGTGTCGAATTCTCATGCCTACAAGGTAGGAAACATGAGAATTCGAAACCTATAAATAGGTTCTCACTCATTGTTAAAAAACACTCAATTTTTCATTCACTCTCCTTGCCTTGGAAAATTCGAAATACAGTGCTGTGGTATTTCTGTGTTTTGAAATTCCATTTTATGAAAGCCATTGTCATTTTATGAGAGCCATTGCCATTTTATGAAAGCCATTGCCATTTTTGTGAAAGCCATTGCCATTTTGTGAAAATCATTTGCAATTGAGACAGTATTGCTGAGAGACAGTATTGCTGAGAACAACTTTTTGCATTTACCTGAAAGTAGTATTTGCTTAAGCTGAGAGAAGGCTGCGAAGGACGGTGGAGCAAGGATTGAAGCTACCGATCAAGCTCATACGCAAAAGGAAATCAGGCATGAGATATATGTTGATAGATTTTCTGTCATTTATTTTAAAATGTATGATTAGATTGCTTGATTATGTCTTGCTTTATGAAAGGAAAAATAATAAGAAACCTCTATGTTCTATGAAATTGCTGAATTGGGAATAGTTTAATTCCTTAGAAAAGGCTATTGAAATAATAGAGATAGCTTAATAGATTGCTGAATTGGGAATAGTTTAATTCCTTAGAAAAGGCTTATTGAATTTAAGAGATAGCTTAAGAGCTGGTCAAATTGGGGAATAGTTTAATTTCCTTAGAAAAGCTTTTGAAATAGCTTAGAGAACTTGATGAATTGGAATAACTTAAAAGCATGTTGAAACGAATCAGTTTGAAATCATAGATGAATTTGAAAGGGAAATATTTGTTTACTTTTAGTAAAGTACCTTATAATTTGTATTGCTTGAATACTGCTTGAATTCCTTAAGTAAAGGAAAGGGATTAGTTATTAATACTAGGACGAGGGTGGATTCAGAACCAAGGTAGTCTAAAGCTTTAGAGTTAAATAGGTTAACTAGAGAAAGCTACGTACTCCATGGATAAAGATTTCCATGTTGGGAAGTACCAGAGGGACCCCTTGTTGACTGTACTCCATTTCCTGTTTAAGTAGTTGAAGTAGGAAGTCTAGGGTGATTGACTACCCACTGAAGGACTCAACCTACGCGTAGGATAAGGCAGCCTTAAGTCAAACCAAACCTGACTTAGTGCAAGTGATAGATGACCGTCAGTATAAGTACTGCCGAAATGCTTTGGCCAAAGTAGTGTAGTATACCTAACGTCCACTTAGACTGTGAGACGAATTACACTGTCAGTTCACAGTAATCCAGGTTACATGCTAGATTGAGATTGTGAGGACACAAGGATTTAGTTATGTAGGATTACACACTATGCTCAGTTGGTCATACAGAACCGGTTACCCAACCAATCTCCTCGAAGAAGGGAGGGCCGTCTACTTAACAGTAAACGTGCGGGGGACCGCAATATAAGTCCGTGGTTGGTGGAAAAGCACCTGAGTGATGTTTCCCCTCCACCTTAAGACTTCTGATGAACCAAGGTTTGAAAGGGAAGATCCTGGACAGTCTTATTCCTATTTGCTCAAAAGCTTCCGAGCTATGTTTGAAACTTGTAAGATTCTTACCTTGCTTTTTATTTTGAAGAAAAGTAATCATGAAAGCGTACTCTGTTATTTACTTGGAAAATAGAACAATGATGTATCGTGTCTTTTATTTCTTTATGATGAAATGTTCAATTAGAATGAAAAGAAAAGTTATTTACTTTGTCGTTTAATTGTATTTCCTTGTATCTTATTAGTGAAAAAAGGAATTTTTTGTTTACCCGGTTTTGGGGTTGTTACAACCCAGTGAGAGTTACTTTGGACAACAGCTATTTCAATGGATCAATCTTAGCAATAAGCTTTATTTGATGTGAAAGCATATAGTGTCTGAATTTTTGTGAAGCAAAGACTATTGTTAGGCATTCCTTTTTGATGGATGATTAATTCATCTCATATCCCACCAAATTCATGTTGATATAGTAGATTTATCTTTCCTTTCATGTTTCATCATGTTGAACAACAAGAGCTCCTAATGTTGTTGATGCGGATGAGATGTATAGGATCAAAGGTTTATTCGGTATCGGTGGCATAAGAATAGCAGGTGTCATTAGATAGTCTTTGATTTTTTGGAAGGCTTGGTCACATTTCTCATCCCACTTGTATGTTATCCCTTTGTGGATAAGGTGAGAAAATGGGTGATCTTGTCTACCATTTGGGTTATGAACCTCCTGATAGATTGTAGCCTCCCTTGTAGACCTCACATCTATTTTAGTGTTTGTGGTGGCTCCATATCTATAATTTCTTTAACCTTGGTTGGATCTATCTCTATCCATTTTTGTGATACTATGTACCCAAGGAGCTTTCCTAATGTGACCCTAAATACACACTTGTTTGGATTCAGTCGTACCTTATATTCTTTGAGCCTATCGAAGATTGGTCCTAGTACTCCTATATGCTCCTTCCTTGTCTATGATTTAGCTAGAATATCATCCATATAGTCTTTGATATTTTTTTGGATGATGTCGTGAAAGATTAGGGCCATCTCCCTTTGATAGGTTGATCCAACATTATTTGACCCAAACAACATCATATTCCAGCAATATGTTCCCCATGGACACATGAATATTATTTTGTGTGGGTCCTCCTTAGCAATCATGATTGGTTATAGCCTGAGAATTTTTCCATAAGTGATAACATTTCATGTCCAACGATTAAATTGAAAATGGTATTGATGTTTGGAAGAGGAAAGTCATCTTTTAGACATGATTTGTTTAAGTCCCTGAAGTTAGTACATATTCTAATGCCCCAGTGGGTTTAGAGACTGGAAAAAAAGCCACTCAGGATAGTCTATTGGTCGGATAAATTTGATGTCAAGGAGTTTTCGCAATTCTAGTTTAACCAATAATGCTATCTGGGGTGCATCTTTCTTAGTTTTTTCTTTACTAGTTTTTATTCAGGATAAACTCCTAGGTGATGTACAACCACTTCAGGATCAAGTCCAAGCATATTTGTGTAGGACGATGCAAAGTTTTCCCTTCACTCTTTTATGAAAGCTTCTAAGTCTATCTAATCTTCATCCAGTAATGGTTCTACATAGAAGGTTATCTTAGGTGCCTCTTTCATCCCCACATTCATTGGATTAGCTTTCTCTACAAGTACCACTGATTTCTCTAGATGCATTACACTAACAAGAAGATTGAATCCCTCATCCTTCGGTGAATCAAAGAGGTTTTCATCGTCGAATGCATCCTTTATTTTTATTATTTTGTGATCAAAAAGTGCCACAATGTGGTTTTCACTTAAATATCTACATATGATTCTCATGTCATTTATTTTTCAACTGAGGGATTCAATCATCTCCTCATAGTATACCTATGTATTTATTTATACGTCAAGCCCTACTTTATGATCCCCACATGGAAAGTTGTCACAAAGTCCCATACATTTGGAGATTACTTCATCACTTTTTAACACATCTAGAATTGGTGGTCCTTGTTGGTCCCAGTTGATTAGTTTGGGATATAGTAGCTTCATTTCATAGATTTGGTTGTTTGGAGTAAATGATGTTGTGGTTATCATGAATATGGAGGCATTCTCAAACAAGTTAGTAATGTCAAGGGGAAAGTCGTCAAGGGTATTATCACATGATGTAGGTAACCAAGAGGAAGCCTCGGCTCATTTCTTAGAAGTACCCTTGTCGAGAAGGGTCACCTTGCTAGTGGTACATCCCAAGACAACATTATTTGGTCATTTCTCAGGAGTAAGGGGTTCTAGAAAACCATTTTTGTTCTGCCCCAACTTTTCATTCTTGTTATACCCCCACCCCATCATTAGTTGCAATCCTTTGTTATCATCTTCCATTGGAAGATTGGGCATGGTTTAGTTGTCTTGATATAGCAATTTGGATACATCTTCTTCATTTATGACCTCTTTCTTCAAGTCTCCCCACTTGGTGAAGGTGGTGGATGCTACCTTAACTGTTTCAGCTACCTTTTTGATAGGTTGGGGTTTCCCATGAAATTTAGGAGAAAGAGGTAACTCTCCTAACACAAAAGAATCCTTCTTCATATTATAATCCCCAAATTCATTATCTTTGATCACTGCCTTGATGCCTGGTATGTTTTGTATAATGGTTGTTTTAGATACTGAGGTAGAAGATAAGGAAGATGGGTGACCGAATGAGGAAGAGGATGCAGGCCCTTCATCATTTTTTGGTACTTGCGGGATCTTGTAGAATTCAGCTTCAAGGTTCTTACAATAATAGAATGGCTCAAGATCACCATGGATGGTAACTTCTTTGTCTTCAAAAGGAAATTTGACACATTGATGGCATATGGAAGCTACAACTTGCATGGCATGGATCCATGGTCGACCTAGAACAATGTTGTAAGGAAGGTTAAGATCGAGCACTTGGCATGTTGTTTCAGCAATGGTGGGTTCTACTTGGATAGGTAGCTTGATTATGCCTTGAGACACTAGCTCTTGATCATCCTATACCCTAATAGTTATGCCTTTTTTTCTTTTCAATGGCATCTTCTGAATAACCCAAGTTTTTTACTAACTGAAGGGTGAAAATATTTAGACTAGCACCTATTGGTGTTTTTTAAAACCCAAGCGCATTCCTCAAAGCTTCTATGAATTTTCCATGTTCAATAATGAAAGCCAAAGAAACAATTGGCCAACTTAATGAGAAGAAGCAATAATGCTTACTCTCCTACACTTTGGGCTCTGCAAGACCCGGGAGGGTGGTCCCAAAATATTCTTTCCATGTAACTAGACAATTTCAAAAGCACAGTGCATAACAATAGATAAGTTCCCCATCAGTACTAAATAGATGAAATCCTTCAAGAAATTGGCAATTCCTTCAAAGATCCAACTCATATCAGTAGGGAACTTCAAATACAACAAAGATAGATCGATATAAAGATCATTATGAATAAATGTTCTAAATTCAAATGCCAGAGATGTGAGAGATACAACCACTACATTAGTATCAGTGCCATATTCTAAAGCATGGAGTCAAATGAGAAAGAATTGAACTATAAGGAAAATTTAGTCCTAAATAGTTAAGATTCATACGAATTGCATTATAATTCAAGTATATGCAATTGAAATCTATTATACTTATGAATCCAGTTGTCGACCTACATGAACTTACACAATAACTAAATCATTTAACTAATCCTTTGAACTAGGGCCACAATTATAGTATAATTTATAGTAAAGAACAATGAAAATCAATGAAACCAGTCTTTGACCATTCTTTCATTAATTATTCATGTCAGGTATCACAATTGGAGAGAAAATAGACTCAAAGGATTGTCATATTCGACAAAAACATGCTTAATAACCTCATAATTAACAAAATTCTTCTATCTGACTCTAAACTTTAAAACACAGACTCCATATATGCGCTCTTTGTATTATAATTTTGCACTCTCAAATCTCAGATTCAACAAAAGACCTCGTACATCGACCCAGAATTCCCTTTTATAGAATAAGGGAGAAAAACAAGCTTCAAGCTAGAATGTACACATGTCTACACTTGATTGGACTGATATTTTACATATTCCCTTCTACAGTTATATTTGCATTTTATAATTGGAGGGAATGCATATAAGAAAAAAATTATTTTCAATTGTTGCAGAGAAGGAAACCTGCCTTCCAAAAGACAACCCATTAAAGAAAGAGCATCTTTAACCATTGCAACACTTTATCCACCTCAAAAGTAATCCACATCAGCAATCTGCACTACAAGCTAGGAGAATTATGTATATATTCAATTGTAACATCTGAGGCGAGACCTGTACTATACTCGACCAAGTCATACTCCTCCACCCTGGTGCTCTTATCCTGAAATCATTAGTGAAGACATTCCTCCATAATTCAAATTCTACTTCAGATGGCCACTTGAAAGCGATAACCTCATCTATCTTTTCTCTATATGGTGCATATTTCACCATCACTGAAGTAGCTTCTTTATCAAAATATTCTAAGAAACTAATAACAAAGGATAGTTTCTCAAGTGTATCATTCAACATACCAATATCAGCGTTCTTGAATATTTCGTTTGTCTAGGTTGACATGATGTCATTCATTCGATTTTCAAGCCTACAAACGCTTCACCTCATCATAATTATGTTGGATATTTGGTAATGGTGTTAAGTCTACTTCATCATATTTGGCCTTTAATTCTTAGATCTTCATTTTGATAGGAGAAACATATCCCTAAAACTTCTGCCACACAATCTCATTAAAAAATTGATAGGTTGGAATAACCCTGGGATACTTATCCTTTTGATGCTTTTCTCCTACTGCCATGAACTTTAATTGTTTATCTTTGAGACCCCACTTATCCAAAAATGGGGTGGCTAATTTGCTATCTCTTGGGAACAGCCTAATTTCTTGCAACATTAAAGCATAACTTGTGTATGGACACTATTTAATTTTCCTTGGACTTTTCTATTCAAGTGTCCCAATACAGCATCTACAATTATTGAATTTCTTTTCAACATAGATTCCTAGAATTGTTGCAACAATTCCTTATACTCCTCAACCTCATAGATTAATTTCTCCTTTGAAATCCCTCCTCCTGAAGTACTTTCCTCCTCAATTGCAATGGGCTCCTATCCTATATTATATGGAATGATTGCTAAGGATTTTCCTTGTGAGGGAGGTTGAGGTTGCTCCACTAGTGGACCAAAAACATTATAGCTAGAGCTAGCTTGTCCTTGAGACTTCCATGTCTCCATTTGTTGCTTCAATAATGCTAGTTCAATTTCTAATTTTGCAACTCTTTGTTGACTCTTGTTGTACTCATTAATAAGATCCTTATACTGGCCCCTCAGAGTATCTTTGTCCTTGGTCAAATCCTCAACAGTTGCCCTGGTGAACTTGGCAACATTCACTACCATATTTGTTGCCTCCAATGTTGGGGTATCAGCAATCCTTCTCACAACCAGGTGACCACTGAAATCAGCCGGCTCTGCAACTATTGGTTTTCTGGATCCAGTAGAAAATGACCAAATTTCCAAGGCATCCCATTCCTCACTAAAGGCTGAGCCTTTGAGTGCCAGTGTAGCTTCTTCTTCAGTTTGAAGAAGTAGCCTATTGGACCTTCTTATTGTATCAAACACCATAGCATCAGCGATATCCCATTCAGGGAGCAATAATACTCCACTCTTTTGCACCAATACCCTACCTTGCTCCGGTGTCATCTCCTTGAAGACTTTCCTCATTTCCTGCATGACAATAGATTGAATAACCTTTTCTGGAAGCTCTGGATGCAAACTCCTTTCTTGAGCTACCTTCTCAGTGTACATTGGAGCATGTTCCCTCTATACAAAATCTCTAAATGCACTTGTTTTAACAAAAGAGTCATCCCTCATGAAGTTTCTACAAGCCTGTATTCTCATATCATCAGTATTAGTTATTCCCCTTATTTCATCTTTCCCAAACCTTAGTGCAACTACTCCAGAACTTGATGCAACATCTTGTGGAAAATATCGCATTCCTTGCTACATGTCATCAAGGGTCGCCATAATCTCTTCATCATTTGTTTCAGGATAATCAGCCTCTTTTGCCTCTTCAATCCTCTATCTCTTGGGTGATGGTGGTTGTGTTGGAGAAGGGGACCTCGGGGGAGAGTCCATATCAACGGCATTTGGTAACAATCTCCTTGAAGATGATGGTACTGATTGCTCACGAGACATTAATCCAGACTTTTCTGAAGTAACAGGGGTGGGCATGGTTTATTTCTCATCTATCATTCCCTTCTTCCTAGAATATACCCTAACCTTCAGTGGAGGTTGGTAAGAAGGTATTTCCTCCAATCCTACTTCAGAATACTCTTCAACAACCTGTGACTTTCTTTTTCCCTCCACTATCCGTTCAGCTTTCAAGACTCCTACCATGCTCTCAAAATTTCCAATAGCATATGTGGCCCTATTCAATTCACCACTGATATTTGGCATGGGATCATATGTAGGGTTCTTCTCTTTCTTCTTCTCCCTCATCTTAGTAAAATCTATATATTTTTCTTTTCTTTCCTCCTAAACCTGCAAGTTAAGGATGTTTATGATGATATCCTCAGGGAAATAGAAATTGTGAACAAAGATGACAGTCTTGTGCTTTTCCTTCATTTGAGAAATAAATCCCCTCAGGATCATGGTTCCTTGGGCATACATTATTCAACCCATAAGGCTCAAGTAATGTCCCCAAATCTTTCCACCCTCCTTTTTCCATGACAAAATCAGCAAAAGTTGTATACTCAGGAAAGAAAGATCCCTTCTTCTGCTCTATTGGCAAGTGTTCCATTTGGGCATGTCCCAAATGTCTCATGATTTCTATGATTCCAATTCTTAGGGGCACATCCCTAGGCATATCATATGGGTTAAAATTAGTGTCATATACCCTGAAAATGGTTGTATTAGAGTAAGGGATGATATCTCCCCAATTATATGGCAAATTCAACTCAGGCCTCCTCTCTATTGGCCTTAAGAAATGATTAATTTACTTTGGAATTCTAGGTGGATCATAGATGAAGGATCTTCTCAATATTGACCCAAAAACATTATGAAACACCACATAATCAAATTCACGATCATGTCTATCTAGAATTATGGTCCAATATTGGACAAGCATGTCAATATCATCCTCTTTCTTTTTCAATTCCATATTCTGCCCAAAAACTCCCTCTCCCTTATACAAAAACATGTGCATCAATAAGGAATTCCATCTGAAGCTTACCAATTATTTTCCTTCTTTTGGAGCTACCAAACCCTTATGCATTTTATCTGCCAGATAGGTAGCGAAATCATACACTACATTGAAAGTTCGATGTTGAAGATGCACAGCCATATACATGAGGTCAGTAAGCAAGGTAGATTTTATACTAATACCAAGGACTTGGCATAGGGAACAAACAGTCTTCTTCAAATAATTGCAAAAGTACTTTAGGGGAAAGGGTTCGGGCTCATTCTTTCCAATCACTATCCTCTTCTTATTTTTTCCTATTTATGCGGTTGCCAAATGAGGAGTTAATAGAGAAGTCCTAAATAAACCCTTGGTATTTCTATATTCTTCTCTGAAAGCCTTAAGCTCAACAGAAACCATATCCTCATTCCCCTCATGCAAACCAAATATTTCTGCAATTTCCTCTTTGGTTATTTTGACCATCTCCACACCATCATATGTCCTAAAAATTTTGGTGACAGGATCATATCTCGCTGCAACATCCTTTAACAAGTCAACATCCAGGTATACATTTGGTACTACCAGCTTGTTGAGGTATAACCTCCGAGGGTTACATAGAGGGGAAACCAATTTTCTATTTCCAAACCAATTAGAGAATAACTGCCAACCTTTATATGGTACTTTAGCATCTCGAATTGCACATTGTTTATCAGCTGACCCTTCTAAAACCTGGGGTCCATAATACAAAGCCTTTCCCTTAATTTTCTTATTAGTGGAGGGTTTCAATATATCTATGGCATCCTTAGAAAAAGATCTAGTGGGAGTTTCAGAGCCAGAACTTTGGGCTTTGGGCATCATTGCACAAGACAGATTAAGGTTCAACCTAGGGTTTGAGTACTACAAGGGTTTTGGAATTCACTTCTAGCTTGATGGCCTTAAACACAATAACTTCACAAATTGAAAAGTATCGACAATTATTTATGCAAGCTTTGAAACAACTTCAAAACAAAAACCAGTGTGAGCTTTAAAATAAAGCAAGACACAATTCATTTTTGCCCTCAAGAAAACAACAAGGTTTCTGAAAGGCAGAGAGCTTAGTGTATACATTACTTATAGTTTTTCTTGCAGAGAGCTTTAATGGCAGGTATGCTGGACTTACATTAATTTTCTCGTATCGCTTGGCGTCTAGAAAATCTTTCTCAACACGGAATTAAACACGAAAATAGCAATTTGAGAAACTTTTAGCATTAAATTTGGTGGCTCAAACTGAACTTTTCCATTACTATTCACTCACATGAGAAACAATGGCTATCATACAGTGCTCACCCACTTTGAATATTAGCCGTCAATCTCAATCCAAGCAAGCAAGAAAGAACGACTTAGATTGATTCAATATGTTTTGAAAATGCCACGTTCATCCACCAAATTCTAGGTGAATGAAAACTCACTAACCAGACACCACCTCAGCACGAGCAGGTCCCACTTTGATCACTTCATACTAGGCATCAGCATCCACCCATCACCCATTCGCACACCTAACAGCATCTTTAAAACTATTATTTTAATCATGTGAGGTCGGTGAGGAATGGCCATGATTTATCATTACATGAGAATCGTTGATTCAATAGCCTTCATTAAACTGCAAACGAACAAGGATTGGGCCCCACGACCGTAGGTGACATGTGGAAATATCTCGCACACCTCACCATTCATTTGTGATGTCATCAAAAATCCTTGCGAGGCCAATGAGGAATAGTCAAGATCAAATCTATCAATCTGACGATCCAAAAATTTGCACATGCAACAAATGTTATTCATAAAAAGGGGACCGACTAGGCAAACAGGGCACAACCCTTAAGGTAAAAAATTTAGACGCAAGTCTAAAGTTATGAAAATTTATCAACCCGGCATTAAGTGAGGATTAAAATCAAGTCCCGACATGGGGAAGATCGACGAGCCAGGTAAAATGGGTCGGTAACCTAGATGACTAAAAAGGCTCAAACCATGACTTATGCAACCGATGACCTGAACAATGGATCAACGTAGGATTAGAACACACAGATCAAAACAAAAAAAAAATACCAAAAGAAAAGGTTTTTTAAGGCTAAAACCCTGAACCCCAAAGTAGACCAGTGGTGCCACACACTAATGAAAAAAGGAACAAACCAAATTATGGAAAAATTTAAGAGCTCTACTAATGGCCCCGACTAGGGATGTATGCCCCCTGTGGGCATAGCAAGAAACCAGAATCTCAGGTGCAGCAGACCAAAATAGAGAGAACCAAAATGCAGTAACTTTTCTGGACAAAACAAGTAGACACAGCAGAAAGAAACACATCACACCTATATACACTAATTACAGGACTATACATTGTACATGGAAAAGAACTATTTCAGGAGAAATAGGACTTCAGGAACTATCCATGTACTACCAGTTCCAAAATCTCACTATAAGGGATTGCAAGAAATATGAATCATCCCCATGTAGGTTAGCAATTGTATATGGGCCTAGCCATAAGGGATCAAACTTCCCATGTTTACCTTTATCTTCCATTCTTTCATTCCACAACAAAACCATTGCTCTATCTCAAATTTTCTCTCAACTTCTTTCTTGTCATAAAGATACTTAACTTGAAGCTGCATTTTTTCATTCCTTTTATGATCCTCTCTCTGAGTCTCATCCAGTTGATTTAACTCCTCCATCCTATGTTGTGTCTCATCGGACACATCATCATCATATTCTTGGAAAAACTTGTACATCTTCAGTAGATTACTATGTGGTATACGTTCTTCTACCCAATATACTAAGTTAAAAGGCGAATACCCAATCACTTTCTTGACGGTTGTTCTGTTAGCCCACAATGCCAACTGCAGCTTTGAATCCCAAGCCTTCTTATTTTTCTCAATATCCTACTTGATGATCTTCAATATGATTTTTTTGTTAGACTCAGCTTGTCCATTTCCTTGGGAGTGATAAGGGGAAGAATAAGAGATAGTTATACCATACTTATTGCAAAAACCAACAAATTCCTTAGACCTAAAACACATTGTCTTATTCAAGACAATTCTCTCAAGTACCCCAAATCTACTCAAGATGTTGTTCATCAAAAATTCAGTGACCACCTTACTTGTAGCCTTTCTAGTTGGGATTGCCTCAACCCATTTGGTAAAATAATAAGTCACCACCAATATCCATGCATGCCCACTACTAGACCTTTCAAACATCTTGCCTATGAAATCAAAACCCCATTGTCGGAAAGGAGCTTGGGTAGATACTGGCCTTAATGGAAAATTTCCAGAGAATTTCAGCTTCCCAACAAACCTTTGATAGGATTCACACTTCTTAACATACCTATGGGTTTCTTTGAACACAGTAGGCCACCAAAATCCATCCCTCAAGACCTTGTGAGAAGTTGTCTTGGCCATGTAGTTTCCTCCACAAACTCCATGCATTTCTACCAATAAATCTTCAACCTGATCACCATCTACACATCTGAGTAAGACACCCTCAGGACTTCTCCACCAAAGTTCACAATCAATGATGACATACTTAATTTCTCTTAATTTCAAAGTCCTTTTCTCATTGAGTGGCATGCCTTTAGGGCACCACATTGTCTATAAATATTCAACAACCCTTTTATACCAACCACAGGTCTGCATATCGCAGAGGGGTGCAACATTCTTTTTCTCTATCTAATTCACCTGATTGGCCTCTAGATTGGTCTCAGCCATTAACTTAGCCAGACCCTGATCTCTCATGAGCTTCCTGATCTGTATGTTGATATTGACCTCTTGGATCCTATTGATCCACCTACATCGTATCCCTGTGATCTCCTATTGAGTAAAAATATCTTTAACTCCAACTATTGGGACATAAGCAATGACAGTTGCTCCAATCAAATAAGACGTAAAATTCTTAACAGCCTTTACCAAGGCATATGCCTATTTCTCTGTTACATCATATTTCAACTTCGCGGCTTGCAATGATTTACTAAAAAATGCAATTGGTTGTTCAAAGCCATCATCATTCTTCTACAACAAAACCCCTTCTATAGTGTGGATAGAAGCAAATGTGAACAGTTGGAAAGGTTTTAAATAATCAGGGGATTTAAGAATAGGAGTCTCCTTGATAGCATCTTTAATAGTTTTAAAATCTTTGGAGGGTTCCTCTTTCCATACTACCTTTTCCACTTTCTTTAGAATCTTGGAAGTAGGGCAAACAATTTCAACAAAATTTATAACAAATCTCCTTACAAAATTAATTTTGTCCAAAGAAATATTGAATACCTTTTACATTCCTCGATTGTGCAATCTTGTCAATAGCTTCTACTCTTTATGGATCAATTTGAACTCCTTTTGAAACAATGTGTCCAAGTATCTTTCCCTCTTTCACTCCAAAAGCATATTTCTTGGGATTCAAAGATATCCCATAGTCTATAGCCCTAACAAATATTTTTTTCAAATGAGAACAATGGTCCTCCTCTTTTTTGTTGTGAGTAGTGTGATCATCCTAGTATATTGCAAGAAAAAGATCAATAAAATCTACAAAGGCTACATCCATAGCCCTTTGGAAGGTCATACCAGCATTCATTAAGCCAGAAGGAATTCTCACATGAACATATGTCCCCAGGGTGTAGTAAATGTAGTCTTGTAATGCTTAGAATCTTTGACCATCACCTGGTTGTAACTAGAGAACCAATCCATGATGGAGAGCAATTCACACCCTGTAACTTTTTGCAACATGGCTTCCATGTTGGGCAATGGATAATTGTCTTTTAAGGAAGCAACATTTAAATTCCTGAAGTCAACACACAGTCAAATGCCACCATTCTTCTTCCTTACAGGCACAAGATTTGAAATCCAGGATGAGTGCCTAGTGGGCTTAATGATTCCAACATCTCTTAATTTGGCAAGCTCCTCCTACATCTTAGGTTGTAGGGTTGGGTTAATCGGCCTTTTTTTTTGCCTAAATGGCTTCATATCTGGCTTCAACGGAATTTCATGCTGGAATAAATCCTCCCTATATACCTTGAGGTCATCATATGACCAGGAAAAAATATGCCTATACCTCCTAAGCAAGGCAATTATAATATTTCTAAAATGAGGCTTCATCTTTTTACCAATATAGACTTTCTTAGGGGCATTTTTTCATTCCCAAATTTATTTCCTCTAAATCCTCTTTGTGGGAAGGTGCCTACTTAGCATTTGACCAATCAAGGCCATCAAAAACCCTCTCAAGTGTAACCAAACCTCTGGGAATAGTGTTTTTTTTCAACTGGATTATATCATTCCCAAAAAGGGTCTCTTTCCCATCAACTTCCACCACAAACGATCCAAAGTCAATCTCTTGGCTCTCATACTAATTAGTGCAATGCAGAAACCTTAAAATATCAGTTTCATCATCAAACACCTACCAATTATAAATATTGTCTGACACTGCAAGCCTAGGTTGTACCTCTATTTGTGAAATGACATCAAATGTAACATCATCAAGTTTAATGGCTATACAGGCCAACAAGTCAGCCTTGGCATTCTACCCCCTCTCAACCCAATCTATGCCAAAAGCATCAAAGGCCTCAATGGTGTACCAGACTGCATTTCTATACTGCCTAAGCCTTTTATCCTTGGCTACAAAATGGGATCTAATCTGGGAGACTACCAATTCAGAATCCCCTAACACCTTTAATGACTTGATACCATGTTTTGAAGCCAACTTCAAACCAAGTAAAAGGGCCTCATACTCAACAACATTATTAGTACCAGTGAATTGCAGTAGAAAAGAATATTTGAAGGTCTTACCTTGAGGGGAAATAAAAATGATCCCTACTCTTGAGCCTTCTTTGGAGCACGCTCCATCGAATTAAATTGTCCATAAGGCATCATCTGATGATATATTCAGCACTTCCTTATCAATGGGTGCGGGTTGGACTTCTTCTTCTGATTTTTCCTCTTCAACACGAAAGTTCTCCAAGTCCCCCTCCACAAAATTTATTCTGATAGGTTCTTGTGGCTCTTCCATATTCTCAATCATGTGGGGAACTCTTTTCTCCCTAACATTTTTAACATCCTTCTGCTCAATAGAAAAAGTAGCAAAGGATAGGTCACACTTTATACTTCCACCCATGGAAGCACTCCAATGCCTTGACAATAGCATCCCATAAGTAGGTGAGATATCCACCATTGTAACACTCATATGCAGTTCCTTTTCAGGGTATGCTCCCAGCTTGTATGGAAAATCATTGATAACTCGCATGACTGACACTTCTCTGGAATCCATTACATAGCACTTACCATAAGTACTATCTAATTTCAAACCCATTGCATGCATTATCTTCACCTGCATTTCATTGTTTGAAGCCCCAGAGTCAATCATACAATTTCTTAGCATTTTCCCATCAATGATTAAACTTAAGAAGAAAGGATTCACATGATTGGGATTAGCTATGATAGTAGTTCCCAAGTATATTTGAGGGTTATTAGTGGTTGATTCCTCCATAGCACCTTTCTTCTCTTGATCCTTATCTAACTCATTTTGATCAATCATTACCTTATCCTCTTTATTTGTGGCAATGTTATTGATAAGTGCAACATTTTTATCCTTATGTTCATCTATCCGCATCATTTCTAGAAAATGGACCGTAACTCTGACTTGGGAGAGTACTTGAAATATATCTATTGTAGTATATTTTGGTAATTCAAGGAAAGTTGTGACCTCAGATGTTACCTTCTCATCCCCTTTTGGGATCCTGTTAGATTTAGACTGCTGATCCAAGACCTTAGTATTTTGGGAAGCAACTTCACCACTTGGCTTAGCTTTATCCAATTTCTTTGCCCATATTCTTGCTTCCCTAATCTCCTTGGGCTTTGGATATACTTTCTTTGCATATGGCTTAATGGCCACACCCTCTACATCCTTCTCTTTAACGAACAGACTGCAGGGATTGCCTGAATTCCCTGGGATAGTTCTATTTCTTAACTGCATATTGTTTCTTTCCCTAGCAACCAGAGCAACTGTGTAGTTCTCAATCTCTTCATTAGAGGGTCTCCTTAGAATAGTGTTATCTATTTCAAGCTCATTCACAAAAAAATCACCATCGTCTTCTTCATCTAGGAATACTTGTTGATGATGCACATCACTTTGTTGCCTTTGCATGTCAACATCTCCCCCACATGGCTCATCATCTGAGGAATAGTCATCACAAGCAAAATCAGATGGAACCAGCAATAATTAGTCATTTCATCTTGGTCATGGGGAGATTGAGATTCTCCTTGATCATCTTGGGACTCTTCTACTGACTGTGCCACTGCACATTGTTGTGATGAATGAAGCATCTGACATACCCCACACCATGGAAAATCTTATGTCACATTTGCAGAGTTCTTCTGCAGAGGATCCGGGGGGATCTGAGCATTCCTTTGATTTCCTTGCATTTGTTTCCCATTGTGCCAGTTAGTGTGACAAGGAAAATCTTGCAGCATAGGAGGCATCTCATTCCTTTGGAAATGGGGCTTTTCAATTTTAGCTTGCTTTTACAGAAAGCTAAGAACCTGATCTATCTTTTCCTCGGAAGCCATGGCTTTGCTAGCCTTCTCAGTCTGATTTCTTATATTCTTAGAGGCTTTAGGATCTTCTCTTTTGCCCACCTTTCCAGAAGCTCTTCTATTGTTCTCAATGTTTACAACCATCTTGTATGCTTGTCTTAAGTTGTGTGGGTCTTTATCTTTGAGTAGGTAACACATATTTGAATCGTAAGTAGTGCAATATACAATCAGACATGCACTTTCATTAGGCCTTAAATATTTAGGTACTCTCATCATAGCTTTCTGAAAGTGTGCATTAAACTCAGTGACCAGCTCATTGTGTCCCTTTGTGATATTATTGAAATCATTTAAATTGAACTTGGGATCAATCTGATCTCCATATTGCTCCCTGAAAATCCTATAAAAGGCATCCTTAGAGTCAATACTAGCATCCAGAAGTCCCCTATACCAATCTCTGGCATCCTCAATTAGTGACTACATGAAATACTTCATTGCCACATCATCATCCCATAATTTAAAGTCTTCAACAAAACTCTGAAAATCCTTTAGGTGATCTTCACCACTAAAAGCATTATTACCAGTAAACTTGGGAAGATGCTTCCATCCATTTCTAGGGACGGGATTTGGATACCCCGTGATGTTTTCAAAACATAGTTGTTTGTATCTATCAGCTTGGGGTAGCCCCCTGGCATGTCCATCCCTTTGGGAATCCTTTTTCTCTTCCTTCTTATCATCTGAGTGATGCACCCTTTTGTCCTTTCCATTACCACCATTATTTCCATTCTTCTTATTACTTCCTCCCTCATCCTCTGAGTAGGAACTACCATTCTTACGACCACCTCCACCTCCACCACCTCGGTCACCACCACCACCCCCTTTAGGAGTCTGCTTTTCAGAATTCTTATTTTGTGATCCACCATAATATTTTCTTGAGCTAGATGCCTAAGCGGTGGGTGTAGATATCTTCAAGAAGGCGATTTTTCTTTCCATCTCAACATTTACAGCTTCTATCTCCACCTTCCTCAATTCTTCCTGCAATTGATCATTTAGCAATTATAACCACAATATTTAAGGATTTGGGGGTGCATCCAATGGTCCAGGGTCAGACTTAACTCCTTTATCAGAAAAAGTGTTGGTTTCAGCATTGGAATTAGTGTTGGTTCTGGGGTTGAAAGAATTGTAAGAAGTTTTATTAGACTGTTCCATGGGAGCTTTCCCATGATCAGCAAAGGATGTCTTCTTGGCTGCAACAGGTGGGTCAGAGGTCTTAGTGGTTGGGATAGAAGAAGTGTATGTAGTTGCAGCAGAGGTCCCCATGGAAATTTTTACTTAAGGAATCTCACAGGCCCTTTCAACATGCCTTAGCCACCTTTTCTTCAAAGGCCTTTCACCTAGCAGCATCTTCTCTCATCTTCTCTACCCTTTTCCGCTGAGCATTCCTCTTGAGCTACTTGGCTCGGACTCTTTCTAGAGTTTCTTTCCATTTCTTCTCCCTATTATCTTCTTCCTCCTACAGCCTCCTCTCTTCCTCAATCCAAGCTTGCATATCCTTATCTATATCAGCTTCATTTTCAAGGATATCTCTTTCCTCACTCAGAGCAGGAGTGTAATAGGGTTGATCTACTTGATCTTCCTCTTGAAGCAGAGGGCTTCCTCATCAGGAGGTAATCCTCGTGGTTTAAATTTTTTTCCATTTAAAATAGACATAGCACCAGGTGTCATAGCCTCTTAAAACTGTTTAACTTGTCCCTAGAAACCCCACCTATCTTCTTCTCTAGATATATTATATTCGGTATCACAAACTTTCTCAACATGAAAGCTACCTCGATCCACATTAGAGACAAAAAATTTTGATGAATCCTCACTGATACCTGCACTATTTACTTCAATATTTAAAGTAGGAGATGAAAGAGCAAGAGATGCAACTAAATTACCCGGCGTGTTGTCTTTCTTCACCCACTAAGACTACTTGTCTTTTCTAGGTTCGAGTTCTAGCATTGGCTCTGGGTTTTTCTTTTAATAGCTCCTAGTCTTCTTCATGGTTCCTGGTGTATGAGGATCCTTCTTTGCATGTTGTGTTTGAGAATTTATATGAATACCAGTGTTTGAGATATTAGAGTCGTCACCCAAAATGTTGGGAACTATGAAGTGATTGCACTTCACTTTTGCACTTGTGACTTTTGACAAGATCCTAAACATTACCTGACACACTGAAAAAGAGTGGAATAGGAGATAACTCATGTGCTAGACATGACAAATATAACACAAATATCAACCAATTATTCTTCCATAATGAATAATATCATAATATTTGACTCTGACTATACTAGATCTGCACTAGAGACTTTGAATTTGATAGGTCCCCAGCAAAGTCGCCAATTTGTTGGTATTTTTTAAAACCCAAACTAATTACTCAAAGATTCTATGTATTTTCCATGTTCAACGATGAAATCCTAAGAAAAGATTGTCCAACTTAATGATAAGAAGCAATAATGCTTACTCTCCTACACTTTGGGCTCTGTAAGACCCAGGAGGGTGATCCCACAATATTCTTTCCACGTAACTAGATAATTTCAAAAGCACAGTGCATAACAATAGATAAGTTCCCCATCAGTAATAAATAGATGAAATCCTTCAAGAAATTGGCAATTCCTTCAAAGATCCAACTCATATCAGTAGGGAACTTCAAATACAGCAAAGATAGATCGATATAAAGATCATTATGAATAAATGTTCTAAAATCAAATGCCAGAGACGTGAGAGATACAACCACTACATTAGTATCAGTGTCATATCCTAAAGCATAGAGTCAAATAAGAAAGAATTGAACTATAAGGAAAACTTAGTCCTAAATAGTTAAGATTCATATGAATTGCATTACAATTCAAGTATATGCAATTGAAATCTATTATACTTATGAATCCAGTTTCTGACCTGCATGAACTTACACAATAACTAAAGCATTTAACTGGTCCTTTGAACCAGGGCCATGATTATAGTATAATTCATAGTAAAGAACAATGAAAATCAACGAAACCAGTCTTTGACCAATCTTTCATTAATAATTAATGTCAGGTATCACAATTGGAGAGAAAATAGACTCAAATGATTGTCATATTCGACACAAACATGTTTAAGAACCTCATAGTTAACAAAATTCTCCTATCTGACTCTAAACTTTAAAACACAAACTCCATACATGCATTCTTTGTATTACAATTCTGCACTCTCAAATCTCAGATTCAACAAAAGACCTCGTACATCGGCCCAAAATTCCCTTTTATAGAATAAGAGAGCAAAACAAGCTTCAGGCTAGAATGTACACATGTCTACAATTGATTGGACTGATATTTTACATATTCCCTTCTACAGTTATATTTGCATTTTATAATTGGAGGGAATGCATATAAGACAAAATTTATTTTCAATTGTTGCGGAGAAGGAAACCCGCCTTCCAAAAGGAAACCTATTAAAAGAAAAAGAATCTTTAACCATTGCAACACTTTATCCACCTCAACAGTAATCCACATCACCAATCTGCACTTTGAGTTGGGAGAAGTATGTATGTATTCAATTGTGACTTTTGAGGCCAGACCTGTACTATACTCGACCAAGTCATACTCCTCCACCCTGGTGCTCATATCCTGAAATCATTAGTGAAGACATTCCTCCATAATTCAAATTTTGCTTCAGATGGCCACTAGAAAGCGATAACCTCATCTATCTTTTCTCTATATGGTGCATATTTCACCATCACTGAAGTAGCTTCCTTATCAAAATCTTCTAAGAAACTAATAACAAAGGATAGTTTCTCAAGTGTATCATTCAACATACCAATATCACCATTCTTACATAATTCATTTGTCTGGGTTGACATGATGGCATTCATTTGTTCTTTCCAAGCCTGCAAAGGCTTCACCTCATCATAATTATGTTGGATATCTGGTAATGGTGTTAAGTTTACTTCATCATATTTGGCCTTTAATTATTTGATCTTCATTTCCATAGGAGCAACATATCCCTAAAACTTCTGCCCCACAATCTCATTAACAAATTGAGAGGTTGGAATAACCCTGGGATACTTATCTTTCTGATGCTTTGCTCCTACTACCATGAACTTTAATTATTCAGCTCTAGGACTCCACTTATCCAACAATGGGGTGGCTAATTATTTATCTCTTGGGAACATCCTAATTGCTTGCAACATTAAATTATAACTTGTATGGACGCTATTTAATTTTCCTTGGACTTTTCTATTCAAGTGTCCCAATACAACATCTACAATTATTGAATTGCTTTTCAACATAGATTCATGGGATTGTTGCAACAATTCCTTATACTCCTCAACCTGGTGGATTAATTTCTCCTTTGAAAGCCCTCCTCCTGAAGTACTTGCCTCCTCAATTGCAATGGGATCCTGTCCCATATTATATGGAATGATTGCTAAGGATTTTCCTTATGAGGGAGGTCAAGGTTGCTCCATTGGTGGATTAGAAACATTATGGCTAGAGCTAGCTTATCCTTGAGACTTCCATGTCTCCATTTTCTACTTCAATAATCCTAGCTCAATTTCTAGTTCTGTAACTCTTTGTTGACTCTTATTGTACTCATTAATAAGATCATTATACTAGCCCCTCAGAGTTTCTTTGTCCTTGGTTAAATCCTCAACAGTTTCCCTGGTGAACTTGGAACCATTCACTGCCATATCTGTTGCCTCCAATTTTGGGGTATCAAAAACCCTTCTCACAACCAGGTGACCACTGAAATCAGTCGGCTCTGCAACTATTGGTTTTCTAGATCCAGTAGACAATGACCAAATTTCCAAGGCATCCCATTCCTCACTAAAGGCTGAGCCTTTGAGTGCTAGTGTAGCTTCTTCTTCAGTTTGAAGAAGTAGCCTATTGGCCCTTCTTATTGTATCAAACACTAGAGCATCAGTGATATCCCATTTAGGGAGCAATAATACTTCACTCTTTTGCACCAATGTCCTACCTTGCTTTGGTGTCATATCCTTGAAGGCTTTCCTCATTTCCTCCATGACATTGGATTGAATGACCTTTTCTAGAAGCTCTAGATGTGAACTCCTTTCTTGAGCTACCTTCTCAATGTACATTAGAGCATGTTCCCTCCATACAAAATCTCTAAATCACTTATTTTAACAAAAAATTCATCCCTCATGAATTCTCTACAAGCCTCTATTCTCATATCATCAGTATTAGTTATTCCCCTTATTTCATCTTTCCCAATCCTTAGAGCAACTGCTCCAGAACTTGATGTAACATCTTGTGGAAAATATGGCATTCCTTGATGCATGTCATTAGGGGTCACCATGATCTCTTCATCATTTGTTTCAGGATAATCAACCACTTTTTCCTCTTCAATCCTCTGTCTCTTGGGTGATGGTGGTTGTGTTGGAGAAGGGGACCTCGGGGGAGAGTCCAAATCAATGACATTCAGTAAAAATTTCTCTAAAGATGATGGTACCAATTTCTCATGAGACATTACTCTAGAATTTTCTGAAGTAACAGGGGTGGGCATAGTTTCTTTCTCAGCTATCATTCCCTTCTTCCTAGAATATACCCTAACCTTCGGTGGAGGCTAGTAAGAAGGTATTTACTCCAATCCCACTTCAAGATACTCTTCAACGGCCTCTAACTTTCCTTTGTCCTCCACTATCCGTTCATCTTTCAAGACTCCTACCATGCTCTCAAATTTATCAATAGCATATGTGGACCTATTCAATTCACCACTGATATTTGGCATGGGATCATATGTAGGGTTCTTCTCTTTCTTCTTCTCCATCATCTTAGTAAAAGCTATATATTTTGATTTTCTTTCCTCCTGCACCTGCAAGTTAAGGATGTTTCTGATGATATCCTCAGGTAAATAGAAATTGTGAACAAAGATGTCAATCATGTGCTTTGCCTTCATTTGAGAAATAAAGCCCTCGGGATTATGGTTCCTTGGGCATACATTATTCAACCCATAAGGCTCAAGTAATGTCCCCAAATCTTTCCACCCTCATTTTTCCATGACAAAATCAGCAAAAGATGTATACTCAAGAAAGAAAGACCCCTTCTTATGCTCTATTGGCAAGTGTGTCATTTGGGCACGTCCCAACTGTTTCATGATTTCTATGAATCTAATTCTTAGAGGAACATCCCTAGCCAAAGCATATGGGTTGAAATTAGTGCCATATACCCTAAAAAATGATTGTATTATAGTAAGGGATGATATCTCCCCAATTATGTGTCAAATTCAACTCAGGCCTCCTCTCTATTGGCCTTAGGAAATCATGAATTTCCTTTGGAATTCTAGGTGGATCATAGATCAAGGATCTTCTAAATCTTGACCCAAAAACATTATGAAACACCACATAATCAAATTCACGGTCATGTCTATCTAGAATTTTGGTCCAATATTGGACAGGCATGTCAATATCATCCTCTTTCTTTTTCAATTCCATATTTTTCCCAAAAATTCCCTCTCCCTTATACAAAAACATGTGCATCAATAAGGAATTCCATTTGAAGCTTACCAATTATTTTCCTTCTTTTAGAGAGCTACCAAACCCTTATGCATTTTATCTGCCAGATAGGTAGCGAAATCATACATTACATTGAAAGTTGGATGTTGAAGATGCACAACCATATACATGAGGTCAGTAGGAAAGGTATATTTTATACTAATACCAAGGACTTGGCATAGGGAACAAACAGTCTTCTTCAAATAATTGCAAAAGTACTTTAGGGGAAAAGGTTTGAGCTCATTCTTGCAATCACTGTCCTCTTCTTATTTCTTCATGTTCCTGTGGTTTCCAAATGAGGAGTTAACAAATAATTCCTAAATAAACCCTTGGTATTTCTATATTCTTCTTTGAAATCCTTAAGCTCAACAGAAACCATATCCTCATTCCACTTGTGCAGACCAAAAAATTTTTGCAATTTCCTCTTTGGTTATTTTGACCATCTCCACACCATCATATGTCCTGATAATTTTGGTCACAGGATCATACCTCATTGTGAAATCCTTTTACAATTCAACAGCTAGGTATACATTTGGTACTACCAACTTTTCATGGTCTAACCTCCAAGGGTTACATAGAGTGGCACCCAAGTTCCTGTTTCCAAACCAATTAGAGAATAACTGCCAACTTGTATATGGTACTTCAACATCTTGAATTGCACATTGTTTATCAATTAACCCTTCTAAAACCTAGGGTTTGTAATACAAAGCCTTTCCCTCAATTTTCTTATTAGTGGAGGGTTTCAATATATCTATGACATCTTGGAGAAAAGATCTAGTGGGAGTTTCAGAGCCAGAACTTCAAGCTTGGGTGCCATTGCACAAGATAGATTAAGGTTCAACCTAGGGTTTGAGTATTGCAAGGGTTTTGGCATTCACTTCTAGCTTGATGGCCTTAAACACAATAACTTCAAAAATTGAAAAGTATTGACAATTATTTATACAAGCTTTGAAACAACTTGAAAACGAAAACTAGTGCGAGCTTTAAAACAAAGCAAGATACAATTCACCTTTGCCCTCAAGAAAACAACAAGGTTTCTGAAAGACAAAGAGCTTAGTGTATACATTACTTACAATTTTTCTTGTAGAGATTTAAAGGAAATTATGTTGGACTTATAGAAATTTTCTTGTATCACTTGGCGTCTGGAAAATCTTTCTCAGTGCAAAATTAAACATGGAAATAGCAATTCGAGAAACTTTTAGCATTAAATTTGGTGGCTCAGACTGAACTTCACCATTACTATTCACTCATGCGATAAACAATGGCTATCGTACAATGCTCACCCACTTTGAATATCAGTTTTCAATCCAAGCAAGCAAGAAAGAATGACTCAAATTGAGTCAATATGTTTTAAAAAGGCCACGTTCATCCACCAAATTCTAGGTGAATGAAAACTCACTGACAAGACACCACCTCAGCACGAGTGGGTCCTACTTTGATCACTTCATACCTGGCATCAGTGTCCACACGTCACCCATTCGCACACCTTGCAGCATCTTCAAAACTATTATTTTAATCATACGGGGTCGGCGAGGAACGGCCATGATTTATCATTACATGATAGTTGTTGATTCAATAGCCTTCATTAAATTGCAAGCAAACAAGGACTGGGCCCCATGACCGTAGGTGACATGTGGCAATATCTCGCACACCTTTCCATTCATTTGTGACATCAAAAATCCTAGCGTGGAACGGTCAAGATCAAATCTATCAATCTGACGATCCAAAAATCTGCACATGCAACAAATGTTACTCATAAAAAGGGGACTGACTAGGTAAACCGAGCACAACCCTTAAGGTAAGAAATTTAGATGCAAGTCTAAAGTTATGAAAATTTATCGACCCGACATTAAGTGAGGATTAAAATTAAGTCCCAACATGGGTAAGATCGACAAGCCAGGTAAAAGGGGTCAGTAACCTAAACAACTAAAAAGGCTCAAACCATGACTTATACAACCGGTGACCTGGAACAATAGGTCAATGCAGGATTAGAACACCCAAATCAAAACAAAACAAAAGACCAAAAGAAAAGGTTTTTTAAGGCTAAAATTGTGAACCCCAAAGTAGACCAATGGTTCCACACACCAATGAAACAAGGAACAAACCAGATTATGGAAAAAATTAAGAGCTCTACTAGCACCTCCATCGACCAAGACTCTTTTGACTTTATTCTTGTGAACAATGACATCAAGGTGCAAAGCGTGATTGTGTAATGGTTGTATTGGGAGGTATTGTTTAGAGAAGGTAAGAAGATGGGGGATGGTTATGTGTCCTATCATAGATTGAAATTGCTCAGTATCAATTTTCTCAGGTATAGAGGAGGCAGAAAAATATTTCTCTTATATATCCCTATGTGTAGGGGATAGCTAGGTTCAACAACTCTAAGATGGAGATCTGGGCAGGGATTTTCTTTAATTGGTCTAGGATACTGTAGCCACTAGGTTTTAATGTCAGAAGTGTAGGTTGTTCCCTAGGTTATGATGAATCTCCTTGGATTGTGACCTTTCCTCGGCATGGTGTGACTCCAAACTTCACACTAGGTCCTTTGATGGTGATGACCGATATAAAATTATCGCAAGGTGTGAGCACGTTGGAATACACATGATCAAAATTAGTGTAATCCTTCCCCTTTTCATTTTCATTTCCCTTGTTATGATCTGGCATTGGGTTCTTATATATCTTTAGGTCTTGGTTACTTTTTGGTTGATCGACAATCATGTCCCCATTGTTAATGAGATCTTGGATAATGTTTTTTAGTTTCATACAGCTTGTCATTTTATGTCCTTTAATCTTATGGAAATTAAAAATATCCTTTTCATTATCCCATGGTGGTTTAACTTGAGGTTCTTGATATTTTTGGTAGTTGGAGAGTGTGATTAGATTTGATTACACCAACTTACACATGACTACTTCGATGGGCTCCCCCAATGGTGTGTACTTACATTTTTGTGGGTAGTTGTTCCTAGGGGGTGGTCCTTTTTGTTATGTGTTGGTGTTGTTGATTTGGTTGTTTGGTGGTGGTGTGTTTGTTTGTTGTACATTTTTCTATGTAATATTGGTTGGTTGATTTTTGGTTTTTCTGGGATCACTTAGGACTACTTTAGCATCAACGACACCATCGTTAGTTACATTCTTGTTCTTGGCCCATACATGTGGCTTGTAATTAGAACTAGTAGATGGGTTATTATCTTTATAATCTTGTGTGTTTCCTTGTGCGATTAGGGCTCTCTAGATGTTAAAGGCCCTAGGGATAATCTCTTCATAGGATGTGACATATTGCATTTTTAATTGGAAGGATAGGTTTGTGTCTATATTGGCAATGATGATTCCTACTTGTTTCTCTTCAAGAATAGGTCATTTACTCTTGCTAGCTCTCTACCTCCACTATTGTAGGAAATTTGTGAAGGATTCCCCCTTGTTTTTCTTTAGGGTGTACAACTCTTCCAAGCTCACGTCCATGTCTAGGTTGTAAGAGAAATGATCTATAAACCGATCGACGATTTCCTGGAAGGTTTGAATTTTGGAGGTAAATGTGAGAACCAATCTACTGTTGGACCTCCCAAACTTTGAGGGAAAATGTGCATTAAGTAGGCATCATTGTAAGAAACTTCCATACATGTTACATGAAACTCTTTGATATGATCCACTAGATTTCCCTACCCTCTATATTTGTCAAATTTTAGGACATCAAATATAGGTGGGAAAGGTATCATCGTGATATTTCTATCAAAGGGGTATGGACACAAGTTCTATTGCACATGTGGTTTCTTTATTTTCCCCATTAGGATTTCTGGTATTTTCTGCTTGAGAAACTTAATTTGTGATGACAAATCATCTTGAGGATTTGGTGGAGGAGCATATTTGGTATACTATAGGATGGTAGATGACTTGTAGGTGGTATTTTGATATGGGGGTGTTGTATGGTGTGTAGGGTTTATTTTGATACAATGAAGGTAATGATGATAGTGGTGGAGGTGTGTATGCTCCTTGCAAAGTGGGTTTCAAGATGTTATGTGTCATGTTAACATATTGTTGGGGGATGTAGTACAAGCCTTGTTGTTGCATGAGCACTTGTTGTTGTTAGGAATTTTTTTTTTTTTTCAATGCTTGTTGTTGGTCTTGTTGTTTGTGGTGTTGATAAATGCTTGTTGTTAGGAGTTTTTTGTTGTTGTTGTTGTTGTTGTGAAATCAATTCCTATTGTTGAGCTTATTGTGTCTGTAGGGCTTAAGCTTGAGCTTGTTGTTGTTGCAATTCTTGTTGATAGGCTTGTTGTTCTTGCAACACTTTTTGTTGTGTTTGTTGTTGTTGCAAAGCTTGAGCTTGAGCTTTTTGTGCTTGGAACGCTTGTTCATGGGCTTGTTGTTGTAAAGCTTCTTGTTGGGCTTGTTTTTTTTGTAAATCTTCTTGTTCTTACAACATAAAAGTGTTTTGGTTTTGGGGTACGTGAGGTGGATTTTGAGGGAACATGGTGTGAGTGATTTATGGGCTAATTTGATTGTGAGTTGGATTTTGAAGGACCATAGTGTTGGTGAGTTGTGAGTTGATTTTATTGTGAGGTGGTTGTTGTGTGATGATATTTTGAGATTTGTTTTGTGCTATCATTCCTTGTAGTATTTGAGATTGGGGTGGATGAATGTAGGTTTGGAGTCCCATTATATTTTTCATTACTTGGGGGACCAAAGGTTAAGATGGTGCCACTTGGTGTTGCAATATTAGTGGCATGGTTTGGCTTTGGGTCAATTTATTGGAAGGGTTCCCTTGATTTTTTTGTTGTTGAGGTTTCCCTCCTTTTATTTGATTTGAGGCTATGGTGTTACCTTGGTTGATGATATTTGTTACCAAGGGGTTTGATGTTTTTTTTTGGTTGGTTTGGGTGGCCTATGGAACCGATTGATTTATTGTGTCAATGGGGTGGTTGGATGAATATTTACCTTGTTGTTTTAAGGATTGACCTTGGATGATGGTGTTCACTTTCCCTTGTTGACATACTTGGGGTACTTGTCTCACATGAATTTTTGTAATGTTAGGCATACTTTGGGTACTTGTGGTGGTTGAAGAAGATGGTTGCACACAAAAATTTGAGGTCGTCGTCGTGTTATGGAATGTAAGTGGTACATGTGGATTTAGAGGGTGTTCGAGAATGGTGGTGGATGAATATGGTTGGGTACCAAATTCTGGTGTCCAACTTGTGTTTTGTGGAAGGGTAGTGTCTTGTGTACCCAAAATTATGTTGCGTCCTAAATTGGGAGTGAGACCAAGGTTAGTTCCTAATCAACTTGCAAGACTAGTAGTCAATAATTGACTTGTTACAAGTGATGAATTTGGTTGAATTATAGATTAAATCATACCTTGTACCAAGGGTTGTGTGATGGAAGCTTTAGGAATGGAAGGAACATTCCCTAAAGTTTGTTCCCTAATTGTTTCAAAATCAAATTTTGAAGGGAGTTTATCTCCTTCCTTTGCTAAAGCTATCATGTATTGTGTAGGGTTCTCCTTCATCAAAGTGTTGATGATATGGTATTTTTTAGGATCTTGTCATGCTTCAAGGAGTTCCTCTTCTGTGAGCCCAAGTGGGTTTTTTTGTGACATCTTCTACTTCATACCCCATGTTTAGTGGATTTGGTGGTTGTTGTGATGGGGTTGAGTGGCTCCTAGGATCGAATTATTGTTGGGTGGGATCACTTGTGGTAGATGTATTTTTAGTTTGGTCCATGTTTTTCTTGTGTTGTGATCTTTTTTTATCATAAATTATGGATCAACTATAGGAGAGGTGTGTTGAGATTTTTATTGTTGGAATTCTCTATTTGATTCAAATTTTGATAAAAGAGACCCTCTAAGTTATTTTGGACCAATGATGTGAGTGGATGATGAAAGGGGTGAGTGATATGGGTCATGAACTTGTAAACTTTGGACAACACTTTAGACTAAAGGTTTGATGTTTAATGTTTTGGATAAAGGTGCTAATGAACTTGTAGATCTAAAGGTATACTTGTGACCTTTAATATAGACTTGTTCAAAAGGATGATGGCTAACTTAATTAAGTGTATTCAAAAAAGGATTCATTTACACACATATAGCTAAGCTAGGGGATTGGTTGATGATAACATAAGTCTAGAATGTTGATGTATCCAAATTTTCAAAGTTGTTTGTGAGGTGAGATTTCAAATGTGTTGAGATGGATGGGATAATTGATCCTAATATTTTGAGAGGGAATTTTTCTACAAGATCAAGGTAGTGAAAAACATGCTTTACCCTTAAAGTGATAAACCTAAGAACTCAATGTTCGGATAGTAGAAATTTGATACAATATTTGGCAATATATTTCCTTGTTTTCATTTTGTTGCTTGGAAGTCAATGTGTTTTGAAAATAAGCCCAATGTGTGGTGTGTTCATTTGATTTAATCTTGGATAAATGAAATTCTTTTTACCACATTCAATGTCTTTATTAGTTTCAAATTAAATGTCTATAACTAAGAAACTTTCCTTTAACAAAGCTCAAAATGTGAAGATCAAGATGCTAAAGCCATAGTCTCCTATGTTGACTTTCGAATAATGTGAATTTTGATATAAGCCTAGATATTCGGAAGCCTTAGAGATATTGTTTTGAAAAAAACAAAATATCCTTAAGGACGTGAAAATATAGGGCTTTTCAAAGGTATTCACACTAAAGCCAAAGGGTTTGAAATTTTGATGGCAATGTTCAATGTTTGTTTTGAGTTCTTTTTAAATCAAGAAAAGTTTCAAACTAACTCAACAAGAACAAGTAATAACAACCCTAGAGAGTAGGTACATACTTTTTAGTAGGCTTACCTCATCCCCTAAGGAATGATGTAATCTATGAAGATGGAGTGGACAAATAGGCTATATCAAGGAAATGTAGCATCTTGATATGCCAAGCAAAAGATTCCCTTCCCTATTTGTTTTATTGCCTCAACCAAAAACCAAATGTGGTAACTTATGGAAGTGTTGTGCCTCCCATGCATTACTTCAAAGTACATTTTGAAAAACAAGGATAGTTTGCTAAGACAAAGTGTTTAATGATAATTGTGAACACTACGATGTATAGATCAAACATAATCCAATTAAGGATTTAGTCATTCTTGCCCAACTCATTACGTTCGGATGAGGATGAGGCATGGTATGCCATTCCCAGCCAAATATAAACTAATTTCTTTTGATTTTGCAAAATTTATATAAACCCTCAATAAACATGCTTTTAGAGTTGCTTTAATGAGTTCTCCATTGCGGGATGTATCTCATTAGCATGCCCTTATCTACAAAAGGCAAGAAAAATGTTATTTCTCTTCACCCAAGATCACACAAAGCACAAGGAGAGAGGATACATAGAAATTTCTCAGGGTGACCAAAAAATTTTGTGAACTTAGAGTGTTTCTCTTCACCCAAGATTGCACAAAGTGCAAGGGGAGTGGATACGCACTAGAAGTTCACACAAGCACAGAAAGCATGACATACACTCATTATTTTTAAATCCTCAAAGGTAATGATGACTTTATTCTAATAGCACCAAACTAAAGTATGAAGTGTTTATTCAATTTTAAACCAACATTGCAATGGTGAGGATGTTGGGTTCAATTTTAACCAACTTTGAAAGATTATAGCATTGTAAATTTTAAACCCAATTGAAAGCTACTGGTCATAAAACATGAAATAAAGCAGCATATGATGGTTTATATCATCCCATAAGTTTTTAAAACACTTTTACAATATATATCAAGTGATAATATGCTTCTTTACTTTAATATTTCACTCCTTTCCAAATCTACAAAATCAGTTAGCCTCATAGAAGAAAAAAAATAGAAAGTAAATGATCAAAGAGTGGATTAAATTGAAAAATCAAAGTAGGCATTAAAATCTATATGTTTTACCTTGCAATAGCATTTTTGTGCCACAAAATTTCCTCTCTTTCAAATAGGAAAAGCATAATTGTATAGAAAAAGCACCACTGTAATGCAAAAGTGTCGCTCTTGTGAATTTCAAAAGTGTCTCTCTATTATTCCTGTGAAAAAACCAAAGGTCAAAAGTGTTGCAATATTGGGGTTGGGGCCCTAGCTTGGTTGGATAAATCTTTTCTATTGCAGGAGGTTGGTCATGAGGTCTAGTCTCCCCCACTCACGTGGTATTGGAGGGCGTGTTGTGCCAGCGCCGCCAGTCACATTAAAAAATTTATCAGCCACACTGCAGTTTATAGGGGGTTGTGCTACCTGATTCCTGCAGTCTAAAAAAAAAGTTGCAATATCAAAAGTGCCTCTCTATTAGAATAATAAAAGTGTTTCCCTAAAGCAAAAGCATCATTGTATTTCAAAAGGGTCGTTGTTCATCAAAAGTGTCGCTCTGGTAAAAAGCAATAGTGTCGCCCTACCTGTAACTTGCAAAACACGGGAAACTCAAGGAAAATTTGTCAAATTTGGTTAGTTATGCCCTCCTAGCGCTAAAATGTGACTATAATCATAACACAAGCTAAATACACAAGATCCAATAGATTCTAAGCAATACTTAACTAGTTAAGCTATAACCTAATGAAATGTTTGAAAACATAGAACGAAGAATTCATTTAAACAAAATCTATTAAGAAATACATAAATGAACCTAGTTAAATACCTCAAACCTCATCCCATTAGAGGACTAGTGTTTCATTGATATGGAATTTTAACCCTTTCCCAATCCCTTTGATGAAACAAGCATCTAAACGAACTCCATTGATGAAAATAAGCTAATATTGATAAAAACTAACCTAAAAGTGGATGAAAAGATAAAATGGATGCAAGATGGATGAAAATGAGTATGACAACGTGTAGAATAGCTTTGCTAAAATGGAAATGGATCCTTTTCTCAAAGAAATGAGAAGCATTTATAGGAGAAAATGGTGAATCAAGGGTTAGGATTGATTTGATCAATCAAGGGATGAGAAGCCATGAGAGGTGAAGGCATGGATCAAGGATTCTCATTAATGGATGAGAATACAAGTTGGCATGGATCAAAGAGTTAATCAATGGCTTTCAATGATTCAAAGAAGCGCATTTCCTAAAAATTAGGAAGTTTGTTACAAAGTAATATTCCATTTTGGAGTTCAAATGGAAGAATATTCCAAGGGAATATTCCCTTGGAAGTGGGAGGGTGAGGAAAATTAGCAATTAGTTAATTAAAACAATGTTTTAATTGTGCAAGTTGAGTGAAATTAGGGTGCTCATTAAATAATTAATTGATTTAATGAAAGAGAGTCAAATGACATTTAATTCAATAATTAAGATTATTTAATTAGATGATAGGACATAAAGGTTTTATTTAAATAATTTCCATTATCTAATTAAACAAAATGAAATTTAGTGTAAAAGGGGGTGAATTAACCTAATAAAATTGATTATCAGATTAATAGATGAAAATTTGAGGAATTTAGTTAAATAATGAAGATTATTTAATTAAACGGTCAAAAAGAGGTGATTTGGGATGAAATGGTGTTAGTAATCAGATTCAAGTGTGCAATATCAACCAGGATAATTCTAAGTGTCTACAGTTGCAAGTTAGATGAACTACAGGTCTCAAATCCTAGGTTTGTGTGATCAAAAATGTCACTATAAGTTTCAAATGTGTAGCTATGGTTATTAGATGTGCCACAAGAGATATCAAATGTGTCAAACTAATGTCAAGTGTGGGATAAAATGTGTTAGATGTGTCACTATAGTTATCAAATATGTCACTGTGTAAAAAAATTGGTTTCAAACTAACAAAATAATTTTAGTAGCTTACAAATCAAATGTGTCACTATGCATTCAAATGTGACTCAAGATCATAGAATATAACATAGGATAATCAAAATCACTACAAGGTAATCAAATGTAACACAATAGAAGTAGATGCACCATAGTATCTATCAGATGCACAATTATGTGACTATAAGTGAAATTTTGTAAGTTGTTGACTAATTTTGACAAGTTATTAAAATAATTTTGACTTGTTTTGATTGGAAAGAGATAAAAATAATAGAATAGAATACAAAAATTGAATCTAAGGTATTAGTGTGATTGGAATTCACAAGTCTTCACAATAAAAACATGCCAAGAAGTACACCCTAGCTAGTAATAATGGTATGTTGCACTAGTGTGGGACCAAGCAATAAAATATCACGGGACTGTACTGAAGCATTCTCCACTCTCAAGAGAGAATAGCTATGTCTCTAGTGGCACAAGGGCTCACCTTCCTCCTTCCCTTGAAGGTTTTGATACTTCCAAATAAATTGTATCTATCCTCGAGACGATACATGTTGAGTAACTTTATGCATGATATTATACCTTACACCACAACTAGATTAACGACCATTGAACTGATGCAGAAGCATCCAAGGTGTAAAGGAAATCTTGTATCACCAAAATATTTAATTTTTCTTTGTTTGATTTCAATAAGGGCTTAGGTGACAGAAAATCAAATTTCCATTTGCAGCAATGTAAATTTAATGGGAAAAGACCCCCGATAATTTGGTAAAAGTATCTTTTGGAGGAATATGCCTTTTGGGAATCCCACTTGTGGAGACCAAAAATTCTCGTTTTCATGTACATGTGTCATGAAATGTCTTAAAGTGGGTTGAAAAATAATATTGCATGTTGATTACATGTCTTTGCATGCAAAGTTGTAACCGACAAGCTGTAAGGAATCTGTAAGAGGTGTAAGATGTCATAACCTACCAAATCTGATTGGTCAAGAGTCTAGGTGCCCAAGAGAGGGTTGGCATGCATTGGACCACATTTCTCATGGAAGATTTTCAAACTCCCAAGATTGGGCATACTTTTCTCAAGGTGGTTTTTACTTGATGGTTTTGGAAACCATGAGTTGTTTTCTCCTTAAACTTTCTCTATTAATTCATACCTTTTCATTTGGAGAAGGGGGGGCTTGGAGAAGTGAATTTTGCATACCTAGATGTTGCCGAAATTGTGCCAAATTATTAAAGACACCTTTTTTGCAAGTGTTGCATGTAGGATTGAAGAGGATCCCATGAACTTCATTTTGATGTAAACCATTTGCATATTTGAATGAAATAAAGTTGCAGATTTCTCTTTCATTTTTAGTTCTTTATATGTATTTGCAGCCTTCTTGCATAGAATATTTTGTGTGTTTGTAATCAGAATTGAAAGGGAGAGTTTCCCTTTTCATCATGAACTTAGGTCTCTAATAACAAGATTTGTAGTGATTTTGATAATGTTAGAGTAAAGGTTTTAACTTAATTATGTTAATTTTAAATTACCTTTATTCCTCTCTTAAGATTTCACTTTAGTTTGCATATTGTGACATTTAATAATTATATTAATTATTAAATGTCTACCTATTAGGGTTACTTTTAGGGTTGTTCAATCTCCTTTTATAAAGATTGATCATTATATTTTATTTTATTCACTCTCTAATTAATACATTTACAGCTTTTAGAGCACCCTTGCCTTTTTGTCTCCATCTCTTCTTAATGTGATAGGTTATTTTCATGTAGGTGATCTTCAGGGTCTGTGAAGTTGGATTTCTCAACTTCTACATGGTATCAGAGCTCCAGACCTGTTGCTTCCTGTTCATGTTTTGAAGGATTTTTGGAGCTTCGAGGGTTTGGGGTCTTTTTTTTTATCCAGGGCATACCTCTTTCATTTGGTGAATTTTGAGTCAATTTGGACCTCACCATTGCGTCTAGAACATTCGATTCAGTCAAATTTGGCTTTACGGTGTAAGATCTACGAGGGTTTGAATTTTTTTTAGGGTTCTTGATCCAAAGCGTACCTACAATTTTGGAGCATTTTGAGCCCAAACGGACCTCACCATCATGTTTAGAGTGCCCAAAAACCCTTAAATCGACTGTCAAATCGTCAAAATTGGACACAGTGACTCTGAGAGGCAAAAACAAATTATTTCTAGGTCGTACGGCCTGGTACGGCACGCAATCTGAGAAAAAATTTAAAAAACACAAAGTTAAATGGGCGTCGTCATTAGTTAACCACTAGTGGTTAATGTTAGCGGTTAGCCAAACCGTCAGGCTTAACCCCCAAAACCTTTTTGGAGCAGTTTTGGTATTTTGGTCATAACTTTTCATACGAACTCGGCTTTTCGAAAACGAGATACCGTCAAAAAGTTGGTTCTAAGCCCGATACGATGGTGCAGGTTTGATTTAATGGTTTTTCCATTTTGATGTCTTTTTTACCACTCAAAGTCAGAACATGTTTTTTGCACTCCCGGGGGTGCAACTTTTGCGTCCAAACTCCATTTTGCGCAAACGAATAGGCATTGGAAAGGTATTTCAGTTCTATTTCCAAATCTGCAATTTATTTTCCCATATTTTTCCCCAGGTTTATTGTATTCAACCTTTTGTTTTTTCACAGTTTTCTTAATTACTTAGACGTTTTGGCACTTGGGAACCTCATGTTTGCGTCATTAGGCTCTGTTTCATTTGATCTACATGAAGGTCAATTTTCTCATATTTTTTTCATTTGAAGAATTATCATGGGTTTTTCTACTCACCCTTCAGTTGTAATTTTGGAACAGGGTAATTATGAGTCATGGGCAAAAGGAATACTTACACATTGTAGGTGGCTTAATATTTTGTCTTATTTGTATGATCTCATACCTGAACCAGCCACTTCAGAGAGAAAATTAGCTTGGGATATCATTAGAGATCACATAATAGGACTTATCTTGTCTAGTGTTGATAATGACACTGTGTGAGCTATATCGGACATTTTATGTCCCAACACACTTTGGACACATCTTTGGGAGATCTATGGAGACCCCAATATATCTTCATTCCCAGAGGATCCTATTTCAGATTGTCTCTTACCCATTGCTTGGAGAGATAATACACCCTTTGATCATGATACTTTAGAGGATCTTGAGTATTTAGACACCCTGACATGTTTTGATGGATCAGAGGCTTGTCTCACAGTTCCTACTCTTCAGATTGAGACTTCATCAACATCACCTATTGTTCCCGATTCAGTGCAGCAGGGCATCATTCATCTTCCAACCATAGCTACTTTGGACTCTTATGTTGCAGGCATATCTTTCTTGTTTGTGGAGTCCTATATTACAGATTTGGAGGATTATTTTGAGGACATTCATCTCCTCTACCTTGACAGTCAGGTTATCACTGTATGCCCACCATTATCAGTGCATTCAAAGGTTGCATTTCAGGATTCTACACATCAGTTTGGATTTGACATCATTTGTTTCAGTTCAGACAGAGAGATTCTTCAGCATCCTATCATGGCACACATCTTGAGACAGATTGGTTCATCACTCTTCACAGGGTTTCTTCAACATCGTCCTTTGGATCCATTTCTTCCCAAGGGGAGGAATATCATTTTCCACTTCAAGATCTCCTTTTGGATTATACATCAAGCATCTACCATTGCGACAGGAGTTTCTTCTTTGTGGGGGGGCCTTCTTGTCTCTTTCTATCTCTCCTATGGAGACCATTGTATATGTACTTATATGATAGAAGTTGTCCATGGGGGGTATCATGTAATCCACCTCATATCCTTATTTCATTAGTGCATTTCATTCTTTTCTTTTCTCTCTTTTGGGGGGGGAGTTTTTTTCCCATGAGGTTTTCTCCCTTTCTCCACTTTATAGATATTTGGTTGTATTCGGGTACCTGATCAGGCCTAGTTGATGGGGCCCTTGTTTGCTTTCATGCATTTTAATTACCTTTTCTTTCTTGCACATGTTTGTAGTTGCACTCTTGCTCATCTTAAGGGGGGGTTGTTAGAGTAAAGGTTTTAACTTAATTATGTTAATTAAGTTACCTTTATTCCTCTCTTAATATTTCACTTTAGTTTGCATATTGTGACATTTAATAATTATATTAATTATTAAATGTCTACCTATTAAGGTTACTTTTAGGGTTACACAATCTCCTTTTATAAGGATTGATCATTGTATTTTATTTTATTCACTCTCTGATTAATACATTTTCAGCTTTTAGAGCACCCTTTCCTTTTTATCTCCATCTCTTCTTTCTGTGATAGGTTATTTGCATGCAGGTGATCTTCGGGGTCTGTGAAGTTGGATTTCTCAACTTCTACAAATAATAGTGAGCCCATATAAAATTCCTAAGATGATAGGTGTCTCCCCTCTTCTCCACACCAAATAATTTTTGATGGATAGAGGGTCTTACGACTTGGATTGAATGATATTGGGAAGACCTACATTCAAATTTCATCATCCCTCCTTTATATACCTTGTCAGTAAATGATTTCACCCTTAGGGTGATGAAATCCCCAAATAAGCCTCTTACTATAAATAAAAAGAAGATACTAGTATTTCTAATTCTCAAGATTGCACAAAGCGCAAGAGAAAAGTATACTTTATTAGTTCTCCTTGAGTGTACTTGACAAGTGTAAATTAAGAGTTATTTTGATCTCTAGGCTCACACAAAGTGAAAGGAGAGAGAATACACACAATAATTTCATCAAAAACAACATAGAATTCATTTTTTAGAGTCCAAATGAAGTGTGAACTATGCTAGAAATCAAAGCAATTGAAAAAAATCCCTACATTAGATTCATCGATGGTATATTTTTACTAGTCTTCTTCGAATGATTTCCAAGCTACAAAGATATTTTAGTTCTAAAAACTCAAAAAAATGTTAGGGTTAGAAAATAAAAATAATAGAATCAAATACATCGCTATGTTTATCAAAAGCATCATTGTAATTATCAAAAGTGTCATTTTACCTTCAATTGTGTCACTGTACCTATCAAATGTGTCACTTTGTGTGTCAAATGTACCAATTCACAATCAATTGCAACTCAACTCTAAAAAAAATGTAGAGAATCAAATGTGGTCCTATAATATAAATGTACCAAAGTAATATCAATAGCATCATTCTACATATCAAATGTATTGTTTTGTTGTCGAAAGCATCATTTTGGGTTCAGTTGTGTCATTTTGTGCCTATAACCTAAACACTTCAAGAAACTAAATTGAAATGTCAAATCAAGGGCATGGTTCCCACCTAGCATGCTAGAATGTCAATAGGTTAAATTGATTGATCAATGAGTTCAATAAAATAGGAAACAATTATCAACAAACAAAAATCCAAATTCAATGATCAAAAGAACCTAATCTCAATGAAGTGTGTGCACATCAAAATAAAATCCATAATAACATAAATGAAACTAATTTAGTTTACTTTTACCTCCATAAAAAATGCCTATCCATACTCTATTATAAAGTATAACATTATGCTATTATGATGATATGTTGAATTATCATTAAACTTTATCATAACCTTGTTAAGGAAAAGCAAGATAAAAAAATGAGTATAGTTTGGTTGCGAATTCAAGGAGGGATTGAATGATCAAATGATGGAAGATTTATAGAATTTAGGGATATTTTATCAATGATGTGAGATGTGAAATGAGATCAATGGATGAGGATTGTTAAGAGATTAAGAGGAACATGCATGAGATTGCATGGAGAGATGATGTGGAGCGACTGAAAGTGAACTAGGGTTGAATTTAAGTCCACTCACTAAATTTAGCAAAGGTCACTATGTGTTGTTAGAAAATGTGGATCAATTAAACAGTAAACTAACACACCAAGGAGACATTATATTAAAGAAATCTAACTAGAAAGCATAAATGCAAACTCTAATAACAATATAGCTTCTTCAAATTCGTCCCATTGTCCTCTATCTCCAAGGATTTGATTAAAGATGTTGGCTCTCAGTTGTGTAAGCAGCAACTTGTTGAAATAACAACTTAAGAGAATGAGATTAATTGAAAATGCATGTGCATGGCTATATGATTTAAGCTATGAAATTAAAATGCTATGATGCTAGAATGCTGATAATATTGAAATGTGACTATAATAACTATGTATGAAAATCTAAGATTCGAGGTGTTTTTTTCAACTCATAAGAGGGTTGTATTTATAGATTTTTGAAGGCAAGAAATCCAGTTGGCGAGGGTCAACGGTTGAGATTCAAACCTATAAAATGAACGGTGAGAGATCGAGAAGTTGAGAAAAAGATGGAAGATGTTTCCATAAATTAAATGAATGAATATTTAATTTATGTGTGAAGATGGAAGATGTTTCCATAAATTAAATGAATAATATTTAATTTATGTGTGAGAGATGATAAAAAGCGCTTTAATTAAATATTGGAAGTATTTAATTAAATGTGAAAAGAAGAAGGTTTCTAATTAAATATTATAGAATATTTAATTATTGTGGCAAGAAAGCTTTTAATTAAATATTGGAAATATTTAATTAAGTGGAATAGAAGAAAGCGCTTTAATTATATATTAGAAATATTTAATTAAATGTGAAATGAAGAATATCATTTAAATTGCTAATTTAAACTTGTGATAATTAATATAAATAAATTGTGAAATCTATTTATTTAATTAAGAGGAAAATAATTAAATAAACTTATTTATTTAATTAAACTAGAAGAATTGAGAAAATGAACAATATAAATAAATAATTAAATTTATTTATATGTAGATGATTTAAGAATATTAATTAAATAATTCATATTTAATTAATTAACAGGGTTTGATTAACCGTGACCATTTTTAGATGTGTACACACTAAATTTAGCTTTGGTCTCTAAATTTAGGATTTAGAAGGATAGAGATAGGATTTGATATAATTAACAAATAAATAAAATGATTTTATTTATTTTAGAGGAATGTGCAAACTAAATAATTAATTATGGAGATGGAAGAATAAGTGAAAATTAATTTAATAATTACAAAATATTTAATTAAAGTGGTTAGAGGGAAATGATTAATTAATTAAATAATTTTAAAAATTATTTAATCAAAGGTGATGAGATAAAATGATAAAATAATTAAAAATTATTTAATTAAATTGGGAAATGGGTTAGCTTAATCAAATTATGAAAAATTATTTAATTGATAGTGATGAAAGGGGTGATGAGTGATAATGATGGAAATGATGAATTTAGAAGAATGTGTTAGACATTTTTAGGTGTCTATAGGACCTTACTCAAAAAATGCACATATCAATTTTAGGAATTATATCCCTACCTCTTTAATCGATCAATATCCATGATACCTTTCCCTAATAATTTTGAGATATCAAGGTTTGATAAATACAAGGGAAAGGTACACCCTCATGATCACATCAAATAGTTTTTTATGGCATGCCAAGAAGTTTCCTATAATGGCATCTATCTCATGAGACTCTTTCCTCACAGTTTAGGAGGACATGCACTTGAGTGGTTTTTGCACCTACCTCAAGGATCCATTCAAAAAAATTCTTACCTGGTGGAGAAATTGGTAACCTATTTCTTCTATAATGTTGAGAACGAGTTAAATATGCTTGATCTCTATAATATTGAATAACAAAATGAAGAAATTTTTTCTTTGTTCCTTCAAAAAATGGAGGATTCATGCTAGTCATTTTCCTTGGCCTATACCCAAAAAATGTGTCCATATTTTCATCACAAATCTTAATATTAAAATGACCTTTCATCTATAGTTCCATTGTGTATCCACTTTTAATGAAACTATAAACAAGGGTGTCACCATTGAGAAAGCCCTTATTGCCAAAGGTTTGGTCAAGATCCATAACAAAGACAAAGAAAACAATAACCATGCCATGACAAACCTCATTTTTGGGCTAAGAATCAAAATATTATTAGTAACAAGGTAACTAAATCTAAACTCATCCATACCACACAACAAGTGCCTAAATAGATAAATCCTAGTATTTGAAATGTTCAACCACAAACACATGTTACTACACCATAAGATCAATCAAAAAACTCAAATCATCCAAAACATAGCTACACTCCCTTGAGGAACCTATAGAGGTGGTGTTTCAAAAACTCATCCAAGAAAACTTAATAGAATTTTCATACCCTATACCTTTTGATGGGAATAAACTTGAACCTACATGGTACATAAAAAATGAGTATTATAAGTACCGTCACATTAAAGGTCACAAAATGTTGATATGCATACAGCTCAAAAGTCATATCCAAGATCTTGTCGATCATGGTGAGATTGATATGGAAGGTCATATATACCATTCACCTAATGATAAATAAAGCATATATCAATATTCTTTTCCCAAGCATGATCAAAATCATTCATCCACATCTAGCAATGGCTCATCCCAAAATAGTCACATTCATAACATCCATAGCCATAATATATCTACCTCATATGATCACATTATAGGTCATCTTGAAGAATATTTCTTGCAATAAACCTCCATCTCTCCTTCCAATCCTTCATCCCCTAACCCTTTTCAACAACAATCCACCACATCCTAACTCTCTTTGGATTACCTCCAAGGGCTATCCACAATGGATAATTGTTAGGAAAAATGGTGTCTCAACCTTGCAATTATAAAATGTTAATATATTTGAGTTTGAGGGCGTGCAAAGGGAGTACCCCCTTGTGGGGTCTGGAGGGTCCATACCCTCGGTGAAGGATCAAGGAGCCATGTGCCTCGATCCGGGTTAAGGGGAAACACCCCCAAAAGCTAGATTTATGTATATTTTATTATTATAAATCTAGACCGTTCATAATTAGGTCTCAAATTTTATGGTAATTTTTTTGTCTGGTCTTTCCCTAGAAGGAAACCCTCTTTTATGAGGGCATTCTATTATGGCTATGTATTTTGATGTATTATGAGAGTCTAATAGTTGTTGAGTTGTCTCTAGATTTTTGGTTGGTGATACTCATGTGAGAATCTTGCTCTGCAAATATATTATAATATTCATGATCTTTCTAAATAATATATTGGGTGGCTTTTGGAGTGTGGGGTTTTTGTTTGAAAGGGTTTTCCCTATGTAAAACATTATGTTGTGGTATGCATGATAGTTTACATTTATTTTTATTTAATTTTGTAAGTGTGTAAATATATAAAAAATATTACATTACCCTCCTCTCAAGAATAGTATAGGAATTTTTTTCGCTACTTTAACTTCCTTACAATAATCAAGAACTCCAAGATAACATAATTCTTGATAAATATCATATCCAAGATCAACAAATCCTAGACCAAACACCATCATGCACTTCATTTCCTATCATTCCCACTACACAACATCATATTCAAAATCCATTATTATTGTGGGGTCATCCCACAATAATGGGTCCCAAACTTGGGACATCATGATTTTTCGTAAAATCACATTTGTTTTAGAAAAAAATATGATTGAATTCGTGAGGAGTTTCATCTAAAGGGTTTTAATTGAAGAGGGTTAGATAAGATAACTTTAGATCAAACCCCCTTGGATAGAACCAATCTAGTCTTAAATCATACCCACAATGGAGTCTCCTTCGCACCTATCAAAATGCTAATAAAAAATCACTTTTTATTTACCTTTTGAAGGATCAAATAAATTCATTTAAAAATTATATTTTATAAGTATGTATCCCTTATTATAATCTTTCCAAAAAATATAATTTTTCATTCTATTATTATATTTGTATTTTATTTCTTGTGAATGTAAGGTTTTCATCAAACATTAAGGTATTTGTTTCACACACAAGGAAAAATAGAAAAATAAAGAAAAAACATTCTAAAAATTATGTGTGTCCTACGTATTGATGTCCTTGTTTCAACAAAAAAAAGGTAATACATGAAAAAAAAGCTATGTATTGCGACATACAAGTATGTCCAAATTATTAAAAAAAATTGTTCTGTAATAGATGATTATATTGATATATGTCAAAAATTACAAACGTTTGTGAAAGCGGGACCAGAATTTTCAGAGCTTGACATCCATCAAAACATAAACAAGACTAAACTTTCCCCCCATACCAGATAGCACTCCAAAAAAACCCTACAAGCTTGAACAGAACACGGGCGACTATTAACATATTTGCAGACAAAACGGCCCATGGCCGAGCTAAAACATCCAAAACAGCAGGAGAAACAATTTACCCATTGGCGCTAGAAAAACGAACACCCACCTCGAATCACATAAATCCATTGGCCTTAGCGAAGGAATTGAATTCGGCCACCCATTCGAAATCTTCCACTTCCACCAACCACATCATCTTCTTGAGGAAATTTGCACCGACCACCGCAATCATCCTATGGTGAACCAGCGCCATGCCTTTCAGGTCCAGGAGGAACGGGTAAATCTTAATGACCTCACCCGATTTCTTGACCAGCTCCAGATCTTTAGGCCATAGAACCCCAGCCCCAATTGCCACCTTGAGTACCTCATCCAGACCCTCCATCAACCCCTTCTTGAATAATTTATACACCAGTGCCTTAGCTTCATCCTTGGTTGTGTAGATGTCCAGTAGGAAGGCAAGAAATCTTGAAACAATCTGAGAGTTCACCCTGAAGATCTTGTGCAGTGCCAAATTCCCCTTCCCCATAACCATCTTAATAGCCACCACAGTATGGTGATCGATGTTAAGCAGAATGTGCTTAAGGCGTTGGTCAGAAACACCACTGAAAGCATTTTTACGCCCTTTATAACCCAATTGAATTGGGGTGTTGGCATTGAAGCTAACCAGAGAATCCACTGACATATGCACCGTGAACTTTGATCACTCTGTCATTAACCACTACCTGCACCCTTACCCACCCAAAGCTGAGAAGAAAGGAGAGTACTACAAATGTTTTTTTACTATAAAAAAATAAGTTATTAAAAGTTATGTAAAAAAGCATAATTTATTTATGAAATTTTTAAAATATATATATTTTATAATCTACATAAAAATCCTCAAAAATCACTGATTCATATCATCTCCAAGTTATTAATGGTTTAGTTGCTATAGATTTCATAAAGTGAAAATTTGGTAAAAAAATGTTGATTTTAATATCCTACTTTCACCAAAAAGTGGGACATATTATTGTGGGCCAACTCCATGCCAAAATCCTAAGTCCATTCAAGAATCCCCATCCATATCCAAACCCATATCCCATTTTCATAATTGGATATATTTCAAGCATGGTCCAAAGCAAGAAGAATCAAACCTTGAAATGAATCAAGATCAAGTTGCCCAAATCTTCCAATCTATCTAATTATCAATCAAGATCCCATATCTCTAGAATTCCATGATGATTGCATCATCCCTTTCCGTCACATCCATGATCCCAAAATTTAATTTGATCCCATCCATGTTCCAATAACCACTATTTTTATAGATGGGACACTTGGCTCCCCTAGATATGTAGATGATCTTCCCCTCGTTCATCTAGAACTCGGTACTTGATTCCAACAAGAGTCTTTCTCTGTAGACATATTTAGTAATAATCAAGCTATAGTTGAGTTCATGGGAATCCATGATGCTATCCTATAAAATGACCACAAAAAGTGTTTTCATATCAACCTTGATGCAACAACCTATTTTGGAGAAAAAATTGAGTTACTTAGTCCTACAACTCATGTCAAAGATATTGATAAACAAGATACTATAGACCTAAACAATATTCCATGTAATGATGAAGCAACAAGCATGAAAAAGGATAAATCACCATTATCTTATCAACTTGAATCACTCATTTTTTTCAAAACAAGTTTTCTTGATGATGAGAAGATAACCACCATTGATGATTACTAAGTGCACAAAAAAGAGTTGGCATATTTTTTAGAAAACATATCCTTTTGAAAATAGAATATTTCAAAATATGCAGTATCAAAGAAAATTATTAAGTATACATGAAAAATATATTTTGGAACCAATACACTTTTATAAAAATCTAAGATATCAAGGTCTTGATTATTCATCAATCAGCAAATATAATGATGTTAGTGGTACCTCAATGATATTGGGGGAAATTTCATCTAATGCAAGCATCAAAATAAGGGTGATGATTAGTCCTTTCGATAATTTTATTTTCAACACTCCCCCATCCACAACATAAACAATCCCAAATCCTTCAACCCATTTCTTGGGACCAACAAAATCAAAATTCTTACAAAACAAAAGATCGAAATAAAAAATTTGAAGCTAATACTTCCAAAAGTCAAATTGGACACATGACATCAAAATGGATCCTAAAGAAAATTGGATCACATAAAGCATCAAATCCAAATACAAATCCAATAGTTAATGAAACTATAGATACACATCAAAAATATCACTTATCATAACTATCCACCTCCTTCAAAATGGTTTTCAATCCCAACATACAAGGTGTATAAACTAGTCCCAAACAAACTCCAAATTTGACATGCAAACTCCATTATCTACCATCCCAAGTTTAGAAAATAAAAAATCCTACATCTAAAATTATAAATAATCCATCCACATCTACCATCCCCCATCACAATCCAACATCTCATCTAAGATCCAAAAATCCCAACTCCCACATTTATCATGTCCTAGCAACAACACTTTATCATAAGGAATCTAATGGCACTCTATCATGATGTGTGAATTTAAATAAATCCAACCCTAGTATCAACAAGGATCACAATAACATCGATGGGTTATATACAAGTACAAAGATCCTAGCAAGGCAATTCCTCAAGGTAGGTCACCATCAGTATATCATGACAACAACATCTACATCAACACCATCAAGTGGATCAGAATATTTGGTGATCATTAAAAAGAAGAGAGAGAGAGAGAGAGAGGTAAAGATAAATTATTCATCCAATATTGAAAACCATCCTTATGGTTCTTTGGACAAGTACCATGATGAAAGCCCATTTTGGGCATCATGCATAAAATTAATTATCTATGTGTGTCATTCAAATTGGGAGCATATTGTCTCATCCATCACACTATTTTTCCTAACATCACCATCCAATCCATGTCACTTCCATCCATCTTCCCTATCCACCTTGATCTTGACAAAGAATAGGGTCATATACTTTAAAACATGCTTTTGGGAAACTCTTCACATGGTCATATTTTTACCACATACCATCCAATATGATTTCATCACCTAAATTTCCCTATCTAACCCATTAGCTTGGATAAAATTTGTTATCCCATTGCGAGATAGTCCTTGGAAATCAAATCCCGTATCCTAGATCCATTTGCATAATGGTCATCCTCCCCATCCTTCACCTATCCATTTCCATTATACTAGCATATTCATCCATTCATAGTGTCTCATTCCTTGTTAGACACTAGGGGAAGATGATTAAATTTTTCTTTGGAATAAATCTTGATATATATCTTATAGCTCACTTAGTGTCTTGGAAACCTTCCATGATGTTGGTTGATAGATTTGTCTTCTTAAAAATCAACTTGGTGTGACTCCCTATTACCCATAATAAAGACAAATAAGAAACAAACAATTAGAGAGATCACCTTTCATTGGTGATCTTCCTCTGAATTTTAATGAGGTATAGCTCCCTCTAATAGTATAATTTATTTTATGGATATGATTTTGACTAGAAATCAAGAAATGCATGACTAACTTGGTTCATAGCCATGGTACCAATGCGACAAGACTTGAAACAAATATTACTAATACTTCAACACAAATCTTGGAGTATTAGCAACACAAAATGATCATTTAGATTTATATCTCACTCAATTCTAGAAGAAATAAATGTAACATAATGAAGTATCACATTCACAAAGAAAAGAACATACATATATTTATTTAAGCTCAAAGACAAGCAATAAACACTAAATATCACATTCATATCTCCAATATTCATAAACCGTGAATATCTTCAAAACTAGTGAGTTATATTGATCCTTATTATTAGTTATCCTCTTACAACATAGTGCAACAAGAATCCAAAATTTGAACCCTGCCAATGCCTTTCAATTGTGTATTTGTAGATCTGCTTTCTTGGGACCATTTCGGTTTTCATAACCACCATCTTTGAAATGAGTGATTTATAACCTCTACCAAAAAAATTTCTAACAGACTCCTTAAATATCTCATAAATCACTTGGAAATATCATAATTACATTACACATATCAATTTGAGTTTGATGAGATAATATATCACCGCCACATATATGTAAGTCTTATGGATCTTTGTACATCTAAAAAAACATTCAACTCTTAATCTTTGCATTTAATTACATATTTGTTAAGATCTCATGCATGGGAGAGGATTTAACTAAAATACTTTCCACCGATGTTGAAGTTTATTCAGCAAGAAATCTAGTCGCTTCATCACATCATTTGTTGTTCCATATTAATTTAAATCATTTTGACTACATCCTTTCCTACTAGTTTTTGCTAAGAAAACCTCCTCATGGATTATCTTTTGGATATGATAGCCAACTCTTATCTCTATAAATTCAAAGGAGTTGCATTCCCTTCTTCACATCTCAATCTTACTCTCAAAATGTTGAGTAGTTCAAATGATGCGACCTCAAAAGGAGACTTCCTCCTCATTGAAGGCATGGAATGTAGCTCTATGCGATGACTGATAGCTGACCAACTAAGAGAGATTTTTATCATAAAGAATGACATTCAAGGAGTCATTAGGAGGATTATAGGAGAAAATTTGTTGGTGCGGGTTCATGTTCATAATTTTGCACTCCTAGAGCAACTCATCTACAACATGGTCCAGACTTCTGGAAAATTTGAATGGGGTGCTAGAGCCACGAGAGGCTAGTGAGGCCGGTGTCTATAGCCAGTGTAAATTTTCCTTGGGATATTTTAGTGAGAATCCACAGGAAGGCCTGGTTGGAGATTCCATTTGCATTGCTACTGCCCTCATGAAGGAAGAAATCAAACAAGCTATTACTATCTTGTGTGAGGGGCTTGAGAGAAATGTAATGGAAACATTTGCATACTATGTAGATTTTAATGATAATTTCTCCACCACGTAGATTGAGAGGATTCAGGAGGTTGTGGAGGGAATCTACATCTTGATCTTCACTCTCTGTGCATGAAAAGTTTGTACTTGCATCTCCCATGTTAATATAATATATTTATTTTTACATTTTAACTACTTATGTAATGTGATGAATCTTGATTATTTGATAATATCTATTTTTTCTTAATGTTCTTACTGTAATTTATTATTTCCATTTTCTACACCACTTTCTTTTATCCAAGTAGAGATCTTCAAATGCAAAATGGTAGTTTAAGAGAAAGTTGTGGAACTAACATCAAGTCTTGACGAGGTTTTGGGAACCTCATTGGAATCCAATAAGTATTAGAAAACCTTTTCATTTTTCGCTTAATCATCTTTCTTTAAGATATAATCTTAGGGAAACCTGAAAGTTTGGATGATCTCTAAAAAGAAGCTATGAAACTAATAAAAATGTTGTTAAAAGAAATTTCTCATCGTTAGAAATAGAATAGGTTTTTGGAACCCTATCGGGAATTGAAAAGGGTTTCAAAACCTTTCTAAAGTTTCAAAACTACTTAATTTTCTTACAATTTAACTCCATCCTCCCTTTACCGGTATTTTTCAAGGTTGCGAGAACCATTTCGGATTTCGGCATAGTTCTCGAAACTTACAAAGAACCAAAAATAAGGAAAGAATTTAGGCATAAATTTTCAAAATTTCAAACAAAAATGGGGTTTTGGAAATCTAAGTAGGACCTGACATGATTTCAAAAAACTTAGAAAAATGACACTTAAAACCTAAGTAAAAATTTACGTGGTTGGACACAATTTTAGGGGAATGACGAAAACCGTGGTAACACATGAAAAATAATTTTTTGAGCATTTCCACCATATGACGAATAAAATTTCCTATTAGCTATCCTCTATCATCCATAATCCAAAAAATATCAAGCAATATCATCTTTCCATGCAATCCATCATATTCAAACCATCTAAAAAAATCTGTTTTTAACCTTGCTATAAATCTTGATCCATTTTTATCCAAACTATCATATTAGGATGTATCATTTCTAATAATCATTTTATTCTTATTGTTAATAACATAATCCTCACGTTATTTTTATCATCAACAATATTATCACTATCATCAATCAATTATTTTTAGCTTGGATAGCGACAAAATCCTAAGTGGTCTTTGGTATCCCTACACATTCATCTTGTTCCATCGCTCATCACTATCAATACCATCATCTTATTCATTCCAACATTATCACTATCATCATCATTTCATCCCTTCTCTTCTCATCCAAATTTTATCATTTGCATTATCATCATCATTATTCACCAATAAACCAATCAAACAATAAATGTATGCTACAATATCCACAAACATACACACTTGAAACATCGCACTTTTACTATCAAATCAAGAACTAAACGTCAATCTCATAATTTATAGTTATCATATCATTTTTCAAACATCAAAATTTCCTATTCCATCCAATCATGTGCCTTCACAAGATGTATCCTTCCCCATATCAAGCATATTCATCATCTCTTTAACTTATTAGCACCTTGGCAAGAGTTTATACTCTATTAATAGTTGATTGTTTACTTATTTGATTTATCTTTGATCTATCTTTTGATATTTTGATTTATTTATTTGATCTTTCAATTTATTTATTTGATATTTTGATATATATATACCCATACTACACCTACTCATGGTCATAATGATAATTCTATATCATGGTGTCCTTTGATTGGTATACATTGGGGCATGGTCATTTGTTTCTATGTGCCAAATGTGTTGGACGTTGCAAGGTGTGCCCCCTTCCTCTCCTTGTATTGTGTAGCATAGAACTTGGATTCATGACATGGCCTAACCACCTCCCATGGATTCATTAACTCTAGTGGTTGTATCAGGCATTAACAAGTTGATCTTTTGGTGCAGTGGAAACCGTATGTGCAACAATTGATATCAGAGCCTAGGTCATGGGTTCGAACCCCTCGATTATAATGGGGGATTGCTTCAAGGTGTGTGTCCTTGGTCTCCTTGTGGTGTACAGCGCAGTGGTTGGGTTTTTTACATGGTTTAACCACCTCTCGTGGATTAATTAACTCTATTGGTTGTTTTAGGCATTAACAGGTCAATCTTTTGGTGCAATGGAAACCATCTATGCAACATTGGATTATCTCCACATATACCCACCAAGTGTATCAAATGCATTGAGAATGTTGGGGCATCCTCTTGTTTTCTTTTTTTCTTGAGAATCAATTTATTCACTAGATATATCGTCACCTTGGTCTTCTATACCCTGGTGCATAACATCCATTGCTATATCAAAATAATGTTGTTCTTCATATTTTAGCATAATAAAGCATTATGAATAAATATTTCTCCATAGCTCATCGTCTATTGTATTCAATTTATCTATTCGCTTTTATTGCATCTTTTTCTTCATATTCTTTCATCATGCATCATTTGTGAACCCACTTGTGTCACTTTTTTCATCTTAAAATGGCAGCATCATCTCATCATTCAATATTTCATTTCCTCCACAAAACAAGGCATGTCATCACTTTCTTATAATTCATTTATTTCACATGACTGGGGCATATCATCACTTTCTTCATATCTCATCCATCTCATCATAACTACCTTTTCTAAATTCTTTGAAACAATGTTACTTTGAATGTTTTCTTAAAGAGAGGTAAAATATGGACACCTAAAATATGCCACCCTCACTTACAACATTCATTTCACCTAATTGTCACCTAATTCATTCATTCAAACCAATAGGACCTTATCCACTAATCATTTGTCTCATTCACCTCCTAGGACCAAGTATTCATTAATCAACTAATAATCCAAACATCACCTAATTGTTCATCCATATCCTAGTGCATATGATCATTCACTACATCACATTATCATCACCTAATCATTTTATCACCTAGGTCATGATTTCATCACCTAATCATCTTATCACCTACATAATGATTAAATTATAGGGTAAACACACAAAACTAGTTTACAATTCCAGTGAGGAAGGAAAATTGCAAAAAAGCTCCTATGAAAAACGTTTTTCTTTTTAGGGGTTCACACGAACTGGGGTGTTTGAATGGACCCAAAAGGGGTTCGAATGGACCTTGGTTTGAGTGAACCATATTAAATGATGCGACCCATTTTTTTTCTTTTTTTTATGATGAAGACAATGGACAAGAGGGGGTTCATTTGAACCCCCCTTCTCCCCCTCTGGCACCAATTTTTTGTAGAATTTTTCCCTTCGAAGCTTGAGTTGAGGATGAAAATGGAGGAGACTTCATAGACCCAACTAGAGGATGGTAGTCCTCGAAATGAGTTATCCATCGAATATAATTTCAATATGTTTTGGTTTTATTATGTATTTGTTTTTTTAGTTTGATTAAACATAGGTTTTTTACCAAAAATTAAGCTCTTTGTTCTGCACATGTGGAAAAATAGCAGATTATGAAAATAAAATTTTGAAAAATATGTGCAAGCTAGGTATTGATGTCCTTGATCCAGTAAAAAAAATTGAATTTTGATACATACAAAAAAAGTTATGTTGTATACGGTCCGCCTATGTATGAATTGTAATTGGTTTGACTTTGAAACTTGATTAAGGAAAAAATATTCAATAAAACACTATGAAACCAAATGAAAGGGTTAGATATTGTAGTTACAAATCTAAATTAAAAAAAATAGAATTTTATCCTTCATAGAAAAAAATTTATGTTGTATACGGTGAGCATCACTCCTTAAAAATGGTGTTTATTGATAAAAACTAGTTTTTGAAGGAGATGGAAAAAGAAGTGCAATCTGATTCCAAAAAAATTGAAAAAAAATATATTTAGAATCTACAAACAAAATGTCACAAATCAGTAGTTTGCATCATCTTCAAATTCCTCACGGTTTAGCAGCTATAGGTGCTCGAAAGTGAAGATTTAGTTAGAAAAAATTAGTTCAATGTCCAGTTTGGCCAAAAATTGTAAACCATTATTGTGGGATCACCCCATATCACATCACCTAATATTCCTATCACCTAGGTCCTAATTTCATCCTATCACATCACCTAATTATCATATCACCTAGGTCTTTCTTTTATCTAATCATCTAATTTAGTCATTCATTACCTAGTACACACATATAATCACCCTCACCTTGGGCACATGGGTCAGTGTAGGATCATGGGGGCCAAACAATGCAATATGACATAAAAGTGGCTGACGAAATTTTTTTAATCCAAATTTGATGAAACGAAAAGGGTTTATAGAGAAAATTATCACATTTCCAAAAATATAAGATATGCCTTATTTGGAATTAAATAGATAATTATTATTGATTTTCTAAATACATTCTAATTAAAGTCTTGGTTAATAGGCTAATTGAAAAACATCTATAACTTTTAAACAGTTAAACATTTGTTGAATCCAAAAGATGTGTCACACACTATGCTTCACAAAATATAGTTTAAAAAAATAAAAAATAAATTTCATAATTTTTTGACCAAGTTAGGTTGGCCAGACAAATGGTTTTTTAATATTTTTAAAAATTTCTACTAGAAAATTCATAACAAAATATTTACTTGCAAATAAATTACAAAAAAATATGAGTGTGAAATTGAGTGTTGAATGATGAAAACACACTTATATTGAGAGGGGGTGACTCAATATAAGATAACTTTTACATATTAAAATTCATCTATCACAATAAAAGAAATTACAAGATCTAACAATTAAGAGACAATATTTATGTGGAAACCCATTTGGGAGAAAACCACAAAGAATAGACTACTTGGATCTACTATTCATATCCAACCTCAAAATAAAATATTCTTACAAATTTTGTAGGAACCAACCCACTGGAGACACCAATCCCCACTGCTAAGGACCAACTTAGCAAGAGACACCAATCTCTTCTATTAAGAGGCACCATAAATGGACAAACACTTTGACTTCTTGAAAAATACTTCTTCAATGGATGACAATTTAAATAGATCTCCTTCACAAAATTTACCTTGAATAGTCTTATATATTTATCTCCTTCAAAAATATGCTTGTGCTTGAATTATGTATTTTTATTCCACACTTGATTTCCTTCAACCACACTTCTTATTCTTCCTTTAATATATTCATGCCACTTGGAGAGGGGTGTGATTTCACGAAAGGATTAATCACTTCACTCACCATGTCTTTTTCAAGAGGGGCAACTTTATATGCATTTGTTTGTGGGTTCCTAAAATATGTTTGTCCCATTATTATTTAAATTAGAATTGATTTTTCATTTTACAAGGAGGCGCCAAGGTGGAGGAGGCTCAACTATCACTAATAAAAATGAATTTAATTTTAATTTCATCATTGTCTTTGTTAAGGTAATTTTTTCCCTTGGAATAGTGTGATTAGTGGCCTTTGGCCTTCATACTTTCAATTTCTCATTAGTGATTTCATTGGCAATGACTTTGACATCAATGGCAATTAATCCAACAATCTCCCCCTTTGTCGTTGATGGAAACCTTGCATAAAAATAACCTGTGAATATAGCAAGAACATAATGCTCCCATTTTCTCTAATTCTCCCCCTTTTACATTAATGGAAAAGGAATCCATGGTGCAGTAAGTTAATAGAATTGTAAGCTCCCCCTAAATTTGTGCTTCTCCTCAAGAATTTAGTGACTATCTAAAAAGGATATCACTCCCATTTTTTGTCTGAGATACTCAAAAGTTTCTTTTGGAAGAGGCTTTTTGTAAATATATATAATATGTTATTTTGTGGAAATTTATTCCAAATTATCTTATTTTTTTGCTACCTATTCCCTTAAGAAGTGATACTTGAAGGGAATATGCTTCATTCTAGAATGCATAATAGATTTTTTTGAAATATTTAGTGTACTTGTGTTGTCACAGAGTATTGAAATAGGATGGTCATATTCTACCTTAATGTCCCTCAATGTGTGCTTCATCCAAAGAACTTGTGTGCAACATGATGTTATTGCTATGTATGCAACCTCTACTATGGATAGAGAAACAAAAACGTGTTTCTTTCTTAACCAGGATACAAGACTATTATTAAGGAAAAATGCTCCTCCACTTGTACTCTTTTTATCATCAATAATGCTAGCCCAATTTGAATCAATATATATTGCTATGGTGAAATATTCACCTCTTGGATACCATAAACTAAAATCAAAAGTTCCCCTTAGATATTTAAATATATTTTTAACTATTTGCACGTGGGTTTCTTTTGGTGCTACTTGAAACCATGGCACCACGCCTACAGCTTGCATAATATCTAATTTTAAGTCGTCACATATAGTAGATTCACAATCATTGACCTATATAGATTTTGATTTTCTTTTGGCGAATCTTTACTTAAGTTGTAGCATGTGACCATGGGTGTGCTCATTGGCTTACAATATTCCATCCTAAATTTCTTCAACATCTCCTTGATATACTTGGTTTGTGAGATGAAAATTCCTTTATCAGATTGAGAAATTTTAAACCCAAGGAAGAATGATAACTCACCAAGCATGGAAATCTCAAACTCCTTTTGAATTTCCATAGAAAAATCTTGACACATTTTGTCACTACTACCTCCAAAAATAATATCATCAAACCACAACAATCAACTGGTCATCACCTTAAATTTTGATGTAAAGATTGCTATCAACAATTTCTCTTTTGAAACCTTGTTGTAGATACTTATCAAGTATTGAGTACCAAGCTTTGGGGGCTTGTTTCATCCTATAAAATGCTTTCTTCAACTTGCACACATAATCCTTATCTTTTGATAAGAGGAACCCTTATGGTTGTTCAATTTATAATTCTTCCTCTAAATTTCCATTGAGAAAGGTTGACTTGGCATCCATTTGATAGACTTTAAAATTCTTAAAATAAGCAAATTCCAAAACATTCTAATAACTTCTAGTTGTGCAACAAGAGCTAAAGTTTCTTCAAAATCAATACCTTCAACTTGAGCATACCCCTTACAAACTAATCTTTGTCTATTTCTCACCACTTGTCCATCTTCATTTAGATTTTTCCTGAAAACCCATTCGATGTCAATTATATTTTTTATCTTTTAGCCTTGGGACAAGTTCCCAAATCTTATTCTTTTCAATTTGATTTAGCTTGTATTCCATATCGCCAATTGGTACTATGTTTGCATGTTTTGTTGCATTTTCCAGTATCTTTATCGCCATGAATCATATTTTTTGGATGATTCCTTTTAAAAAAATTGGATGGTGTCTTTGTATATTTTTATTCAATTACTTATTTTTCATCTTCTTCTCATTTTTCTTCCTTGCAACTTGTTTCCTTTGAGTAATCAAATTCTTGTGTTCCCTCCCTTTGATCCCTTCATCTACTTTTACATTTGCACTCTCTAAAAACTTGTGCAATCTTTTGTTATAGCATTTGCAGGCCTTGCTTCTTGAAGAGTAGCCTAGGAAGATACCTTCATCAGATCTAGAGTCAATTTTTTCCAAATCCTTATCATCTCTTCTTATGAAGAATTTGCTTCCAAAAACTTTGAAGCACTTAACTGTAGTTGGTTTACCCTTCCATAATTCATAAGGTGTTTTACTATTGTTAATTCTTATTTTCCCTTTGTTCAAAATGTAGAGTGTTTATTAATTGCTTCTCTCCAAATGTGTCTAACAACTTGGATTCAATCAAACTTGTTCTTGCCATTTCTTGAACAATTTTATTTTTTCTTTAAACAACTCCATTCTGCTATGGAGTCCTAGCATACAAGAGATGTCTCCTTAGTCCATGATGCTCGCAAAATTCTTTAAATTTATTTGAACTAAATTCTCCTCCTCGATCCAATCTCAGGAACTTGATTTTCAAACTAGGTTTTTTTCAACTAAGGCTTTGAATGCCTTAAATTTCTCAAATTTTTCAGATTTCTCCTTTAGAAAAGTAACCCATGTTATTCTAGAATAATCATCAATTAGCAACATAAAATAACACTCGCCTTGCAAACTTTGCATCCTTGTAGGCCCACAGAGGTTTGTGTGGATGGTATGTATGGACATGTTCTAATGGTTTTGATGTTGATAACTCCTTTGATTTGAAGTGTGCCCTTGTTTGTTTCCCATGTTGACATTTCTTGCAAATAGGTTTTGAAGGCTTAACAATCCTTGGAATATCCTTTTCAGCTTGTTTAGTGCTAATTTTTACTATATTATCAAATTTTACATGGCCCACTCTTCTATGCTATAATCAGCTCTCATATACTTGCCCCATGTAGCATTTTTTTGCTTTGATCTCACTAAGGATGTAAAGGTTATTAGTTTTTCTACTTGTATTTGCAATTATTTTTTTTGCACTCACCTTCCTAATTTCACAACCTTCAACATGAAGTATGAGGGTGTGTCCTTGATCACACATTTGACTAGCACTTAGAAGATTATGCTTCAACCCTTCAACATATAAGACATTTTTTATTTTTTATTTTTCCATTGTCAAGGCTAAGAGTACCTCTACTAATTATCCTTGTTTTAGCATTGTCTCCAAGATTTACTATACCCTCATTTACTTCTTTCAAAGTGAGGAATTTTCTTTTGTCCCCTATCATGTGGCTTGAGCAACCACTATCAATTTAACATTTATATCCTTCATTTTGAGCATGAAAGGTAATTTGTACAAGCATAGATTTATCATTTTCTTGCTCCTATTTATTTTTCCAAACTTTTTGTAGTTTCTTCCTTTTTTATTCATGTCTTCCACTTTCTTATTCTGCATAGGAGGTTCCACAAAACCACTTCTATAGAAGTGTGCTATATCTCCATAATTGTTGCACTTATAACATATAACATTACAATCCACTGAAGGAGAAAAAATGAATTATAGTTCTTATTTGAGAACCCATAAGGACTTATATTCTTGTTCCAACCAAAATTTCTTGCACAAGATCTATTATCTATTGTGCTAAGACCAAAGTGATTACACATAAATAAATAACAAAAAAAAAAGTTTTGAAACCTAGTCATGTGACTACCTTGGGGGAAAACATCTTCTGAATTTTTCCTTGTATCTTTGGGAGGAATGATGGTATTCTATGGGACATGATTTTCTTTCTTCTTACTACTTTCATTTTTATGGGACTTTTGAGAGCATTTACATAGATTTTTGGCTTTTCTTTATTTACCTTATTTGGTGGCTCTTTGGGATTTTATTTCTTGTTGATTTCATTTTCTCTAGGACTTTTGATGGCATCTACATAGATTTTTGGATTTTCTTCATTTACCTTCTTTGGTGGCTCTTTAGGATTTCCTTTGGTAGTCATCTGATTTTATTTATGCCCAAGACCGATCTTGATAAATGGTGACCTCTGGCCATTGATGATATCATCTAAGATTTCAGTATTTTTCTCAAACTTGAGACTTTTGTTCAACTTAGTAGTTCTTTTTTCTAGTTCCTTCCTTAAGGAAACAATTTTGGACTCTAGCCTCTCACAATTTTCTTCTTTTGTCTTCAATTGGCTTATCACTTGTTCCTTTATTTGTTTTTCCTCTTCAATTTTAATATTTAGGTTAATGATCATTTTTTTATCCCTCAAGGCCTTGTAACATTTTTTTCTTTTGAATCACGATCCTCTTCTTCATATTTTTGAAGTTGTAACTTTTATTTTACATTATTTTTCTTAATCCTCTTGATATCACTTAGGGCACAAATATTTCTTCTTCTAGATCCACTTCCTCATCTATTTCAACATTTTCTTCCTCTTATTAATCCCCAAATGATTTCTTCTTCTAGATCCACTTCCCCATCTATTTCAATATTTTCTTCCTCTTATGAATCCTTCTCTTATTTTCATTTGTCTTCATTTTCCAAGATATCCCCTTTTGTTTCAATTTTCATGAATAAGATTTATTCTCTATCACTAGCGGAGATGCTTTTATTACTCTCTTCAAATTAGATACTTTCCTCTTTGGAATAGAGGTTTTTCTTGTGCTTATGAAAATTATTTTTTTTATTTTTTCCTTGATTATAGCTCTTTTTATATTGATGATGTGTGTTACCTTTCTTCATGTTTTGATCTTCTTCTTCATCACTATTTTTATTTTCTACATATGGATATTTAATAGTAAAATTTGCTACTTTTCCATAATTGAAAAATTTAAAAGGGCAACTTACCTTTGTACTTGTTAGATTCTTTCTTAATCCTCCTCAAAAAATGAGCTTCCTATTTGTCAGATTCACTATTGGAGCAATCACTTGGCTCAAGATTTTTATTCTTTATCTTCTTTGAGGCTTTGAAGGTTGCCTCTTGCTTTGACGATTTCTCCTTTTTGGTTCTTATTTCATATGTCATGAGGATCCCATGCAATTCATCTATTGTTAGAGCATCTAGATCCTTCATTTCTTCAATGGTGAAAACTTTGTCATCAAACCTCAAGGGAAGGGACCTTAACACCTTTTGCATCATCAAGTATCTTCAACTTTTTCTCCAAGACCTCTGATGGTTTTGACAATTTCATCCACATGAAGAAGAGAGGTTGCAATGTTTTCTTCATATTTCATTTTCAAACATTCAAATTGTCTTTTATAAGTTTGAAGCTTGGCTTTCTTCACTTTTTCATATCCTTCATAATTTTTTTTAATTTTGTCCCATATTTATTTCACTAATTCACAATGCATCACCTTGACAAACTTTGATTCTAATAGACCATATATTGCATCCATAGCTTTTGCATTGTTCTCAACCACCTTTCTAGTTGAATATTTTGGTGGAGATGATGGAGAAATATAACCATTTACAACTAATTATCAAATATCAAAGCTAAGATTCATTAGTAAGTCCACATCCTTATGCTTCAGAATGAATAGTTTGTTTTGTCGAACAATGGGGCTCTATTTGAAGAGAAACCTTCTTGACTCGTCATGTGTGCTTTCAAGATCTACCTTCTAGTGGTTAGACTATTCTTGAAGGAACCTACTCTGATACCAATTCATGAACACACACTTATATTGAGATGGGGGTGAATCAGTATAAGATAAAGTTTTACTTATTAAAATTCAACTATCACGATAAAATCAATTACACAAGATCTAACAATTAAGAGACACAAGATTTGCATGAAAACACTTTCAAGAGAAAACCACAGAGAATATAATGTTTGTATCTATTATCCAAATCCAACCTCAAAAAAAAAATCCTTACAGAATTTCATAGGCAGCACCCTATTGTAGACACCAATCCCCACCGCTAATATGCCTTGAATAGTCATATATTTTTCTCCTTCAAAAATATTCTTGTGCTTGAATGATATATATTTTTATTCCACCCTTGTTTTCCTTCAACCACACTTTGTATTCTTCATTTAATATATTCATGCCACTTGGAGAGGGATGTGATTTCATAAAAGGAGGCATCACTTCACTCATCATGTCTTTTCCAAGTGAGGCGACTTTGTATGCATTTGTTTTTTTGGGCCTAACATGGGTTTAGTCCATTATTTATTTAAATTAGAATTTTTTTTTTATTTCACAAGGGGGTGCCAAGGTGGAGGGTCTTCCATCATAAATAAAAATGAATTTAGTTGAATTTCATCACTTTTTTGTTTAGGTAAAGTCTACCCTTGGAATGGTGCGATTAGTGGCCTTTGGCCTTCATACTTTCAATTTTCCATTAGCGATTTCATTGGCAATGACTTTGGCATCAATGACAATTAATCCAACATTGAATTCCTTTGAATTTGATGCTACTTCATTTGTTTTTTTTTGCATGCATACAAGTTGTAAATGAAAAAGAAACAAATTACACATCCTTTTGAAAAATAAATTTCTTAACTAATCATCACATGACATGTTGATCATGAAAATTCCATGTCAACATTCAAACTCTAGTTATTTTTTTCTTGATGCTAATATCAATAAAATTTTGAGCCATGAAGCTTGAGTGCAAGACCTCCCTTAACATTAACCAATGGCAATCAACAATTATGAAGTGGTACGAAATTTGACAATGCAATTGTGGCCAATTCCTTTTGAAATGTCTCTTCAACTATCCATTTCAATGAAGACTCAAAGCCAAATTCATTTTTTACATTGCTCTTTTACCCTCACTTCCTAATTCCAAGGCATAATTATGTCGATTTTATCCTCTTCCTCTATCATTCCTAGATTATTCATTTGTCAATCCTAAGATGATCTTCATTTGATCTTCTTGTGCAACAATCTTGTGTAATTCCATCTCTTTTTTTGGAAAGACTTATTAGTTTGTTGTAATGATATGCTAGATTGGTCACATATCCCTCCAATGACCTCTTTTTCCCTTTTATTTGAAGGGGTAGAAAAAACTAAACTAGCTAACATTTTTTTAAAGGATACAAAAATTCAAATTATATAAAATATTTTATTTTACATAATAAATTTATATAAGAAAATAGTACATTTTTCAAAATCACACATTAGCCTCTTTATAGATTTAAACTATGTTTACCACACAAATCTATATAAGTCCCACAAATTATTGTTTTCAAAAAATTCTATAACAAACTTAAATGACTTCATGCCTACACAATTTTTATAACTTAGATCAACACTTCAGGAGATACTTTTAGACTGTGATACAATATAGAACATATTCTAATTTTCCTCAATATCAATGAACTTAACATTTTCTCCCCTGCGTGCGTGGTAGCTCTTGTGGTTGCTGGTATGGGTGTGTTAGCTCCTGTGGGTGCCTCAACGGTGGTTGGGGTGTTGTCTGTGGATGTTGAGTTGGGTTCTTGCAGGGTCCATAGGGTTGAGTTAAGTGGTGGAGTGTTGGGTGCGTCTATTCTACCGATGGTGGACCTGGTGGCTTGTGCTCCCTCCTCTGTCGTGGTTGCTAGTTTGGGGAAGGACGTCCCCTCTGCTCCTCTGCTCCCTGAGGTGCAGCCTTCCTTTCCTACTACTGGGGTTTCCACTGGTAAACGGAAGTCTTTCGCTAATGAAGTTTCTAGGAACTGTGTGCATTTTGTGCCTGCAACTACGGCTAAGTCTCGACCTCTGCCTTGTGCCTGAGCCTCCCCTGTGGTGGTCTATGGGCCTGAGGTTGCTGAGAATGAGGGTTTTTATTTACGTCAGGGTATGGTTTGTAGGTTTAATGGCTTGTGGGCCTCCCTGCCTGATCTCCACAAGTGGGTGACCAATTCCAAGAAGCCATTGGTTTCTGGACAAATTGACCTCTATCATAGTGCTAGGGGTTTTTTCTATGCAACTTTTTCTACGCCTGATGATCGCAACAGGGTGTTGAACAGGGTTTGGATGTGGGGTGTTCATTCATTGTTCATTTGATTGTGGTCTCGCTCTTTCAATCCTCTCACGGAGCCTCTAAATTTCAGACCTATTTGGGTCTGTCTGCCGAATCTCCCTCTCCAGTTCTGGGAGGATTCTTGTTTTGAAGCTATTGGCAATGCCATAGGTAGTTTTTTAAAGGTGGATTCTACATCTCGGGATCTTGGGCAAACTATGGTGGCCCATATTTTAATCAACTTGGATATCTCTCAACCCCTCCATGGAGATGTGGTCTTGATGGTGGAGGGTAGACCTTGGAAGCAACTTTTGGACTATGAGGGGCTCCCTTTTCATTGCAGGCATTGTTTCTCTGTTGGTCACTTGGCCTCTGGTTGCCCTCTTGCTTGATGTAAGGGTATTGCTACTTGGTGGAAGGATGCTCTGACGAACCATCTCATAGTTAGCTCTCCCCCCTCAGATAGTGTGTCTAAGGATGAAGACTCTCCCTCTCTCATGGAGTCGGTGCCTTTCTCGAATCCTCCTCTAGTTGTCCATTCCTCGAAACCTCTGCCCCGATCTATTGTTGTTGTTCCATCGGATCCTTCTGTTGTCGTTGTCCCATCGGATCCTTCCTGTCCTTGTTTGATCAACTCCTCTCCTAGGGTGGCTGTTGTGGATCCATTCCCTTCACCACACTCGGTGGATGTCTTTCCCGAGCCTTCTTGGTCGGTTGTGCTTTGAAAAAATAAGGGAATCCCCAAATTTATGGCTACTTTGTGGACTTGGATTCAAGGAGTCAGATTAGTCCCCTCTGGTGCTGGGGTTGTCTAGTCTTTGTTGGTTTCTCTACAGTTGTCAGTCAGCTTTCTTTATTTTTTCTCTCCTAGTTCATGTGTTGTATGAACTAGCTTCTCTTTTTGGCCCGTTGGGATTTTTGTGTGAAGGGTACAGCACCCTGTAAATGTTGCTTACTTTTTCAAAAACAAAGCAATGTAGAACAATAACTCATGAAAATATAAAAAATATATAACTCATCTTTATATGCATATAAACTTAACTATATTATGATTATACACATGACCTCTATCATTTATAGGTTAGGCTACAACGATTTTGCAATAGCAACATAGACACAAATAAATTTAGATCCTAAGCTCGGGCGAGTATCGAAGTTGGCTTGGACCGTGGGTTTGCTCCCCGTTGGTCTCTGGTTTGACTCTGAGGCCTGCAATCAACCAATGCACCTAGCTTGTAGGTAGCTTGGTACATCTCTAGGGACTAGTCTCACCTCAACTCGCCCCATAATGGGAAACCTGTGTCGTTGGGTTAAGTCGCGGGGATACCTTGGACTACCAAAAAAAAAAAAGATCCTGCAATAACAAATAAACTAGATACAACTGGGTCTAATTAGCAATATTTGATTATAGCATAAGTTGGTGCATCAATTTTATCCATGGGTGCTTATAAAACAAATTACAAGTAAATATTGAATGGTAGCAATACCACAAACCACTAAAAACAAACTTAATGAAGTCAAAAGAAATAAAATAGTCGTCAATATCTAGACCTACAATAATCACAAAGATGCTTGGTAAATATTTTTCAACAACAATAAACACATCTATAAAACAAGAATATCATAATAAGTTAATCAAAAACTCAAAATTATGTCTAAATAATTTACCCCAATCTTACCATTTTCTTCATATATGAAATATTTAATTATACGGCGGCTAATTATAATTGAGATGGCTAAAATACAAGTTTTAACAATTGAACAATGGTGTAAAATAAACAGTAGTGCCAACCATATTGAATCTAAATTTATGCACAATTTGTTTTTGAACTTATTTTTCCTTTAAGGTTATAAGATATGAACAACACTAACTATTTCTTTATCAAAAAGTCTACACATTAGAAATTTTTATTTAAGATTATTTAAATGAAAGAACTTATAAATGAAATAGACCTAGGGTTAAGAGTCCATAAATCCATAAAAATTCCCATCACCATCTAAAATTGAAAGTATCTTAGCATATGAACTTTGCATTCTTGGAAATTGCTCTTCTTCATCTGAAACACACAACACTCTCTCCTTTTAAGGTGTAAGTATCATAATATTAATATTCAAAACGTTGATAGTGAGATTCTAACATCAATCAACTTGAAAGATAGTTGTAACTATTGACATTATACCATAATAATTGTAAATCTAGTCTTCGTTATAATCTTAAATAATGCAAGTGTTAAAGAAGGGAAATACATATTTGTTAGATAAATAAAAGATTATATAAGGAAAATTAATAACACACATGGAGTAATTTGAATAATATTTTAGTAACATTTACTTGCATTATTCTCTCATCAAAAATAGTGCACTATAGCCTTTGATTCCCATGTGACATGTGAGAAGGGGTAAGGAGTATGAGGTTTATTCCCCATTTCTCTTTCTTCTTGTCTCTACCCGAGGGCCTTGCCCTAATGCATGCTCAAGAGCATAATCGAAACCAATGCAAACGAGTATCTTTGAAAGAAAGAATGAATGAAAGTCCTTGTTCTGCTATGTTCCTTCGCTTTAGATTTGTCACGTACTGATTTTATCAATTATTTAATTGCAATTATTAAATCACGAGATTTTCATGTTTATGTTAGATGATTATTTAAATTTAAATTTAAATGCAAATAAAATGATTTGGAATTCATTATTATGAAATTTGGGGATTGTCATTGCTGATGAGAATTTGGGTGCAAGTGAACGCAGGAACAAGTGAACGAGAATGAAGACGAGAACATTGATCAGGTAGAGTCGTTTTAGCCATTAGACGTTAATAAGGATGATGGAATCACACACACCACTTAGTTATTATTAATGTATTTTCATGATGATTATGTTTGGAAATTTTTAATAAGTTTATCTGCTTGCTCATATTTATGTGAAAATGAATATGTTTGTTTTGAAATGGAAACATTGATTATTTGCAAAAAGTTTCTCAATTTGATTATATTATGTTATTGTGTGGAAAGAAAAATTTAAATCCTTTTCAAAACTAAAATAGAAAATATTTTATTTTTAGTTCAAAATAATAATGCTTTTTAATTCGAAATTATTAGAATATACATATATAGAAATATATATGTTTAAATTAGAATAAATATTAAATCTAGTTATTTAATGAAATTGGAAATAAATGCAATACGTTTTAAATTTAAAATGAATTGAGAACAATAGTAAACAATTTGAAAATTATTACCTCTCAATCAATTTTGCATGCAAACGAAGAGATAGAACTCTGAGTTATGGCCATCACTACCGGAAATTTGGCATAAATTGTGGATCGACTCTTTTTGAAGACTTCACCATTATGCATGATAAAGGGAATGGAAGGAAGAAAAAATATTTGTTGTACACATGCGCATATGAGCAGAGAAAATCTGTTTTTAGAAAAAGGAAAGTTGTTTTGTCTGGAGGCAGTTGACCTCATGCACAAATGCTAGGAGAGAGATCAGAGGATTAAAGATATATCATATATCCCTCATGCGCGTGTGAGGAAGGAAGAGGGAAGGCACAGCAAGAAGAAAGGAGGAAGTGTGCAGGAAGGAAGAGAAGGTGAAGTGGGTGGGAAGGAAGGAGGGTTAGAAAACAGAATTCTTCTCTCCATCATATGCATGTGAAGAGAGGACAGGGCGCAGCTAGCAAGGAGGAGAAAATATAGCAGAATGACAGGGAAGGAGAGACCAAAGTAAGGGAAGAGATATTTTGATAAGGGAAAATACATAGAGGAAGACACTGATTTAAAGACAGTCGACGCATAAAGGAGGACTGTCGACATTGCAGAGAAAGAGAAAGACAGTCAAGCATAGAGAGCAACCTGCAAGAGAAACACACACATAAATTAGCAAGAATAAAAGGATATACATGCAAGTTTGAGGAGATTTTGAGCTGCAGGGGACTGCCAAGTAGATTCAAAATAAAACATTATTTACCAAATTCACAGTCAATTAATATCTGAGTTTAACTCTTTTCTATTATTCTTCTATTTTATCAAATGAGAACATATTGTTGTTTTTATAAAATTTACAAGAAAAGTTCATATACCAGAATGTAATTTTTATGGAGAGAAAGAACAAGCTTGAACAGAAAACTATTAATAGACAGTAGATTTCTTATTTAGAGAATTATGTTTTAGCATATTGAAAGATTTGCACATAAAATAGTATGTTTTAGATATATTTAAAATATAAACATTTAGTAAAGATTTTCACCAGAAACAGCATGTTTTTAGATTCGGAAAAACCTCCAAAAGAAAACTATATTCGTTAATTGTACAGACAGAAAATTGGAAATTACCAGAAAAGAAACTAAAAAGATAGGGAAATTTTTACAGAATTATACAGTTGAATGTTTTTGGTTTAAATAAAATTGTTGAATGATTTCCAGAGTGATAAGATAAATAATTATGTATATTTAAATATGCTTGAAAGTTAAAAGTGGATTTTGATAATTCTCACGAAATAAGACTAAAATTTCTGTGAAACAGAATTAAATATGAGGTTTTATGTTTTTGCAAAGATATTATTTTAAAAGGAAATATGAAAAATAGAAAAGAAAGAAAGTAAAATTAAAAATATAAATCACTTTGAAATGAACCGAATTAGGAAAGGATTATTTCGAAGTGTAGATGAATTTTATTAATAAATGAACCAGAAGAAGGTGTGTTCTTTTATTATTTCGAATATGAACATAAGGTTATTTACGATGTAAATTTGCGAGATTATTGTATTAAAACCATGTTTGCTTGATAATCGAATGTGCATGGCATGTGTTTGGGAAAGATAATTTATTTATTTTGAATGGAACCATGCATGCTTGATAATTGAATGTGCATGTCATGTGTTTGGAAAGTTGCCTTCCGGGACGGGTGCCAAATATGGGTTTTAGAGAGCTTAGTTTTGCTTTTCCAAAACTACTATTATTTGTTGTGCATGACATTTTACTTGGCCAAGTAACTTAAGGACCATTGAAATAGATGGAATATGAATAACTCTCTACCATATCCTAGTATCAAACTTGCTTGTTTCTTAAATGAATCACAAAACTGAAAATGCTTTTGGATTTACTAGTTATACTAGGCACGCATCAGATTCCATCCTACTTGTCAAATTCTTTTTGCTAAGCGATTCGTGCAAGGTCGGATATTCTTTGAATGATTAAGGAATTTCGAGGAAGCGTAAGCTTCGAGGTTGGGCGGAAAAAGCACCTGAACCTTGTTCTCGTCTTCATGTTCGAAGATAAGCTATTGGATTGAAGATCAAATGAAGATTTCTTCATATATCTATTATATTTCATTATTGTATTTACGTTTATTTTAGAACTTAAGGTGACAAAATGCCTAAGTCTTGAATTGTAAATTTCTTTTACAATGTTTTTGTATTATTGATGTCATGAAAGATGACATGTATTTGAAATGTAATTGGAAGTACTATGAATCTTATTGTAGACTTTTAGTTGATATTTGGAATCTTTTGGATTAAAGAAATTTATTTGAATGGAGTTACGATATTTTATGGAATGGAAATGAATTTATTAAAGGAATTATAGATTGTTTTGGAATTACAAAGTTTCGTTCTTTACATTTGGTATCAAAGCCCTAGGTTTGAACACTAGGGTCCTTTGTCCATTATGCTAAATAAACATTCCTTGATGCAGGAATTGTTGATACATAATGGGTTCAAGAGGAAAAGGAGTTGCTGCAAGTAATGAGAATGATAGGTTTGATCAGATTCTCAATCTTTTGAATCAGCAAGGTTCTAGAATGGATAATCTCGAATAAGAATTTGAGGAGTGAGGGAAGGAAAAAACCCTCAGAACAAAAATCCCCAAAGTCAAGAGCAACCCGCCAATGAAAATCCAAGGGTTGAAGAACTACCAAATCCTCAAGCTAGGATTGAAGGAAAGATGGAAAAAGACTTGAAAAGGGTAGCCCCACCAAAGTTTGATGGTAAGACCATCGGTGATAGAGTTGAAGCCTAGATAATTGAAATGGAAAAGTATTTTGAGCTCAGGAATATGTCTAATGAGACCAAGGCAGTTTGGGCTGCATATCAGTTTACTGTAGAAGCTGCTACTTGGTGGGATAATGAAAAAACTGAGAGAAGTTGTTACCAGGTGGGACTACATGGGAAGTATTTTTGCAACTTTTCAGAAAGAGATGGATTCTACAGTTGTTCTTTGATAGAAAAATGAAAGAGTTTCAGAATCTGACACAAGGTGGTTTGACAGTTACTCAGTACTGGGAGAGGTTCACTAATCTCCTGAAGTACGTACCACAGTATCAGATGGATGAGCGGTTCCATATTCAAAAATTCATCCTAGGATTGAGGCCATAGATAGGAGCTGATGTGGATATTCATAATCCATTGACTATGGATGAGGTATTTGAGAAGGGCATAAAATAGGAACAGAAGTTGCAACAAGTAGAAAACTACAGAAAGAATATGAATTCTAAACCTGGATTTGGAGACAAGAAGTTCCAAAATAGTAATAACCGGAAGGGCAACAACAATCAGTAGATAAGGAACCTAAAGAGAGGAACAAACTCTCAGGAAAAAGGAGAAGGAAACTATGGTGGAAATAAGAAAGTGAATAATAATAACACCAACTTCTCTAATACCAGGAACAGGACAGGTGGTCACTTAGGGCCACGAGGTGGATGTAACAATTGTGGAGGAGATCACTATGCCTCCAATTGCACACAGCATGCAGGAGTTCAATGAGGCGGAAATGATCGGCGAGCACCACAACACCAGATTCATGTAGCGGTTGACAACCGTCAAGCAGATTTTCAAGCTTCACCTATTCAAATGACGGGTAAGCTTTTTGGTCAATCAGTTTCCATTTTGATAGATACAGGAGCTACTGAATGCTTTATTGATCCTAAAGTAGTTGCTAAGTTACCTATTAGACCTGGTTATATGTCACATGCCTGGATGGTTCAATATGGAAATCGAGCAAAGAAGATGGTAGATTCATGTTTATCTTGCAGTGATTTAGAGCTACCTAATTTCCAAACCCAAGTTAACCTATATGTAGCACCATTCGGTTCATATGATGTGATCCTAGGGATCAATTGGTTAACTGAGCACAAAGCTATAGTGAACTGTGAGGATAATATTATGAGTTGTCTTGATGATTTTGGACATCCAGTTGAGATTTTTAGATCTCAAGAGCCTCTTGAGTTGAGACATATCTCAGCCATGCAGCTAAAGAAAGCACATCGGAAAGGATGTTCCATATATTCTATATTGGTGAGTGACTTGGATAATATCCAGCAAAGTCCAAGAGCACTATCCAGTTCTAGAGGAGTTCTTGGATATCTTTCCTAAAGAACTTAATGAGTTACCATCAAAGAGAGAATTTGATTTCTCGATTGAACTTTTACCTGGAACTGAGTCTCAATCCAAGGCTCCATACAGAATGAATACTACTGAGTTATATGAGCTGAAGGTTCAATTGCAGGAGTTACTAAAGTAGGGATTTATTAGCCCAAGAGTATCCCCATGGGGTGCACCGGTAATCTTCGTGAAGAAGAAAGATGGGACCTTGAGATTGTGTATTGATTACAGAATTTTGAACAAGGTTGCCATTAAGAATAGGTATCCTTTACCTAGGATAGATGAGTTATTTGATCAGATGAAAGGGGCCACAGTGTTTTCTAAGATTGATCTTAGATCAGGTTACCACCAGCTAAGGATTAAGGAGGAGGATATTCCAAAGACAGCCTTCTGAACTCGGTATGGACATTACGAGCTCACAATGATACCTTTTGGTCTAACGAATGCCATGAATCTTATGAACAGCATCTTTAGAGATTGTTTAGATGATTTTTTTCTTATATTCATATATGATATTTTGATTTACTCAAAGACAGAAGAGGAGCATGAGAAGCACTTGAGAATAGTCTTGCAACAACTAAGAGATCGAAAGGTTTTTGGTAAGTTTTTGAAGTGTACTTTTAGAAGAAGAAGGTTCACTACTTGGGTCATGTCATATTTGTTGAGGGAATCTTAGTTGATCCTGTGAAGATAGAAGCAATAGTGGAATGGCCAACACCGCAGAGTGTTACTGAAGTTCGTAGTTTCATGGGGCTTGGAGGGTATTACAGGAAATATGTGGAAGGATTTTCCAGGATAGCAGTACCTATTACTTCTCTTCAAAAGAAGGGAAGGAAATTTGAGTGGACTGAGAAGTGCGAGGAGGCATTTCAATTTCTTTAACAGAAGTTGACATCAGAACCAGTTTTGACTATACCAAATCCTAATGGGCACTTCATAGTGATCACAGATGCTTCAAGTGAAGGTGTAGGAGTTGTGTTGATGCAGGAAGGGAAAGTGGTTGCATATGAGTCCAGAAAACTGAAACAATATGAATTGAATTATACGCCACATGATCTTGAGCTTGCAGCCATTTTTCATGCATTACAGATGTGGAGACATTACCTCCTAGGGAAACCATTTGAACTAAAGACAGATCATTTAGGACTTAAGTATATCTTTACACAGCCTAACCTCAATGTGAGACAGAGAAGGTGGCTTGAGTTCCTAAGTGAGTATGATTTTGGTATTGAGTATATCAAGGGAAAGGAAAACAGAGTTGCAGATGCTCTTAGTAGGAGAAGACATCTCTCTACTATGCTGACCACAAGGTCAAATTTGAGACAGCAAGTGTTGCAGCATCTTCTAGCAGATGAGCATTATGAGAGGGTCAAGCAGGCCTTAGAGGAAAATCCTTTAGATCATAGATTTGATGGATATGTGATGGAGTATGAAGGAAGGATGTATATCTCCGAGGGTGGAGACTTGAGGAGGTTGATTCTTGAGGAAATACATGATGCACCTTACTCAAGGCATCCAAGAGTTACGAAGATGGTAGCAGAGTTGAAGACTTTGTATTTTTGGCCTAAGCTCAAGAAAGATGTTATGGAGTATGTGGAAAGATGTTTGGAATGCCAGAGATTCAAGGCTGAGCATGTGCATCCAGCAAGACTTTTCTATCCCCATGATATACCTGAGTATAAGTGGCAAGTAATTTGTATGGATTTTATCCAAGGATTGCCTTTGAGTAGGAATAGGCATGATACCATCTTAGTAGTCGTTGATAAGCTAACGAAGGTTTCACATTTCATACCTTGGAATCTGAAAGATGGATCATTGACACTTGCCAAGAAATTTGTGCAAGAGATATTCTTATTGCATGGTGTACCAGAGACCATTATATCAAATAGGGATACCAGGATGACATCTAGGTTTTGGACAACACTGAATGCAGCTTTAGGAACTAAATTGAATTTTAGTTCTGCATATCACCCACAAACTGATGGCCAAACAGAAAGGTTCAATCAAGTTGTAGAGGATCTACTGAGGATGTACTGCATGGATCAGCAGTACAAGTGGGAGGAATATTTGTCATTGGTTCAGTTTGCTTATAACAATTCATTCCATGCATCATTGGGTATGGCACCTTTTGAGGCACTTTATGGACAGAAATGTCACACACCCATTAGTTGGGATAGGATGGAAGATAGGATCGTCATTGGTCCGGATATGCTCAAGGAAATGGATGAGCAAATTAAGTTGATCAAGATTAGGTTGAAGGAGGCAGCCGATAGATAGAAGAGCTATGTTGATAGAAACAGGACTTTCAAACAGTTTGCTATGAGAGATAGTCTTTTTGAGGGTTAAGCCTCATAAGAGCTCCATCTCATTTGGGAAATCATCAAAGTTGGCTCCGAGATTTTTGGGACCCTTTGATGTACTAGAAGTCATTAATCCAGTTGCTTATAGACTAGCGTTACCACCTATTCTAGCTCGACTCCATAATGTATTCCATGTTTCTTTACTGAAACCATACCATCCTGATGCATCTCATATATTTGTTTGGCGTTCATTACAGGTACAGGATCCAAGGGTGGTGCTAGTGGAGCCCATCTGAATCCTAGACAGCCGTAGAATTAGGCTGTGTAATAGGGATAGTACTCAGTACAAGGTCCAGTGGGACCAATATACTGAGGATAGTGCTACATGGGAGGATTCTGAGATGATTGACCATCATTTTCCTCATTTTCTTTCTTAGACTAGTATTTGCTTAATGCAGGAGATACTTTATACTCTGGTTTTAGATTCACATGTTGTGAATTTGGATAGCGTGGATGCTACTATGAATTGCTTATGCTTATGTTTTGAGAACTATGATGTTAGTTATTATTTCATTATGATTGAGATACTATGTTTTATTGATTGAGATACTATGCTTATTGATTGATTAATAAGACATCAAGATGATGTCTCTTCCAAGAGGGGAAGGATGTCACGTACTAATTTTATCAATTATTTAATTGCAATTATTAAATTATGAGATTTGCATGTTTATGTTAGATGATTATTGAAATTGATGATTATTTAAATTTAAATTTAAATGCAAATAAAATGATTTCAAATTCATTATTATGAAATTCGGGGATTGTCGTTGCTGATGAGAATTTGAGTGCAAGTGAACGCAGGAACAAGTGAACGAGAATGAAGACGAGATTATTGATCAGGAAGAGTCGTTTTAGCCATTAGACGTTAATAAGGATGATGGAATCTCACACGCCACTTGGTTATTATTAATGTATTTCCGTGATGATTATGTTTGGAAATTTTTAATAAGTTTATCTGATTGCTCAAATTTATGTGAAAATGAATATGTTTGTTTTGAAATGGAAAGATTGATTATTTGCGAAAAGTTTCTCAATTTGATTATATTATGTTATTGTGTGGAAAGAAAAATTTAAATCCTTTTGAAAATTAAAATAGAAAATATTTTATTTTTAGTTGAAAATAATAATGCTTTTTAATTCTAAATTATTAGAATATACATATATAGAAATATATATGTTTAAATTAGAATATATATTAAATCTAGTTATTTAATGAAATTGGAAATAGATGCAATATGTTTTAAATTTAAAATGAATTGAGAACAGTAGTAAACAATTTGAAAACAATTACTTCTCAATCAATTTTGCATGCAAACAAAGAGATAGAAATCTGAGTTATGGCCATCACTACTGGAAATTTGGCATAAATTATGGATCGGCTTTTCTTGAAGACTTCAAAATTATGCATGATAAAGGGAATGGAAGGAAGAAAAAATATTTGTTGAACACATGCGCATATGAGCAGAGAAAATTCGTTTTTAGAAAAAGGAGAGTTGTTTTGTCTGGAGGCAGCTAATCTCATGCGCAAATGCTAGGAGAGAGATCAGAGGATTAAAGATATATCATATATCCCTCATGCACGTTGTGGAAGGGAGAGGGAAGGCGTAGCAAGAAGAAAGGAGGAAGTGCGCAGGAAGGAAGAGAAGGTGAAGTAAGCAGGAAGGAGGAGAAGAGAAGAGAAGGTGAAGTGCTTGGGAAGGAAAGAGAGTTAGAAAAAATAATTCTTCCCTCCATCATACGCATGTGAAGAGAGGACAGGGCGCAGCCAGTAGGGAGGAGAAAATATAGCAGAATGACAGGGAAGGAGAAACCAAAGTAAGGGAAGAGAGTTTTTTATAAGGGAAAATACATAGAGGAAGACACGGATTTAAAGACAGTCGATGCATAAAGGAGGACTGTCGACATTTCAGAGAAAGAGAAAGACAGTCAGTCATAGAGAGCAACCTGCGAGAGAAACAAACACAGAAATTAGCAAGAATAAAAGGATATACATGCAAGTTTGAGGAGATTCGCAGCTGCAAGAGACTGCCAGGTAGATTCAAAGTAAAACATTATTTACCAAATTCACAGTCAATTAATATATGAGTTTAACTCTTTTCTATTATTCTTCTATTTTATCAAATGAAATTGTATTGTTGTATCAAAATTAGAAGAAAAGTTCATATACCAAACTGTAATTTTTATAGAGAGAAAGAACAAGCTTGAACAGAAAACTATTAATAGATAGTAGATTTCTTATTTAGAGATTTTTGTTTTAGCATATTAAAAGATTTGCAAAACAGATGTTTTAGATATATTTAAAATATAAACATTTAGTAAATATTTTCACCAGAAACAGCATGTTTTTAGATTCGGAAAAACTTCCAAAAGAAAACTATATTTGTTAACTATACAGACAGAAAATTGGAAATTACTAGATAAGATAGGGAAAATTTTACAGAATTATACAATTGAATGTTTTTGGTTTAAATAAAATTGTTGAATGATTTCCAGAATGATAAGATAAATAATTCTGTATATTTAAATATGCTTGAAAAGTAAAAGTGGATTTTGATAATTCTCACGGAATAAGACTAAAATTGTTGCGAAACAGAATTAAATATGAGGTTTTATGTTTTTGCAAAGATATTATTTCAAAAGGAAATATGAAAAACAGAAAAGAAAGAAAGTAAAATTAAAAATATAAATTACTTTGAAATGAAACGAATTAGGAAAGGATTATTTAGAAGTGTAGATGAATTTTATTAATAAATGAACCGAAAGAAGGTGTGTTCTTTTATTTATTTCGAATATGAACATAATGTTATTTACGATTTAAATTTGTGAGATTATTGTATTAAAACCATGTTTGCTTGATAATTGAATGTGCATGGCATGTGTTTGGGAAAGATAATTATTTATTTTGAATGAAACCATGCATGCTTGATAATTGAATGTGCATGTCATGTGTTTGGAAAGTTACCTTCTGGGACGGGTGTTGAATATGGGTTTTAGAGAGCGTAGTTTTGCTTTTCCAAAACTACTATTATTTGTCGTGCATGACATTTTACTTGGCCAAGTAACTTAAGGACCATTGAAATAGATAGAATATGAATAACTCTCTACCATATTCTAGTATCAAACTTGTTTGTTTCTTAAATGAATTAGAAAAATGAAAATGCTTGTGGATTTACTAGTTATACTAGGCACGCATTAGATTCCATCCTGCTTGTCGACTTCTTTTTGCTAAGCGATTTGTGCAGGGTCGGGTATTCTTTGAATGATTAAAGAATTCTGAGGAAGCGTAAGCTTCGAGGTAGGGCGGAAAAAGCACCCGAACCTTGTTCTCGTCTTCATGTTTGAAGATAAGCTATTGGATTGAAGATCAAATGAAGATTTCTTCGTATATCTATTATATTTCATTATTGTATGTTTATTTTAGAACTTAAGGCGACAAAATGCCTAAGTCTTGAATTGTAAATTTCTTTTACAATGTTTTTGTATTATTGATGTCGTGAAAGATGACACGTATTTGAAATGTATTGGAAGTACTATGTATCTTATTGTAGAATTTTAGTCAATATTTGGAATCTTTTGGATTAAAGAAATTTATTTGAATGAAGTTACGATATTTATGAAATTGAAATGAATTTATTAAAGGAATTATAGATTGTTTTGGAATTAAAGAGTTTCGCTCTTTACAAGCTTCCTAAGAGAAACAAGATCTGATTCCTAATTAATTAGCCTGCTAGAATAAGGAGGTAGATTAATTGTTGCAGATAATTGTGCAAAACAGCGGCAATTTTCAACAAATAATCTACCGACTATAATTCTCGACCCCAAACTACACGTAAGGCCAATATGGGCGGTTGCCGAAGGTAGGCCTTACCCATTGACCATTCTCTCCTTTGGTCAATGGGGTTCGCCATCCACCCGAGTAGTGGATAATTGTTAGGGAACAACAGATAATTGTGCATAACAACAGTAAATTTTTGAGAATCCTCTATAGTCCCTCCCACTGCCATTAATCAGTCTGCTAGAATAAGGAACTAAAGTTCGCCAAGACCCCACCATCCTAAGGCGAATATGTTGGTCTTGAAGGGCGGGTGGGAGGATTTGCTAGGTCGAGGTGGGGATAGGAGTAGTGGGGATCAAAGTAGGGGTAGGGGATAGGGGTAGGGGTCACCCGATGAACAGGGCTTCGCCTAAATTCTGACCTGAGGCATATCTATATCCTCCCACTTGCATGGAAATTTAGTCAACCGAGTTAAGTTATCGACAATAATGGACTTGTCACGTCATGAACACTTTGTGTACAACCAAATTACAAAAAAAAAAAAAGAGAAATGAAAAAATTGATGTACCAAATTTTGAACATGTAAGCAAGAGCTCAAAGCGTAGTGCATTAAAATGCCAAATTAAAATTGTAGTAATCATTTATATCATTGAAACTAAATTGTTTCAAAAGGATACTTGAGGACCAGAAAAAATTCATAAAAAAAAACACTGATAAAATGATTTACATTATTTTTTAGTGGTATCTTCAAAATTTATAATTCGATCTAAGCAATGAGTCCACAAATGAGGGGTGTTATCCACAAGCCTTCATCTATTAAAGATCAACTCAACCAACACGTCCACTTAATCAAAATATCCTTTATTTAACCTAGAAGATAGAAGTCCACTTTGCATGTTTGAACTTGGATCTCCGCAATGAGAACCCAATGCTTTCACCAATTGAACTCAACCCCTTTAATTGAAGATTATCTATGTTATTGATTTGAAGAAAACAAAATTATGGAAAACCTTATTACTTCATGTGCTATGACTGACATATTTCAAACCAGCTCATGTTTCACCCCATTTTAAAGTTTATTACTTAAAAAAGTGACAAGTCAAATATATGCTAATCATATAAACTAAATTTTTCAAATACTCATAATCATGTTTGAAATTTAAATCTAGACTAATAAATCAAACGAAACCAAAATTTTAGATAGAACGTATAATTTATATGATACCATGTTATAAACTCTTATTATTTAAAAATTTGACTTTAAGACAATGGCTAACTTGTCAACATAACACTTTCTTGCTTTACATTCTCAATCAATGCATGATAAGTTGTATTGTGATACTCCATACAAGAAAATTATAAAATGAAGGCACCATTAACAATTTCACTATATCAAAATGTCATCGACTATTTCCTTATATGAAAATCCAACTATTCTCTCAAACAAAAATAAATAAAACACCACCATTTGTATATCAAATTGCTCTAATAGTCAATTGAATAATTGAAAGGCAATATTTATAACAATACACCCTAACCTTCAAATATAAGATTGAATATTCATTGCATTGTGTTTGACATATCCAGAGATTCAAACATTGCAAGCACCAATCTACATTTTGACCAAATTGTGACATTTAAAGAGGTTTTCATGAAAATTTTCAATTCACCAACCACCATACACAATGTCAAAGTCAATTGCTGCAATGTATGTGCTCCCTCTTTAATCATTTATATGCATGAATTATTAGGTAAGACTCTTGGCCAAATTGTGACATTTAAAGAGGTTTTCATGAAAAAATTCAATTCACCAACCACCATACACAATGTCAAAGTCAATTGCTGCAATGTATGTGCTCCCTCTTTAATCATTTATATGCATGAATTATTGGGTAAGACTCTTCTTGAACCCTGATGTTTATGACAAATTACAAAAAATCATTACTTATTGCTCTCAAGCATTGTGCCTTATATAATCTTACTTGTTGAATGATAAAAAACATAGTACAACAATAAACGCTTTGGTGGGGCTATTTCTTATAAAGAAATGCTCCAAGTTAGAGCCTTGCAAAAAAAAATATTAAAGTTATTCACATTTAAGTGACATCTTACAAATATCCAATTCAATGTAATCTTGGGCAAGCTTCCAAGATTGTAGTTCAGTAACACTTAGCACACAATTTAAGATTAAAAAAATATATACATAACATAGGAAACTACATCCCTCCAAGAATGCATGATACACCTGACAATTGAACTTAATAAAACTTTTAATATTAAATAATTATAATCTGAAAAAGATTTACTCATAATGTATAACTACACTCTAATTGCACCTGATTTGTTATTACACAATAATTCTACCACACCATCCAGTAGATCCTACAATACCAAATAACTTTGATCTAATTAAATCTAATAAAAAATAATTCTGAAGATAGCACAAAAGAATTACAAACAAAAGTTGAGCAACAACAATGCCACCAACCACCTAAAGAAATAAATAGTCGTCAATATTTAAAACTCTAATAATTGTATATGATTGCCAATTACATTAAACACTTGTTTTGTAAAACAAGAATACCATAATTACTAATTATTGAAGTCGTAATTTTATATAAATTATTTACTCTTTGACCATCACTTTTTCAATATCTTAACCTTTTTTTTCTAATATGAAAGATTCAACCATGTGGCAACTAAAATACATACTTTTGCAAATATTGTAATTTTTAAAACTCAACCGCGATGTTAAGTCTAAATTTATGCAACCTAAAAATTGTGTTTCGATTTTGATTTTATGTTTCAAGTTTCTTTAAGTTTACATTTACTTAAAAGGGTATTCCTCAGAGCTTTTTAGTTTGGTTGAATTTAATAAAATTTCAATTTAGTCAAATATTCAGATATTAGTATTTAAACAAATGAAAGGATGTTCTAAAAGGAAACACGTCGAGGATTAAGAATCCTTAAATCCACAAAAAATCTCAAGAACGCATCTAAAATTAAAGCATATTATTATCTGAACTACACCACCTTGCAAATTGCTCTTCATTATATGAAACACAGCACTCTCTTTTAAGGGTCGGGTATCAGAACATCAATATCCAAAAAGTTGATAGAGTGATCTAACATGAATCAACTTGAAAGATGGTTGGAAGTATCGCCATTAATACCATAAACTAATTGTCTGATATGGTTTAACAAGAGTCGACTCAATCCCATTATAATCTTATTCTTAAATAATGTAAATGCGCTGGAGAAAGGAAATCCATATTTGAACAGTTTTACTATGGAGATTCAAGAAAATATGACGTAAGGTTCAACTATTTTTATCTGTTAATCCACCTGACACTATACACTGGCTGATGATTCCTGGGCTCATCATTATTAGGTATCCTGTAAAAGAGTGTACTTGGGGGATAAGGAAATCTACGGACATGAGGGATTACTGTAATTTATTTTAATGACAGATTTGCGGCCAAGTACTATCTATTGCTGTATGAGACAGAAAATAGTGAAAGTCATTGATAAAAATGGATTAATTTGAATAGTATTTTAATATATTGCATTATTCTCTCACCAAGAATAGTGCATTATAATTTCAAATTCACATGTGCACTGTTAATAGACCAATATAATTTAAAGGTATTCACAAGAATGGATTTGTCACGTCATGAACACCTTTCATGTACAACCAAATAACAGAGAACAAGGGGAAAATGGAATCTAATTGATACGGAATCAAAATGTGTTATATTAACATCCCGAATTAAAATTGCAACAATTTTGCTTTTCATATTTTTGAAACTTATTTTTTAACAAAAGGGACTTGAGAACAACAGCAAAACAGGAAATATTGATGAATGGCCTGTGTTGTTAATGATTTGAATAAACCAGAATTATGAAAAAACTGATTAATCCATATGCTATGATGAACATGTTGCAAATCAGCTCAGGTTTCAAACCATTTCAGAGTTTATTACTCAAGAAGTGTCAACAAGCAAAGATCAATACTCTTAAATTCTAAGTCAAAATTCTTCAGTTAATGAGTCAAATGCAATTAAAATCTCAAGATTGAATGTACAATTTACACGATACCATGGGGAAAACTCTATTACTTAAAAATTTGATTACACTCAAATGACCAAGTTTTGAGTTATGAGTCATATCCAGCTGAAACGGCCATTGAATGAAATGAGTGGGCATGCACCTTTTGGTCATATCTTTTCTCTATCTCAACAGTGGCTGAGATCTTCATGGACAAAGTATCTCTCATTGACTGATTTTCTTTCGATGACCCTACTATCAATTACAGAAAGGGGTGAGGGCCCCTACCCCTTCTCCCTCAACCTCCCCTTAATCCCCCCCACAATGGACAGGCCCAATAAATTAGGTAATAGTTACAAACTCATCAAAACAACACCCCTCCTGCTTTACATCTCAGCCATCTCAGCCAATGCCTGATAAATTGTTCTGTGCTCCCAACTCCACATATGTAAAAATTATAAAGGAACGTGTCATTAGCAATTTCACTATATGAAAATGTCAATTATTTCCTCAAACAAGAAAAAAACCAAACTTTGTATTCAATTGAATAATTTTTAGCCTTACTATTTATAGCAATACACCTCGAACTTCAAATATAAGATTGAATATCCATCGCATTATATGACATGCCAGGAGATTCAAACATAGAACAAAATGCTGCAGGCACCAATTTACATACTTCCCAAATGGGAACCATTCTATTTGAAATTGTGGCATTCGAGGTTGTCATGAAATTTATCATGTCACAAACCACCATGCATGATTATCAAATCAATTGCTGCTGTAGACTGTGCTCCCTTTTTAATCATTCCAATGCCTCAACTAATGGGTTTAGGCTCAATCTTTGGTTCATAGAACCCTTGTTTTTTGTGACAGACTCGAGAAAATCATTACATGCTGGCTCCCCCAGGCATTATGCCTCACCACAGTTTTACATGCAAGTCTGATCACATAGAATGATAGAAAATATATTACAACAATTGACCTGGCCATTTCTTATAAAGCAATGTCCCAGGTTGAAGCCTTGCAAAGAACTGATACTAAGGTTATGTGCATTTAGGTGACATCTCACATATGTCCAAATTGAGCGTAGTCCTGGTCAAGGTTCCAAAATCACAGTTGAGTAGCACTTGCACTAAATTTAACATTAAAATACATTGCATACAGGAAACTGCATGTTCCTTGAAGAATGCATGACACACCCGTAAAGTGAAATATCAATTAAGGTGGCAGTTGAGCTTGGCCTGGCTCTGGTATTATACAGTGAACTTTGAAAGGAAGCAATCACTAAAATGCCAGTATTCTGCTTACAGCAAACCTTGCATGAATGACTGTGAGGTTGAATTATCAATTTTGATCTTTCTCACAGAAGCTGCATGGAAACCAACCTCCAGAATGTACCATGACTATGTGAAGGGCAGTGTTCCACTAGTTATCAGGAGGTGACTTTGTTGGGCCAGGTTTTGCATGGCAACTGCTCACCATTTTTCTCAAAGCAGCATAATCAATTTTGAGCACTTCATCCAAATATGTGTCTGGATCTGCTTATCAATAAAATGCCATCTGAAGCTGCTTCACATGTGCAATCCAAGCAGCAACATTTTGACCATCAACAGTAACCCAATCAACTGCTGTTGCTGCTGGTTGTTCCCACCATTCATCAACCTGTAACAACAATTAAATATGGTTAGGAAAAATTCCAGCTGAGCAATCAAATCAAATGTTTGTAAAACAAATGGCTAAAGCTTTACAATGAATGTGGATATTGCACCATTTTAATTTTGGCTAACAAGAAGAAATAATCAATGTTCGAGGGTGATCGCTAATGATCCCAATCAACATTTCAACTTTCTCGATATTCAAATCACATTTTTCTCCACTTCAGAATGCATCCTACATGGTTTCCTCTAAAATGAACAATTGATTATAAAGACATAGGGTGCCAAAGACAGAAAATCAGCAAATTATTGTTATTGCCACATCGATGCTCATTTGCATATCCAAATATTTGAAAACCATTAAATGGTGTTTCATTTGGTTATGGAAAAGCAAATATACCAAAATATAAGTCTACAAATAGCATCCATCATATAAAATGTGACCGGACCATATCATCTGACAAAACATAGTTGTGAATGACATAAAGTAGGTTCAAGGAACTCAAGTCTTGAATCTAGTTTATGCGCAGCAGCACAAACAGGCTGGGTGAGTGGAGAGCAAACCATGCATTCAAAGCATTTTCAATTTAGAGCAATATAAGAATATAAGTCGGAAACTGAAGTCAAATAAAGCTAGAGACAACAGATCAGCAATCAACACTCTCCTCAAAAACAGATGTCTTATTCCTGAGGCTGGAAAAACAAGAAAGAGTGTGTTACAATATTTTTCTCCAATTTGGAGGCCTTTTGCTAATATGGTTTTATAATTTTATTTCACTACTTACAATAGTGAGCAAAGAGTTTAGCCAGTTCCCAAGTAACCTGATTGAAAGGGAGAAAATGGGGCAGAAGAGAGAAAATACCAATTCACAAGGTTTACAGTTATAAGTACTTACGGAAATTATTGTCAAACAACTCAAATTTTGTTGAAAGCTTTCACTACTTGGTTGAAGTGATGCATTATTTTAACAGAAGACATCATTGTGGGACTAGATGTGCACACATTGTAAATAAAAATATATATCTTTGTTCCTGTTATGATTCAAGATTCCTGAAACTTTATTATGGTTGTATAGATTTGTAGAAGAATGAGCTATATTGAAACTGTGTTTTTCGAGAACTTTAGGCAAGTACTAAAAATATTTTAAGTACATGCTTAAGGCTAAATGAAATATTTAACAAGAATGCACTATTAATACAAAGGAATTCCATTTGGCATTCTTTGGTCACTCTGGGACATTAATATAGCTTCTTGTTTTATGACACCTCCGATCTAATCCTGAATGTTAACCTATCTCTTTTTGTTCCAACGTCTCTGATTCAGGCATGTGTACCACCCTGACATATGAATATGATTTGTTTGCCTTAATCTGCCAGCCTAAAAATTCACCAACCTGTGAGTACCAAGAAACATGCAAATGTTATACAAAGTGTCCTGTGAAGTATACCATAGTGATCATTAATATAGCTTCTTGTTTTCTGACACCTCCAATCATAGTGAAGGTGAGTGGGAAACTATAGTTCCGGGAGGAGATAGTAGGGGAACTCGAAATGTCCGGTGCCAGGTTGGGTGGGAATAGAAGGTCCAACTAACCCGTTGGAAAAGTAGGGGTGTCCAAATCCATTGTGATGGGTGAAGAAGAATCAAATGCCAGGCGGTTTCTAGGTACCCCACCCACCAGCTATATCCGATCAAAATGTCTGGGGGCCTAGATAGCTGGGCCCCTACCTATATAACTGCCATTCCAGGTGACAAGCACTTAACATCCTGTGTTTTGTTGATAACCTGTGTCTTTTTGTTCCAACCTCAATGACTCGAGCATGTGTACCACTATGACATATGAACATGATTAATTTGCCTTAATCTGCCAGCCTCAAATATTACCAACCCACGAGTAAGAAGAAACATGTGAATGTTACACAAAGAACATATCATAGTAATACAATTCACATATACTTCTCTCATCACTAAAATAGATATAATATGGCCATCCTACATTGACATGATTACGTCAGGTGATTTTAATCATTCCAATTGTGTCCACTACACATTGACCATAGAGAAAAATTTATAGTTCCACCGTTCCACGAAGCTACAAAACACGAGAAGGATGAGTTTCGGTGGGGGTAATTTTTTCCAAAATTTGAGGATGGCACGTGGCTAGCAGCATATATATACTATAGTATTTGAAAAATTACCTATGTTACACCATGTTTCTAGGACAAGGACGTGGATGGAAAGCGACATGGGTATGTGTTTTTGGAACAATTTTGGGAGGTTATTTGCTGGCTCCTATTTAGCATCTGCTAACACTACCAAAATCAAAATCTGAGTCCAAGTCACTGCCACTGTAAAGGGTTGCCTCGTCCAATGGAACTCCAACCAATCCTCCCTATGCCTCATCCAATGGAACGCCAACCAATCCTCCCTATGCCTCATCCAATGGAACGCCAACCAATCCTCCCTATGCCCCATCTTCATCAATCTATGTGGTGTCTTAGGATCAACATCCCACCATAAAGTTAAGAGTCTATCAATCTTGAAGCCACAAGACACTATACCCACCACCAACTTCTCCACTCACCTAGAGGTGAGCCTATTCCTCTTGATAGAGTGGATGAAGTTGTATGTAGACCAACACCTCTCTACAGCATAAGAACTAGCAACATGTGAAAGGAGGGGAATGACTAGCATCCTCAACTCTTTTGTATCCTTGCCATGCCATGTCAACCATACAATAACGTCAGTTTGAGCTAATATAGCTCTAGTTTGTTAAATGTTGGACCAAAGATTAGCTAAGACAAACCGTTGTGTGCTAAGTAAAGTTGACTCCTCACTTCAATACATCTTTCAAAGGGCCTTCATTAACATATTCATCATTGGGAGGCAACCCATGAGCCTTTGGTGCATACCATTTGTGGTTTAGAGCAAAGGTTGTCATATGAAGTAGGATGTTCATAGTGTTCCATCACAACATCACAATGAACTTGATATGATGCTCATATAATCCCTAATCATAAATTGATTGCTTCATCTGCCCAAGCATGTTGTCAAATGTCTCATAAATCTCTCCAAAATTAGGAGAGTCCCTATCCGGCATCTCTAATTACATCTACATGTGAGACAAAAGAACAAACATATCTACAAACAAAAATTTCAAAAATTATAAGACTCGGGTAAAAAAGTGAATGCTAATAAAAAATGAATATGATTGTCATGTTAGAAACATTAATAAATTAACAATTTAATAAAAAATCTAGAATTCTTAACTCACAGTGAACCAACAATCATCATCAAGGATCTTTTGTTTCACACTTTTTCCTTTAGTAGTGTTTACACTAGACCATCTATCCCATTGCGGATTAACAATCATCAATTCTAGAGTCTCTTGCACCTAAAGCATAGTTTCTAACAAAAGGGAATAACTAGCATATCTAGTCTCCATTGGTTTGAGGAATTCCTTGAAAAAGTCTTAAAGAGAGTAAATGAGGGTTGGTAACTTCAACTGAACATTTGAATATCTCTAGCTTTTACCACTTGCTTCACTCAATCTATCTTCCTTATGTCTTTCAATGCATTGTTCAATGCATGAACACAAAATGTAATCCCAAAAAAGTGCATGTAAACACCCTCCACCATCAAGCTAGCTAATTTGCATACACATATTGAATCAATTACCACTTGTACAACATTTGAGGACCCAACCTCCTCTATCACCTTTCTAAAAATATAAAATTGGAACTTCGCATTCTTGTGCTTTCTTGAACAATCAACAACACTCTAAGAAAATAAGAGCTAGCTACATGTGTGACTATGTGTAATGTCCCCTTTTGGGATCACCTTCTATTTTGCCCTGAAATCACAATTCCAGATGAAAACAATAGCAGATTATAGTTAAAGGTACAATTTCCTACACAAAATTGAAATGATGTAAGTTTGATCATGGAAACCTGTAACCATGTTAGATGAATATGATATGAAATACATTTAATTCTAAGTCTAAGAAAGATTATTTATAACAATATAACAAGTTCCAAGGACTATGTGGGCTCAACCATAATGAGGAGGACATGGTGAGGTGCCCCAAGTATCCTCCCCTTATGATTGAAGACCCTCCTCATTTGCTTCAACAATTGATTCACTCGAGGATAGTTGGGAGGCTGCGCGACAGGGTGCCCTTCTAGCAGTTCTCCCTATAACAGGGTGGCCTTTTAGCAGTTCTCCCTAATAGGATGCCCTCTTATCAGTTCCCCCTAATAGGGTGCCCTCTTAGCAGTCCTCCCTATTGCAGCCCAGCCTCATCCCTTCATGACCCATTGTCACTAAACCAGAATAAAATCACTATTCATAATATCTGGTGTATTTACTTTTCGGATTTTATCCATGCCTATAATTTTTGTTGCCTGAGTAGTGAATGTATTTTTGAAGATGATCGCTGATCTGAATATTCCTCTTCTTCCATTGATCTGTTCTTAACACTCAGAAGATATCATTAGTGCAGATCAAACAGATAAGAATCCACTATCCATACTTATATCAAAGCATCGTAATTTCTTATAAAGCTCAATAATTGTTGCAAGAATTATTATTGCATAATCATATAAGGGATCTGTATATATATAATTACTCCTAATTGATTGATAATAATTACTTCTGCATGAATATATATATATATAATTGTTGCAAGAATCATTATTGCATAATCGTATAAGAGATCTGTATATATATAATTACTCCTAATTGATTTATAATAATTACTTTTGCATGAATACACACACACACACACATATATTTAGACTTACTTCCCAGTATATTCTGATAGCAATATTTCAATCCAGTAGACTTATACTCTGCTGCTATGCTCAGGAAATATATTCCAGATTACTTGTTTATTTTCATTCCATCTTAATAATTACTTCTGCATGAATATATATATATAAAATGTGTACACACACACACACACACACACACACACATATATATATAATGTATATATCTGCTTAAGAAAATCTGCTTTTTATTCATTTGATATTACATTCAAACTTTTCCCCATTCTCTCTCATATATATATATATATATATATATATATATCTGCTTAAGATCTGCAAAAAATCTGCTTTTTATTCATTTGATATTACATTCAAACTTTTCCCCATTCTCTCTCTCATATATATCTGCTTAAGATCTGCAAAAAATCTGCTTTTTATTCATTTGATATTACATTCAAACTTTTCCCCATTCTCTTCCTTCTTGATCTAATATCTTCTCCTACTTCAGAGAAGAGGTGCGATCACTTTGGAGAGTCGTGCCTTTTTATTAACATCTAAATTGCTGTCTTCTTTGAAATGCCATGCCACTTGATTTAGGAACCGTTACTTCCTTATAATTTCTGTGTTTTTCAAGATTCGCTGCCTATATCTTTTTGTTCCCTCCTTATTAACTTTTATATCCTTCTATTGAGATGAAGCGATGCATATCTCCTTGTCTATTTAAAAGAAGTCACTTTTGTTAATAGGTTTTAACTAATCGCTATCTTGGTCTAATGTAATTGCTGTCCACAATAGTGATGCCTTTTAATTGTTTGCTTTTTTCTATCTCTTCTAATCGCCACTTTATGAGATTATTTTCTTTGGTAAAATCGCTGCCTTCAATCCTTTTATTGCTGCTGCGTATATTTTATATTTTATATTTTATATTATATGTTTCTTTAAAATATATTTATTATTATTATTTTTATATCAGTCTTATATTATTATATATGTGTATATTTAATATAGGATGATTGTTTTATATATATATATTTTATTTGTTTATTTGTATTTTTCAATGTTTCATATTTTGCCATTTCAGAGGCATGACACTATGATGTTGATGAGTGGTCAATGTCTAACATCAGTCCACTCATCCATCACAATAGATGATGTTATATTTTTTATTTGTTTATTTGTATTTTTCAATGTTTCATATTTTGCCATTTTAGGGGCATTACACTATGATGTTGATGAGTGGTCGATGTCTAATATCAGTCCACTCATCCATCACAATAGAGCAACCCATCCTCATCCAAGTTTGTCTCATGTCCTCACATGCATAGTTTATGTTCTCCAAGAGGTTTAAATAATGGACCAACAAAAATTGCATCTTTGAACATTTGCTTGAAATAAGGAGACCATACCACATAAATAGTATGGCACGGGCAAAAAAACTTCTTGTTCTTGCATATTGAAACATCTGCAACTATCCCTGCCATCTCACTACCACCATTCTTTATATTTCTTCTTGCAGAAACATCAATAGTACCACTAGCAAATATGGATGGCATAGCTGATTGTGCAAACTCTACTAGCATTGACATATCCATAGACATTGCTTCACCTTACATAAACAATCTATTAAACTCTACCTTTATATTTGGACGAACCTTAACCCCGTGTCCAATAATGCCCAAGAGACGACATTATACCCTAGTGTTGCTCCTTGTTGGTGTAATTAAATGTGTTGTACCTTGTCTTAGGTCATAATTACACCTTAGTTAAGTTTACTTAGGGACCACAAAGGAGGTAGTTGGAGCATTTTCACCTTTGGTGGACTTATCATGTTATTACTTTATCACTTCCACTTTTCGTGGACATATCATGTGATTACCTCTCCACCTTTTCTGGGTGATCCACCATTTGTGGTGATTATCATATTATCACTTTTCCACTTTAGGTAGAGTGATAGCTTTTCATAGTTGTCACATGTCATAAGATTACGACACTTGTCATAATCTTATGCCCTTCTATGTTCTCACCTTGGCTATATAACCAAAGGGTCTCTCATTGTAAATCAATCAAATCGTATCATATCATTGAATCATATTGATGAGAATACAGTTTATTCTTGTCACATCATATTCTCTCTTCTTGTGCTTTTCATTTGGTCTAAAGATCTTGGCAGCCGTAGCCAATTCTAACACTCATACTAAAATCTTTGTGGCAAATATGACACAACTACACTCTATTCCCCCATGAATTTTATTTTTGTCTTTGTCTAGAGATGTCACAAATTGAAAAAGAGGTTCCGATAACTTGAAAGGGCCATTTGCATAAAATTTCAAGATTGTGCAGACGTACTCAAATGGGTTATATGGTTGTCCTACTTCACCCACAACATTCCCACACCCTAAAGAACCCCCAACTAAACCTAAAACTCTTATATTTCTTTCTTTCATTTCATGTTCACTATTGTTACTTCCACTCCCATGTTTTGTATTAAAAAAATAAACAATGCAAGTACAAACTGAAAATAGAAAAGAAAATTAAGTTATTCCTTGAAACTTTGGAAAAAATCAGAAAAATAAAAATAAAAGCAAACTTACCTCTACTACTGCCCTACTTCTCCTTGCTGTTCACTGCTCACTAATGCTGCACCTTGCTCTTTACAATGCTTTTTTCCTCCAACTTTGCTGCAATTTTTTTTGTATGTAAAAAGGTTTTGAAATGGAAGAAGGAACTATCTTTTGTTCATTTAGGGTCGAGTGTGGTATGGTGGCACACAACCCAAGACAATTATTTTTATTAATCTTGGGTTTTTTTATTTTCTGACCTTTTTAGTGTGGGGATTAGTGATGGTGTTTCCAAGGCATTTCCAAAATGTTACCTCAGCAAAGTGACAATTAGGGTATATTAAGGAGTTCAATTCAAAGGATTCCCCACACCATTGAAACATCCCCAATATAGGTACAGATCCAATAGGGCAAGGGACACATAAAAAAATGTAAAAGAAATGGCAATTTTTCTTTTATGTAAAGTTAAAATATAAGCACAATAAACCAATTGAACCTCAACCAACAATGCACTGAAAATTCCAAATATCAATATATTAATATATTCAATATCATTATTATGTCAAGTTTCAGCTTTCAAGTACAAAGGGCCAATGCCATAATTACACCTAATCATCCTCCCCAAACATCATGGCATGGACCCATCTAGTTGAAGCTCCTCCAAATGGGCACCAACCAACCCTGCTCATGTAGACAGATCCTCATCAATTTGCAACAGCTCATCTGGGTCTACATCCCACCATGCTACAAGACTATACTTATGCACAAGCATCTTGTGGTCCATGTATGACCACAAGCTTATCCGCACTCTCCTAAAGGTAAGCATTTTCCTCTTTGTGGAATGGATGGAGACAAATGATTAGTTTGCTTATTAGTAATTGACACCCGTGCAAATGCCACCATATATTGGGTCCTCCTAAGCCATAGTCTCCCTATCCAACGTTGCCTCTTGAACATAGCCCCTGAATGTGACAAATTTGATCCACTCATGATGGATGATAACAACCTCCTCTATACTGCATGTCTTTTGAATTATCTTCATGAAGCCTCTCTTCACCCCACTACTTGCCTTAGGGACAACTCAATCTCTTGTAAATCTTTTGAATTACCTTCACACATTCCACTCATGATGGATGATAACAACCTCCTCTATACTGCATGTCTTTTGAATTATCTTCATGAAGCCTCTCTTCACCCCACTACTTGCCTTAGGGACAACTCAATCTCTTGTAAATCTTTTGAATTACCTTCACACATTCCAATTCAGATTCAATGCATAAGTAGTCATATGCAAGAGAGTTGAGCTTCTCCCACCTCTGTTGAATGATATGATGAATGTGTTCATTACAAAACTACAAGGTAAGACTTTCTCTCTTACGATGGTCTTCATTTGGAAAAGCATGTTATCAATGCACTCATACACCTCCCCAAAGTAGGAGTGTTAGAATTCATATTGATTACCATGAAAACTAGAGATATGATGAAAATACTGTATTGGGCATCAACCCTAAAAGTTGCTCTTCACCACATCCTTAACCCTCTTCCCCTACTCTAACTTGGCCCATTGATTCCTCTCAAATATGATGTAGGAGCAACCAAGACTATGAGCTATCTTGCATCGCCAATGAAATATTTCTTCCAAAGTATCAATTGTTTGTCTAATGGGCTTTTTGTCAAACATGCATATTTGAAAGGCAAGACTGCTACATTTTTCTATTGATCGGGTACAAATTACCTATAGATGTTCTCTTAGGCAATAGACCTACCTGTAAATATAGTACAAATTACCTATATATTATCTATGGGTTGCTTCACATGTTAAGTCTTGCGCCTAAATGGTAAAATGTCTCCTAGAGGGACATTTTCTAACTTCCTTCAACTCTTTGGGTGACTTCTTTCAAGGTTGATATTGGAACAATTTTGTGTTGCTTTTACCAATTTGTCATTTGACTTCCAAAAGAGAATTGTGTTGTCTTTTTTGTCTTAGGCAACATTAGGGCATCTAATCATTGTGTCTTGGCAACTGCTCACTAATTCTTTCTGCAATTGTTTGTTTTCCTTTGTATGGCATCAACATATATACTTTTGAGCATTTTTTCTTGTTTTGTTGACCACTGGCAAACGATTTACTAGGTTGTGATGTTTCATTTTCTCTTGGCAATTCTCATTCCTCCATGCAAGCTAACAATTTCTCTTGGTCATTTGAGCATTTGCTTGTCAACAAGTTGTTTGTGGGCAAACAATCTAGCTACCAATATTTTGACAATCACATGGATGACCATTGCCTAGGAAAGTATCATCCATCTTCTAGCAAGGATCCTTCTTAAGCAAGCTTCATAAAATATGTTTGTAGGCAGCTTCAACCAACTACCCCACTACACTCACACAGGCTGCTTCTGTCACAACTTACAACACATTCTTAAGGGCAACCTCCTAAATAGCATCTCTAAGGATCTAAAACTAAAACTCCACATCCTTCTAGAGTCACAAGCTATCACTAGCCCTAAGAAAGAAAGGACTCTCTAAACATGTCATGATGATATAAAAGCGGGTATTTCCTAATGTCCATCCACCCATCCATGATAATGTTGCATCCTCTTGAAAACCATGCAGCCTTCACTCCATAAGAATGCTTATTTTGGAATAGTTCTTATCCAAGATAGTGGTCCTCAATTTTGTCTCCCTTGGTGATCCTCAATTTCATCCACTCTTGCTCAAAGCAAATGCCAAATAGTTGATAATTTCAATTGAAGGTGGATTATTAAATTTATAGTTTTCTAGAGGTATGGGGTCTTGGTGGGTGTTCCTTGCATATTAGGGTTGAGGTTTGCACTATAGATTTTGTTAAAAGTGTTCTTTTTAATGACTAATTGGGATTTGGAGGCAGGGAGACTCCCTGTCATCTCTGGGACATGTGTCCCCTGGTCATCCTGGGGACAGCAGAGTCCCTGCACACCTCCTGCTAGGTGCAACATCCCTAGAGCATCCCCTGCTCTGCAGGAATGTCTCATCCCCATGGAACACCAGAAAATTGACACAGAAAATATTATTTCAAAACAATGTTGTGCTGCCACATTCCTATCAACAAGATTGCCAACAATCAGAAATAGTAATACTAATACATTAGTATGAGATAGCATAAATCAATGAATCATCTATGTATAAACATTTTTATATCCACACTAGTAATATATTTCTAATAATTTGCCCCTACCTATACAGCATTCCCCTCCTAACTCAACAATTTTGGGTGCTAAAACCTAGACCAAACCCATTTGCTTTTATAATAGATATAGCTGGTAGGCATCATATCCTTAAAAACCCCTCTATGTGGCTTTATGCCCCTCATTCCACCTTCACTCTTTCCCCACATATTTCCCATAAGCCCTCAACCATGCATCTATCCTCTACCGACCACTTTCCAAAGCCCTCCATCCTTACTTCTTAATGCAGACAGGGGTCGTGAACCAATGAAGGGCTGCAGACCCAAGCAGCTTCACCCAAAAATTCACTGTAAAGGCAACAAGGAATGCCGGTAATCAACAAGTTAATTTCCCAATGTCTACTGGACATACAAAAATACAGAACTTCAGAAAACATGAATTATAACATAGATTAGCTTCCAACAGACATTTAGGCTTTGGCCAGCTCCTGTCACATCAATACACAAAAGAAATGAATTTTTCAGTCACTACCTGCATTTACAGACTTCTGAAAACTAGCAGAAAAATACTGTTCAACCTCTGTAATTCCTTCTTGCATTCTACAACATCTCTAAACTTATTTCCATTCAGCTTGATGCATTATCATGGCTGTGTGCAGCCATACAGCCACCTGCTAACTAGAGGCGCAAAATAGAGAGGGGAACTTTAGAAACTGTCGCAGTTTTCTACGAGGGTTAGTGGCGACAGGGTTCAGCTTTTTTTTTTTGAAACACATTGAGTGGAAATAATATCTGCCAACAATTGTAACCGCCAGACACATCAAGGTGGTATTACTACCCACAATCCAATGTAACCTGCAAGGCCGCAGATGAAAGGATCCAGCAAGGATAACGTGGGACCCAGCACAGAGAATCGACCAACAGCAGCGGTTTCAAAACATCCAAGAAGATATGACATGTGTCCCAGCACATCTGGTGATCCCATAGACTTCAGATTTTTGTCTGCCTACGTGGGTCCCAGTAGAGTTTGAGATGTTTAGCATCCACATCCAGCAGAAATTTAAATTGTCCAAAGATGATATTGGCGGGTCCCAGCAGGAAAGAGAGCCCAGCATAAGGGAAGCAACTCAATCAGCAAGAGATAGAAGGGTGTAGGCCCCAGCAATCAGAAGAAGGCTTGAAAATATATGCCACGATTTGTATTGCCCAACACCAAGGCATTTTTCCAGCCCAAAGGAAATAATATGTAGGCACCAGCAGGAACCGAGTATAATAACTGTATAACCGATCAGCGAAGGAAGGCAGCACCAGGTGGGAAGAATAGATAATTTGTCTTTATGTCCAGCCCAACTTCTGTGAGCCCCACTGATCAGCACTGTCCAACTAAGACCAGCAATTCAAAGGAGGATGTGAATTTGACATGGCACGTGGACCCCAACAAATAAGCCATTTTAGGAAGAAACTGCTAACATACTATGCCACATGGATACATGTGTCCCAGTCTAGAATATACACATGAAACCAAGAAGCGACACAGAGAAATGACCCAAAGCGAAAATCCCAAAAAGACAAACCGACAAGAAGAAACCTGCAAACACAAACCAGAATTAGAGAGAAGACCAAAATTTAACTGACATTGTTTTTGGATGATGCAGGATCACCTGTGGATCTGGATCACTTATCACCCTCGTCTTTGTGGGCATTCATGAAGGCAACCCATTCATTTGCTAACACAAAAGCACTAGAGAAAGCAATGTAAATTCAATCTGCAGGTATATTGTTCCATAAAGATCCTAGAAAAGATAACACATCAGCAGAGGATTTACTTGAGTTTTAAAACAACCTAGAGGAACTAGCAGTACAAAACCACCAGTTCCACCAAGAGGTGATTTCCAAACTGCTGGTTCCCTAAGAGGCAGTTTTGAAACTGTTGAGCGGATTATGAACCCAACAATCTGATGAAAGGGCAGATTTCATCTCAATTCAGTGTGTGAAGATGAAACAACCAGTTTGACTTTGTCTCATCATTTCTCAGCAAACAGACCTTTCAGTACATGCTTGGGGACTTTCAATACAAAGACATGATAACCAGTTCAACTTTGTGTTGTCATTTCTGGGCAAGAAGACCTTTCAATACACAGTTGGAGACTTCCAATACCTATACAAAGACATGACAAGGTCAAATTTGATCATTTTTATACGGAAAGAATCAGAAAAATCCAATCTTTCAAACGTGAAGCACAATTCCAGCTAAACACACACAATATGCCAATTCAACTTTACCTTCTTCCCCAGCCTGGTCAGGTGATCGAGTTAGGGAACACATTGTCCCTCCTTATAATGATCCTGCTCCTTCCTTGAAATTATTTCAGAACATTGGTCCGGCTCCTTCCAATACCTTTACAATAGCTTTGTCTTATCCTGTGGTACCACCTCAAGGACTTTGTCACATTTGCTTTAGCATCCTCACTGCCCCAAGCATTGCATCCTCAAAACCCCAACCATGGTCCAAGAGACAAATGAAACCAACAACAAATTCTAAAACAGATGTCGGTTTTGACAAGACAATTCAAAGACTTACTAAACATCATCAAATTGTTGGTATCAAAAAGGGTGTCCAAAATGTCCCTCCTTGAACATTAAATATTTCCTCTTCTACATTACTAGGTTCCTCATATACATAAGACATACCCATACACTGAGCATAGATCTTGATATGGATACACCCTGATTACACACAAATACAGTACAAGAGTATGGGTTGAGCTCCTCTACTACATCACCAAGTTTTTCATATACCCAGGGCATACCTATTCCAAGTCCATACCAGCCATAGAACCTGAAACGGATAAACCCTATAGGTACACACAAATACATCTTAGGGCTACAGGTCATGCTCAGATATCTCCCAGGCTTGTCGCAGCCATGCCGAGGAAAGACGCACAATCTTGAAACATACCTAGGTCATACACAATTGTACCTAGGTACTACATGCCCAAAACTAAAATTTAAAGAAATTTACCCTAACCATACTAACAACACTAACACATAAAACAAAGGCATCAACTTCCTACCTTTCATTCCTCACTCACACAAAGCTCCACTGCTACTCATTTCTCAAGGTTGCAGGTTTATTGTTTTTTCAAATGATTACTTATTGCTTTTTGGTATCTTGTTTTTTTTCTTCAACAAGTAAAAAAGTAGCCTAATGCTAAGGTTTTTTTTCAAAAAAATTTATTTATTTTAATGGCATGTTATTTCAAGCTTTATGGACTGGGTGTCAATGAGAGGTTTCAAAATTGACCATTTCTTGTTGCTTTTGAGACACGTTATGATGATTGATCAGCACACTAGAGGTGATGGTTATATTGGCATTGGAAGGAGTGCCAAAATGAGTATAAGAACTCCTATAGTCAAGTGAAAGCCCATTTATATGTGCTTCTTAGGCAAAGAATCGCATGTGGTGAGCTGAACAAACACAAATTAGCTAAGGCACAAATTCTTGCATATATCAAAGGGCAAGAGGAAGTAAACGATTCAGCCAACAAATCTTGAATAAAGTCTCATCCTTTGTTTAAGAAAGAATGTCACAAGTCACCTATAGGGCCATCCTATACTCCAATAGTGTTTGCCATGAATCCATTTCTAATGACACCATCTTCAAAAGAAGATGATACCTCTGTATGCCAAAAAAGGAAAAGATGTGAACCCACTAGAAAGGTCATACCAAAGTGAAGCAAGGAACAGTGTCAATGAACTGACTGCGTGTTGTATTTATGCCAATGGACTTCCTTTCAACCCTATAAGATTACTACACTACTAAAAAATGTGATGGGTATAAATGTGGCCACTAAAGATATTACAGGTCCTTCAATGAAAAAGTATGCATCCATTTATGACACCATCTTCAGAAGAAAATGATAGTAACCTTGTTTACTACAAAAACACAAAAGATGCAGGCTCATTAGAAAGGGACTATGTGGATGAGTTAATTGTGTGTTGTGTTTACACCAATGAGCTTCCTTTCGTCCTCATATGATCCCCATATTCGTAGGAAATAGTGAGGGAGATTCAGATAAAGGAAGCCCTTGGATAAACTACAGGTCCTATGAAAAGATAAATCATCCATTTCTAATGACACCATCTTCAAAAGGTACACATCCATTAGAAATGGCAAACCACTATGTTCGTAAGCTATTTGTTTATGTGTTGTATTCACAGACTTCAGAAGAAGATGATAATAGCCCTCCTTCACACAAAAGAACAAAGAATGCTGGCCAATTAGAAAGGCCATTCCAAAATGAAGTGAGGGACAATGGACCTCCTTTCAACCTCATATGATCACCATAGTGGCAGGAAATGGTGAGGGGGAATAAATGAGGCCCCTACAGAGATTACAAGTCCTGGCTATGAAAAGTTATGATACCATTTTATTGGCCAAACAAATAAATTTTAAGATTCTTCATTGCAGCCCATCGAGGACTCATGGGCCAAAGTAGGGGTGTCCTCCATTTATGTTGGATTAAAAACTTTTAAATACAAGCCCCTAATTAATAACAGTGTGCCCTAAAGGGGCAATGTCTTTTAGGGCAGTTGATTGTGAGGGGGAGGTGTAGGTTACAAAATCACATAGTTGCCAGGAGACCGGTACTGGTAATCGTACGGGAGATTGGTATTTGTACCAGTACATCTTTTTTGAAAAATAGGAGACGAGGGTACTTGGAGATGCCATTTTTTTAATATAATTTAATAATTTATAAATTTGCTACATTAAAACTGAAAGTATCATGACATTGAACTTTCAAAACAAGAACATTTGTAAAGATTAACATTTAATTTAAAGTTTAAACACACAAATGTCAAAGAGTCAAAGAGTTCATACTACATATTTGATATTAAATATTGAAATTTTGAAATGTCAATTCGGTTTTTTTCTTTTCATATGGAAACTTGTCGAAATGTAGGGTTTTTTTTAAATGAAAAATTAAGGAGACATCTCCGACGAGTTCCTAATGTGGAAATGCATCCTGGTACCCAAGAAGCTTCCCAAGAGGTCAGAGACACATCTCCATGCAACTATGCAAAATCATTGTTGACTTCTTCACAAAGTCTAATGAGGCGTTGGAACCCCAAAACATTGTCCAAGATATAACAGATATTGTTAAAAAATGCAAAGCCACAAAGTTGTTAGTTGAGGCTAGATGGACACATATTTTTGACATAAATAGTTCACTCACTCAACTTAATGATGCAAAAGTTGGGCAAACAAATTAACTGCATGAAACCACTCCACATTGAGGCTCGTGAGATCTATTAGTTTTTGACTAATGCAAGGTGGGTCCTCAAAGTTCAAGCTTTTGGAACTTTCTAAAATTTTAGTACTTTGTTTTTTATTTAGTTCAATTTTGGAAGCAATTTATATTTTTATGTTATATTATCTACATTGAGGCTCGTGAGATTTATAAGTTTTTGAGTCTTTGACTAATGCAAGATGGGTCCTCAAAGTTCGAGCTTTTGGAACTTTCTAAAATTTTAGTACTTTGTTTTTTATTTAGTTCAATTTGGAAGCAATTTATATTTTTATGTCATATTATCTATTTTTTGTTTCAAACATTTTAATTTCAAAACAAGGTAAATGATGTTTTAACTTTGATTTTGTTTAATTTGTTATAATTTTTATTAACACCATATTAGGTAGTTGAGACGCAATTTGCCTCATACATAATTGTCTTGAAACAACTTGTAAAGGTGTGAGAGGCATTGTGCACCATGGTATTCAACAACCTTTGGGGTATATGGAGCCAATCAATTACAAAGAGGACCTAAAGATCAAAGCATTGGTCCTAGTTGATAATTGATAGAATGTAGTGAAGTGTTGACTTTCACCTAAGTCGATCATGAGTATAATCAAACTATCTAATATCATGTTTAAGGGCAACATATGATGATATTTGCCTCCATGATAAAAATAAATGAAAGGCATAATCGCAGCCAATGAGCAAAATCCTTATAAAACATTTTTTGATAAAGTGGAAAAAACTATAATTGAATGGTAGAACAAGATGATGAACTCATTGCATCTCCCTGATTTTGTTGCCTCTAAGTATTTATAGCACAGGGATACTTTCTTTACCTAGGAAGGTGCCACCATACATAGATACTAAAGTTAGTGATGGTTACCCACCATAATAGCAGCCAATGAGCAAAATCCTTATAAAACATTTTTTGATAAAGTGGAAAAAACTATAATTGAATGGTAGAACAAGATGATGAACTCATTGCATCTCCCTGATTTTGTTGCCTCTAAGTATTTATAGCACAGGGATACTTTCTTTACCTAGGAAGGTGCCACCATACATAGATACTAAAGTTAGTGATGGTTACAAGGAGGCATTCACTAGACTCTTCCCTAATCCAAATATAGAGGACAATAGTGAACGAGTTTGGAAAGTTTATGACTTTAGTAGGTCATAACCTTAGCACTCTTTCAAGAACAAGGATGATTATACATGGTGGTACCTCCATGGACAAGGATCTATTTACCTGTAACCTCTTGCCATAAAGTTCTATCACATGCATGTATTTTTAATTTTTTTTTAACTTGGCCACCTTTATTTTTATGATTTATAATTTTATTTTTATAAACTTATATAAAACTGTAATCTTGTATTGAATTTACCTCGAAACTCAATCATGAGTCCCTCTTTATCTAAGCCACACTAAAGTAGACACTCCTTTATCCACTTAGTCACATTCAACTAGTTATTAGCGAAAAAGGAAGAGGAGTTGGTGTATGTGCATTCCAACATGTGCATCATCTCACACAAGCAAATCAAGTACAAGTAGGGGATGATGAAGCACTGAGATGTGGTGCCAAAGCATCCCAACTTGGATGCTTCTATTGCACAGCTTTCCTTTGTCTTGATTAATGAAGGGAAACATAAGACAGCTACTAAGGACAAACATAGTGCAGCAAGTGGGAGTGAAAATGGTTCTTCTCATGAACCAATTGATAATGTTGATTGCTCTCGATGAAGAGCATTAAGATCCTTTTTATTGAGCTGCCATGTGCAGTTCACATTTAACTACCAAAAATTGTTGCATTTTGAAAAAACATAAACCATTTTGATTTATTTTTGACAACATTGAATTATCAATTATCAGTTGTGTTCTATATTTAATTTTGTATATTTCATGCAAATTATGGCTATTTTCATACAACTGTAATCAACATATATTGTGTATGGATGATGTACACAAGCCATATCAAAACAGGGTAAAAACAACAGTAAACCATCTCATTCAAGCCCCAAACTCGTACTGGAACCAGCAACTTAGCACCTCTTGTCACCTTTTGCAAGGACCAGAAGGAATACAATCAACTCCAAAAAGATTGTCTTCTTCATCTAGTGTAAATCTTCAATACTCACAACAGAAGAGTGGAGCCTATCAAACACCTCATGTCTATTGACGAGCCAAAACAAGGTTCTCTCTGAACATCTGCACCAACAGCTGTCAGACCAGCAGCCTGCTCCAAAGAGAGTGCCAATGCCCAATGGAAATTCTACTGAGGCTTGTCCTCTCAATAAGAATTGGCCTCCTCAAGAGCTATATCTTGCAATTGCATTGTCAAATGCCCATCCATTCCAACCTGCAAATGAGGACATTGTCTTGATCTAAACTGGGTGATCGGCCTCCTCAAGAATTTTATACTGCAACTGCATTGTCATCTGCTCATCCATTCCAACCTGTCAATGGGGACATAGTCTCACTCTAAAAAGTGCAACAATTAGAGAGAATCCATTTATGAGAGATGACCCATTGTATCTATTTGTTAAATGTCTTGGTGTCAAAAAATTTTAGGCCAGTATGAGATTCTACTTAAGCAAGTTCAACAAGAATCTCTCTCAATTTGTATTTACTTCTTGTATTTAGCACTAGTATATTAGTTGTGCGGTCTTTGTTTCTTGTTTGGTGTGGTTTGTAGAGATCCTCTTGTTCAAGATTTTAGCCTGGTCTTGGGCAAATGTAAGTATTCCTTAACTGAATTTTATATTTCACTCAAAAAAGGAATCAATGTATGAGGACAATCAAAATAGGTAAATGGAGCTGAACATAGTTAGTACAAATGGCAAGCGGGAGCAAAAAGAAGCTCAAACAAACAGAGTTGGTCATCTAAAGTTTATTAGCTATCATGTGAAGAGAACCTATACCTTAGTAAATAATCTGCCTAATCTCATGTCATCTTTTGTTCCTAGCTAATTTACATAACTTGACTATAACTATTTAGTTTTTGAATCTTTTTAGACTGTATACTCTTTACATGAAAGCAGACCAATAATTCTGTTTTTCCGTAGCCACTTAATGCCCTTTTGGAGCTCTAACGCACTGGAGGCTATGTAATTATTCTACACATTCATTTTACCATTGCTAGTGTCATGCCCCCACCACAAGTACTAGATCACAGCCCCTTTTAAATTATGGTCTAGGCAATTGAAATATAGTAGTGCCCATGTAATAAAGTAATTAAAGGTGACGCCAAAGATATGCGATAAGGTGGCACTAATATATAGAAGAATTTAATTAAAATTAAACTACAATGGGCAGTACAAGGTTATAACTCTTTCAAGGGCAATCGTTGTGGTAAAAAGTTGTGACTCCCTCAAATATATGATATAAGGGGAGATCATTTCATTGTGGAAAGGATATCAATGGAAAAAAAAATCAAGTGGAAAAAGAAGAAATAGAACAAGAAATCTAAGACATCAATTCAGAATATATATGGAGAGCAACAATAAATAATATTCAGAAAATAATTTGTTGCAGCCATTGAGGATAAATTAATTAATTCATCAAGATGTACTTAGTTATCAATAATCTAGCAAATTCCTTGAGAAATCAGTTTTGATTTTGTGGAAGTGTCTGGTAAATAGGAAGGACGACCAGCCTTCCAAGTTCACAAGAGATGGAGGACAGCCCACCTTCATGCTCTTATCAACTTGAACAAGAGATGGAATGGACGGCCAGCCTTCCATGCTCTTGGGCTTGATCAAGGATGACAGCAAGCCTCCAAGGTAGACTAAGAGGTGGAAAGGCAGCCCACCTTCCATGCTCTAGGCAATTCAAGGGTGATCAACCTTGATATTGCCATTTGCAAGCATTTTCAAGAAATTCACAATGTGATTTGCTATGAGGAATATGCTATGATATAAATATTAATGATGTTATTAATTTGAATATTAAATTTCATAGTTCCACGGAGTTTCATGACGAGGGGACGTGGGGACAAGGGGACGGGTTTTGGGGACCAAGGGGACGGGTTTTGGGGACCAAGGCCCTAAATTTGGGGATGATGGGGGGGGTGGGGCACCGGTGGGGTGGCGGCAGGGCGCTGAAATACATATAATACTTGAAAAAATAGTTAAAAAGATGTATAAGAATTATACATCTTGGAGATAACTAGGAGTCCCCTAGACATCTTGAGGATACCCCAACGTCCTCAAAGTCCTAGCGGCGTCTTGGAGACAGTGGCGCTGGTGGTGGGATGGTGTTGAGCTTATGGGGGAAAGTCCCCCCCCCCCAAGTCCCCAAGATGGGGACGTCTAGGAAACACGGGGTTTTGGGGCAAGAGGGGGGGGAGGGGACGCGTCCCAGTGGAACACTGATATTAATGATGTATTGATTTGAATATTATCATAAATTTTGATACATAATATTACTGATATCAGTTTTGAGTGATTAATATTGTTTGTAGGTGTAAAACAAGGAATATCCCAATAAGGAACATTACAGCTAGTATTCCAATAATTATGAAAATACATAAGTTTTAAAATGCTCTCTATTAGGATTTTTAATTCCCTTAATTCCCTAAATTTAGCCCCAGTAGGTTTATTGAACAAGCTCCTCTTCTCCTCATTTATGAATTTGCAAGTTCAGTTTTTCTGCTGCTCCCACATTTTCTATTTGTAATTGTTATATTTCTGATTTCGAGCTTCTGGAAGGATTTTCTGTTTGTATTACATATCTGTGTCTCTGCCTCCACATCAAAATAATAAGTTAATCCTAGCATCATGATTATGGTAGGGTGCTGTGGTTTATGCACATATTACTAGATATCCCACACTTCTACCTGCTTCATGTGTATCTAAAAATATTTTACACTTTATAGATAACACATCTCTCCTACAAGGTCTGCAACAAAGATTTGTTTAACAATTTATAGATACTGCAAATCATCTTCCCGGACTTCTACCTGTCAGTTGCTTCATTTTCAGAGGTAGTGAACACAAGCAAGACATTTTATAGTTGCCATAAAACCTAACTAAAACCACAAACATCATTAATGAAAAAACTATCCATAAAGTTTGCATGGCAGTCCTTAAGTAAAGAACTTCTCGTGAATGACACTTTAGATATTCAATATTGGCTCTCCCTGCAGGCACATTTTATCCAAGCTTCCAGCCAGAGACATAAGCACTGAAGAAGAAAGTTACTGCAAAATATTCATTGGAAGCTTTGGTGCAAGAACAGAAAATGAATCTTTAAAAAAATTATGTAAATTTTTTTGACAAGGAAGCAATGTGGAAGTAAATTTCATAAACCAAAATCAAGCACTAATTAAGCTAGGTCCCAAGGGCCCCTAAATATCAATTTAGCATTCATAGTTATAACTTTAGTAGTAAATAGGGTATGTAAGTATCACAAGGTAAAATGAGTCCTTAAATATTCATAAACTAAATCAAATGCCAATTAACTAAGGTCCCAAGGGCCCTTAAAGATCAATCTAGGATTCAGTAGTATTACTTTAAGTAGTACTTAAGTATCACAAGACAAAATGACCAATCTGCACCTGTTAAAAAATACAAAAATCTGTGTGACATAGCAACTACACTAGAACAATGCAGTCACTACTTGCTAACTGCAGCATTCCAAAAAACAAACCAAATCCAACTAGGTACTTTCCAAACTAAGGAATGGTCTTAGTTAATCTGTAGCGCGTATGGGCCATATGTAGGAGATTTTAACCTTTGTGTGAACGGTACAAAAAATTCATTCAATATCGCATACCTGCAGCACAATTTTGGCAGGAAGCTTTGGGACAACTCTCATAGAAAGAAGCAGCAATGGGAGAAGGTACAAATCCTTTTTCTAAAGCACAAAGCCCTATGGCAAGCATGCATGTCTTTCCTTGTTACAAAATGAACAATGAACAGCTCAGATTCTTCAATTAATACTTACCAAACCTCTGACCCTCTTGCATTCTTGTAGGCACTTTTGAGCTTCATGAACTGCTGCCTTGAGCTCAGGCAACCATTTTTCCATGGCTATTTTTTCATGTTCTGCAGCCTTGGAAAGACAAAAGGATGAAGTCCTGTAAAAACATATGCACTTTAACATCAAAGCCATTCGCATAACTGCCCTACAATTGAGTAGCAAATTGCATCAGATAACAATGTTTCTGTTCATAGAACAAATATGTTAGATCACATTTAAGTTTTGACAGAATATTGACTGCAAATTGATTGCTCACCTTTCATATTCCGGTCTTGAGCTGTAAGCATTGCTTAATAATGCACGACCACTGCCAACTAAATCCTTAAGCATATGTACTTGATTGATTGCCTTTGAAAGGTCCTCCAAAATACTTGCCTCTGACCCACGGAGCTTCAAGCAAAACTCCAGTGATTCCAACACTGATCCCAAGCCAGCATCTGAACCCTCAACTCCTGCTGTCAATAGTTGCATATCAGAATATTCATTGCAGGTTTACATCATTTTTTAATGTGTTCCCAAAGTAGTTTAAAAATGAGTTACTTTTATCACGTGCAAATCATAAAAAAAAACAAATTACTTGTTGCCATGACAACAAAACACGAATATTATGTTAGAGATGTGCATAGTTCAAAGTGTACAAAAAGTATAATTGATCATGGCATATGGTCATGACTTCAGGATTCTGTTAAATGTTCAATTATGGATAACAGGATTCTCTCTTTGTTCAAAGTTCATTTTCAGGCTTCACAGATTTCATCTAACATGAACTTCAAGTTTAACATTTTTTATTATTAACACAGCCTCTTCCGGTTCAACCAGCTTGATATATATTTGTTTAGAATGCACAAGACAAATTCAGACTACTAAATTCCCTTTATAAATTATGGATGGCACCACATTGAACCTTATAAAAAATGTCTTAGTTTAAATTAAGCATATAATAGAAGGACCTCTAAGAAACTTTTTGTGAAGACTACTAAGAACAAACATTACATTAACCATGCAAGAGACCACAGGATTTCAACACCAGAATTATAGAGTATGTCAAGAAAAAGAGTGCCATGTGGCAATCTTTGACAACAGCATCTTAGAGATGAAATATAAGAGATTCTGTATTTCCTCTATCACAAGGCTTTAAATTTTGATGCTTCTGCACAACCCTTTAAGCTAACATAAACAAGCTGGGGATTCCAATTAACTGAAATTTTGAAATTATTGAGAACATAATATGTTTCCTGAATATCAAGTTAAATACTTAACAACTACAGCCAAACAATAAGCAATTAGAGGGTGATAAAAACTTTCCCAAGTATGACTATAAAAATATTACAATTTTTCAGGCAACTGACATACATCCCAGGAAATGTATTTTTGAGAACAAATAAATAACACTAAGCTCAAAAAACATACTATGACTATCCCTTAAAATATGCGATTTTCCTCAATTTGTTTTGTTTGAGTCAAAAATATTTGTGAACAAATTGACCTGTAGATTGCAGAAAATACTACCTGCATGATACTGCAGTGCTGCAGATATCCGGCAAATTGATGGAATTGCTGAAGGATCCCTCGCACCAGCTCTTGCAGTCAATAATTCTGCATTCTTCTCTGCAGCAGCAACTGCTTCAGGTCCTGTCGACCCATTTACACCCATGGATTCCAGCAAAGCCTATTTTGAATGGAAAGAAATATCAAAGCAGAATTTAGTGTTTGCCTCTGTATGCTCTGTTTCTGGAAAAGTAATTAGAAATACACAATTTAATTAAACAATGAGCCAACCTGTGGAGTGGCCGGCAACATATAAAGACGGTTTTCTGGGCTTCTGTGAAAAGCAACTACTTCTTTTTCTATGAGATCATGTGCCTCTGTTGTTTTGTTTTGAACTGTTATACAGGCAGGGATAATTGTGTTTTCTGAATATTCACGAGCAGCCAGAGGATGCTGCTCCCAAGATGCTGCAGCAGCCTGCTTATCCAAGCATTCATTTCAGAAAACGTATCTCAGCTAGCTTGACATAAAAACAAATTGTGCTGGAACTACTGTAGTCACAACCTCTGAAATAAAAATCAGCCTAATTCAAAACATAAATTGGATAGAGACAATCTGACACTTAGGTGTAGCAATAAAGCTTCTACAAATAACCTATCAAAGTCTCCAAGAAGGAAAAATCTGACACATGTTCCACTGAGCTCCTGTTTGTAGGGATAGGCAAACATGGGAATGAGAACATGTAGGAATAACATTAGAATAGAAAAATAGTATAGGGATAAGGACGAGGACAGGGATGGGTATGCAGGACTTAACACATAATCTGACAGGATATAGTACCAATAAGTAGGAATTCAAGTCCAATGAACTCAAATCCCCGGCTAAAATAAGTTTACAATACATACAAAAGTAAGCCCAATATTTCTCTATGTAGGTAGATTTCACACACCAAATTACAGTTTGTCTATTCAAGCACAGAAACAGTATAATTTGGGAGACAAACTAGAAGATACAAAGTATTGAACTTAACCATTGTATTCTAGCACACTCACTGAGAGCAAGCCCATAAGATATGACGACAATATCAAGCAAGCAACTTGTGAACATTATCCCCAAACACAATAATAAATGGTAGATTTTAGGTCACCATCAACTGAGACACCAATTTGGTGTATAAGACCCCTCTTGTAGAAACCCACATTGTTTCTCCATTTATCTTAGATCTCATTTAAATTTGAAAATCTTCATGTTTTGAATTGTGATAAATCAAACCTTGTCAATCCTTATAAAAGCCCAAGTTACAGTTCAAATATGCTAGTTGACAATCAACCCAATTTCATGCTCTTCACAGCATTTAATTGTTCAAGACAGTTCAAACAGCCTGTCCAAGTAAGCTGTGGCCACAATAATATACATGCAATTAATTTGGCAACCCAGCTCGCAAACACATCCAATCATTCTATATATGTGACCATTTTTCCCCCATGGTTAAAAAAATGCAATCACAAGTCACATATAATGCGTATATTAAGAAAATAAATTACTATCTTCACAGGGTCCATACATTTAGAGAAAAATCAATGATAATTAGTTCAAAGTGTATAATATTGCTGAAAAACAGCCCATTACAACTTAATTGCAGTAGATGAACTACAGTTACTAAAATTCTAAATGTGGGCAGAAATAAAACAGCAGACAACAGTTAACAATTTTATGAGAGAAGACAACATAAATGTGCATAATCTTACAATAACTTACCAGATTTGATCGGACAAGAGCTGTATATACTGATTCCAGTTCTGTCCTGCGTCCATCGAATTGTTCAATCTTTTTCCATTTCTGTCGCAATGCTTCTTCTGCTTCTCTCCACTCCGCACACATTTTCTTTAGCCGTAGGACTTCTGATGTCAATGTATTTACACTTGCTCTTAACCCTACGAGTTCTCTTTCCTTTGACAAAACATCCAGCTGGCAGCAAGAAAAACAGCACCTGGTTATTATATGTCTGCAAGATCTTTTACTTTACATATGAACCAAATGTGATTTAGATCTAAACACTTGAAATTTTATGCTATTTTAGCACTTTTTCCATAGAATAAGAGCAAACATGCTATATATCAGTTGTGTTGTGTGTACACACAGTCTTTGACTGCATTAAAACCAGGTTCATTTGAATCTCTTGTCAACTTTTGAAAACACTAGCAATGTACATTTTCTAAGCATGATAACATTCAAACAGATAAATTCAGAGTAGTCCTTAACAACAGCCCAGAAATAAAAACAATTAAAATGCCTTGTTTTCTAGGTTTTGAAACTGAAGAGACAAGAATTTAGCCTGAACTTGAACATGATAGGAAAATCTTCATATGGGTACAACAGTGTTACCCCGAGTTTCCGGGACAGAGACGGCAGGGGACAGTGGGACGTGTCCAAGCCCCCAATTTTTCAAGCCAATTTTGGGGACGGCTATATAAAATATAGGGGAGATTTAAAATATATAGGGAATTTTTAAATATTCATATGAAAACATGGATAAAGCATGCATGTATACATTATAAAACCTTAACATATAACATTTGTGTTCAAGATTCATTGTCAATACTCAATATGCATTCAAAATTCAGAACTCATTGTCAATATGCATTAGATATTAAAAAATAACATACAAGTTATAAACTTCTAACAAAATGCCCAAAGGCTACACTATTGCCATATAGTTTTACTTTCAATTATGATATGAAAATCAAAATACGAAAAAACAGTGTGCACTACTGCCCCTAATCTGCATCTCCCATAACTGCATCAAAATCAGAGTTCTACTGAGTCACTACCACTGTGATGGTCCACCTCAACCTCAGCCAATGGAATCCCAACCAATCCCTCTGGTGTCTCCTTCTTATCAACCTGGGCCACGTCTTCGAGATCAATATCCCACCATAAAGTTGGAGTCTATCAATACTTTGGAGTCTGATGATCTTGAAGCCGAAGAGCACTATGCACGGCCACTAGCTTCTCCACTAGTCTAGAGGTAAGTCTATTCCTCTTGAGGGAGTGAATAAAGCTATATGTGGACCAATTCCTCTCTATAGCAAAGGAACTAGCAACTTGTGCAAGGAGGCAAGTGGCAAGTGTCTTCAACTATGGTGTATCCCTCCCATGCCATGTCCACCATCCAATAGGGTTTATTTGAGCTAATATAGCTCTATCCAACCTTGCTTGTGGTTTACTCAAATTTGGACCACAAAAATTTGCAAATTCAAAGAAATGTGAGTGAAATATTGAAGCCTGCTTTGCTGAATACAACTTATCAATGCCCCGTGTGAATCCATCTAAAACCTCGGGGTCATCACATGGAAGCACCCTACCATCCCTTGGTGAATACCATTTGGAATTTACAACGAAGGCGTCTTATGAAACGGGGTGTTCATTGTGTTCCCCCTCCGCATCACAATGGGTCTAATGTGTTGCTCATATAAACTCAAAGTTGGATCCTTTGCCCAAATTGTTTGCTTTATCTTCCCAAGCATACTGTCAAATGTCTCATATATCTCTCCAAGACTAGGAGAGTCTGTATCAACATATCTGATGACATCTACAATAGGCGAGATGAAGGAGCAAATATATCTGCAAAATGCAAACAAAAAGTTCAAAAGAATTAATTGACATGTTAGAAACTTCGAAAGTTGGAACATTGGACAATAAAATTAAAATATTAAAATCAAAAATTTCATATGAAAATCAGCAATCTAATATTTAATTTTTAATAAAATCAGCAATTTAATAATAAAATCAACAATGTCTTACCTCACAATGGACAACCAATCATCATCGAGGATCTTTTGATTGATGGATTTTCCTTGAGTAGAGCTTGAATTAGGCCATCTAGTCCACTCTAAATTCACCATCATCAATTGTAGAGGCTCATGCACCTCAAGCATCCACTCCAACAAGATGAAGTAAGTGGCATACCTACATTCATTAAAAGGCAAAAGCAATAAGGCTCAATGTAAATGGAATTTTGGAATACAAATGTTTGAAGTTTTCAAAAAAATTCCAATGTTTCCATATATTGAAATTTGAAAGTGAAACAAAATGAAGTGGCATACCTTCTCTCAACAAGTTTGAAGAACTCTTTCTTTGAAAATGTCCTGAAGAGAGCAAGTGAGATGTGGTGGTTGCAAATGAACATTTGAATATCTCTAGCTTTTGCCACCACTTGCTTCACCCAATCTAGCTTCCCTATGTCTTTCAATGCATTGTTCAATGCATGAACACAAACATGGGGTCCAAAAGATGTGCTTGTAAGCACCCTCCACCATCAAACCAACTGATTTGCACACAAATGCTGAATCGATGATCACCTGCACAACATTAGCAGGCCCAACCTCCTCTATGGCATCTCTCAAAATGGTAAACTGGAAGTCTGCATCCTTACGCTTCGTTGAACAATCCACGGCTCTAAGAAAATAAGAACTAGTAGGGCATGTGACTATGATATTTATGAGTGGTACCCATCCATCACAATAGAGCAACCTGTCCTCATCCAAGTTTGCCTCATATCCTCCACTAGCACATTAACCTTGGAAAACTCTTTGTCTAGGAGGGTAGTGTGTAGCTTATGATCTCCAGGGGGTATGAACAAGGGACCAATAGTGGCTACATCTCCAATCATTTGTTTGAAGTAAGAGGAACAGGCCACATGAAATGGGATGGCATGAGCAAAAGAGAATTTGGCAATGGAAAACTCTGTAACTTCTCGTGCTTGCACATTAAACATAGCTTCAACTAAACCTCCCTTGTCACTACCATTCATCTTCCTCTTTCCTCTTGTGGCAACTTCACTACAACTAGTCGTGGATGGCATAGGGATAGAAGATTGTGCACTTGCAAAAGGTGTTGGCATTGTCACACATTGAGCCCTCATTTCCGCCTCCATATGCAACCTATGGCACTCTATCTTCTCATGTTCTTTTTAGTTGTGGACACATTTTAACTCCATGGCCTGCAACACCCAAAAAAAAGAGACCGTACCCTTGCGTAGCTGCCTCTAAAATCTTTCACATAAATGACAATTCCATACCCTACTCCCCCCTGATTTTTTTTGCTTTTGATCCACAAATATAACATATTGGAGAAGAGGTTTTTTCTTGTTGAAAGGGCCCTTTGCATATGTTTCCATGATTTTTGAAGGGCACTTAAATGGGTTTGGTTGCTGTCCACTACAACCCTCAACACTTGCACTTGTATTTCTACCAACTAATTCCACTTCATTCTCACTTCCACTCTTGCTCTCGCTGCTGCTCACTTTTTTTGAGATTGAATGCAATTTTAAACTGATAAAATGCAAAAAAAAAAAAAATCAAACATTTCATGCTTCGAAATTTGAAAAAAATTGAAAAAAAATGTAAGGAAAAAACTTACCTCTTTGAACGATTTGCAGCCCCACTGCCCTAGATTGAATCTCTTTTCCTTTTATTCCCTCCTGCTGCTCCTCTTTCAATGGCTTGCATCAAACCCTCTTGCTGCTCCTCTTTTTCCCTCTCACACAAATGTTGAATCGAGTCAAAATGGTGGACCTATTCCCCTTTAGGGTGAGCTGGGAGGTAGGGGCCCACAAAAACATAAACAAAATGTTTTTCTAAAACTTAATTGTGCTTTGCTTTAAATAAATGCCCGTCGCGGGGGGCATCCCAAACGTCCCCAAGACGGTCAAATGTCCTTGCTGGCAAGCTGAGTCGTCCCTTGTTTTTCGAGACGTTTCCGATGGATTTGGGCAAATCGGGGACGCCTAGGGGATGTCCCCAGGCCTTCCTTAGGACAAGGACAGGGGTTTTAGGCCCCAACGCGTCCCCGAATAACACAAGACTACAACATCATATATTGAGTTCTTTATTTTTTTCTTTTGGATTAGGGTCACCCAAACTTCATGTACTTGTTCAAGAGTTATATAAAGGAGCTCTGGACTATAATCCAAATCCATTCTTCATCCTCCTGCGCCTCAAATTGCACCCGAAGCATCATATATTTTGAAAGTATTTTTCCACAAACATTATCTAGAAATTCATTTCTTTAACAATCATAGACTACAGAAGCTTGAAATCTCTAATGATTTCCTTAAAGTTCTTGTTTTTGAAAGCTTTCCAAGCAAAAAGCATTGAAGTTTAACACGACATAGCATGCTATAAAGCAACCCTAGGTAGTTTTCCAAAGAAAGCACAAGTGTCTATTTTACATTTATGACGAGTTTAACAATGGATGTTGCAAAACAATTAGTTAAACATTTACATTTTTACCCAAATAAGTGTCCTTTTAACATTTATGACGACTTTAACAATGGGTGTTGCAATACGTTCAATTAAACATTTACATTTTTACCCAAATAAATCACAAAACATTTTGCTACACTACGAGTGAAGTATAATGCAAGTATAATGTTCAACTCATTGAATTTTTAATGTTTGCACTTCTTGTTTATTCTTGGGTCTTATGAAGGCAATGTGATTTATTAAAATTGATTTAAATCTCAACGCTTAGATGCGCATTATGTGTAATGAATACAAATATAAATGGTGGCTGTGTTTGATTGGAACTTTCTTAAAGTTTTAAAGTTCATAGCTAGTCACCAAATACTTACCCCCCTTAACAACTACATTAAAAAGTTTCCCAATCCCACGGAATACAAAATGAGTCTGGGCATGAACCCAGATCCCACCTTGGTAAACCCAAGGTGCATTCCCAAGACAATTAATCATCCCATGTACATCTGAAATGTACCTAGGACAAATACATAGTGATGGGGGCATACCCATGACAAAGTTAGGTGCTGAAAATTTTTTAAATGTGTTAAAAAAATTAGAGTCGAGAATTAAACTTCCTTCAATTAAGCTTTGTAAATTTTCGTTTCAAAAATGCTTGCAAGTTTCAAAGCCTCGTTAACATTGAAGAGCACGTGCTTATATGAGAGGGGGTGAATCAGTATAAGAATAACTTTTAAACTTTTTCAAACTAAAAACCACAGCTTCAAAACATCAATAACCATACATGCAAGAAGAACACAAAAATTACATGGAAAACCTTTACAAAAAAAACCACAGCAAAATATTGCTTTTATTTATTTTCTTACAAACATGCAGGCACCAACCCACATAAGACATCAATCTTCGTTTTACAAAAAAGAGCACCAACTCCCGCCTGAGCATCAACCCAAAACCAAAAACTGAAAAGAGAGGCACCACCCTATCTTCCAATCAGCTTGAACTTATTCTGCAATCTTTTTCGCTCATCAAAACTACACCTTTCTTCTACACATATCACCTTCAATCACATATCTCTTGCACTGCTTTTTAGCCAAAACTTGCTGCCTTAAAACTTCATTACAATAGCACCTACAAACTCCCTTTTTTGAAATCCTTTTTTTTAAAATAAATTTGAGCGCTATACAAGAAGAAAATTTGGTCACTTTTTAAGGAATATTTCTTTCCTTAAAATTGATCGCTCCACTTAGCATAAATCACATATTTCAAAATATACTAAAATCATCACTATCAAAAATGGAAATTTTTGTATAGTTGATTGGCCTTAACAAAAAAAACTGTTGTGCACTTCTTCGTCTTTAAAATTAGAAACAAAACATTACAAAAAACAATTGTTGCTTTCCATAGTAGTCACGCTTTAGAAGGTTGCTAAAAATTAGAAACAAATCATTCCAAAAACAATCAATGCTTTCCATACTAGTCACGCTTTAGAAGGTTGCTAAAACCAAATTGAGAAATTACCAATCATGGAGCTAAAACAAAAACTCCAGCCAGACATAAATCACTGCCTTAACATAAATTTTATTTTATTATAAATCGCATCTCTTTTCTTTCGTGTTTTGTGGCTAGTGCATCATAAATGGAATTTTTTTTTCGTGTAATACGTATCACTTAAAGATATATTTCCTCATAAATTGTATCACTTGATAGTATGATACTTGATGATGGAGTAATTTGCTTGCATGTGCATGTGTGCAAGTTGCGTGTACTTGCATGTGAGTTGCATGTACTTGCATGAGCTTGCATGTTGCTTGCATGTGCTTGCATGTTATTGCATGTGTTGATTCTTGGTGTTTGTGTGATTATTTCGACCTTTGACATCAATGACAACCTATTCCAACAAACATTTCTTGGGAAATAGGAGAAGTGGAATCAAAGAAGACAATAAATAAAAAGGGCGATGATGTTCCACTTCTTCAACTATGCAGCCTTCACCTTTGGCCCCACCATGTCAGCCAATCAATTTACACCCCTCCATAAAGGTATTAGGGCAAGGCTCCCATTCATGCCCTCAAGGAACTTTTTGTTGGCATTGGTGGGCATAACTGCACACTCAGACAATCTTTGTAGATACAATGAAATGGATCACTGCCAAAATCAATCTCAAAGTGAGAAAAAAAGGGATGGTATTATATATAAAACAAAATATATACAAATATTGTAATATATACAATAATATACTATTTTTCTATATTTTTATATGGTATATATATTTATTTTAATTTATATTAATATGATATTGTGATGATGAGATTTGCATGAGCTTAACATAATTACATATTGACAAATGGTGCACACTTGTGCAAAGTTGGGCCCATTCCCCAATTCTTCACCACACATTCAACTATAAGTCTATATCTTATCCGCATCCGCATATTCCTATACATTCGCCATTTATCATTCATATTAGTTCCCCCATGTGAAATACTCATTCCTCACTTTAATATTTGCATTTCCTTGTCTCAAGTCAATCCTACAATGCACAGGATAGGTCCCACACCATGTATAATTGAACCAAATTTCAAATCTTTGTTGACTCCCACCTATTCCACTACATGTTATGAGCCTACTAGGTACACATTTGCACAATTAATTGTTGTCTTGGTGTTGAAAGCGTTCAACGTGCATTAGTTCAAGAGCAATTCAATTTCCAAAATCATATGCATTGAGAAAAGAATCATTTTAGGAACACTTCACTTTTAAGCCATAAAACAAACCTACTTCTACATTAAATCATTCTAGGGTATTCACATTACTTAAGAGTGTTGTCTTCAATCATTTCCAAACATTTCCATGACGATAAAGTCCATCCAATCAAGAGGCTGACATAGGAGAACTTGTACCTTGTGATTTGGCGATTTCCTAAAAGTATTTTTCAATTCTATACTACCTATCCTTACACCAGACCAGACATCAAATTTTCAGATAACGCAAGTCACAAGAGTCCACAGTCAGCTGGTTCAAATCTGTGTATCACAAGTCAAAATTATGGTGCTTGGAATCAACTGTCTGGCACAAACAAATGATCTACCAAATTCTAAGAGAAACCAAATTCAAATTTAGTCATTCTACTTCAACCACATATAAGAAGTATTCTGAGTTAGTTCAAAAGTTATCATCAAAACAGGAGGTAGGCTGTCTATTGACTAAGTGTATATATTTTTGTTATTTCTAGATTTCAAAGTTCTATTACATGATATATTCCAGCTATAAATTAGGTTAATTAATTGTCATATTCATTAAACCTAATTTTGGTAAAGAATTCCATTTATTTCTTTATAAAATCTTGAATAATTTATCAAACTCATATTTATAAAATCTTAAATTAATTACTTTATTACATATATTTATAATATAATAATATACTACATATTATATGTATTAATTTATTTATTGATATGTATTTATTACTTTATAATATATAATGTATATATATATATATATATATATATATATATATATATATATATATCTAATAAATTATTATATATTTCCTATATATGTCATATTCATTATATATCAGCTAAATCCAACCATACATAACCAGGGGAAAAAAATCAGTGAACTGCAGGCAGCAGAACCCAACCAGCAACATAGCTTGACAAAATACATGTCTCTCTTGAAATTTTGGAAAATCTAAAGAAGATTGATCGATTATCCCTCATACATATATATCTACACCTTATATCAGCCATTAAAAGTTACTTCCAATACTGCTCCCTGATCAATTACTATGTGTGTTGGACCTACCCAAAAGACTCCACAAAGCACTATCATCTAGTGCACACCAGCCCCAAGCAAAACATCCATTATTTCACTTGAATCCAACATATGCCTCTCTTGAGTTTTGGAAAATCCAAAGAAAATTTTAGATTAATCATCTATACCCCATACACATATGGAGTTACACCTTCTATTAGCCATCAAGTTCCTTCAAATACTGCTCTCATATCAAAAAGAGAATTAGAGATTCTAGTGCACACCAGCCCCAAGCAAAACATCCATTATTTCACTTGAATCCAACATATGTCTCTCTTGAGTTTTTGAGAATCCAAGGAAGATACCCCATACATATATGGAGTTACACCTTCTATTAGCCATCAAGTTCCTTCAAATACTGCTCTCATATCAAAAAGAGTGTTAAATCTCTAATTAATTTGTTGTCACACAAAGTACTCTCATCTAGTGCACCGGCTCCAAAAAAAACCATCCCTTATTTCCCTTGAATCCACCCACTCTTCCAACATTAACAAAGACAGAATTCTGCATAACTGCCATGGAAGATGGTTCCCCCAGGGCACCCTCCTCCCATCCAACACATTGGCAAGGGCAGACATTTGCATTCTACAGATTTGAGATGTACAACTACATATTTTAAGATTAATAGAATACTATTCTGATTACAGTTATTTACGGTAATATTTATCTTTGTTGGATTGACCCTATGTTTTTTCTGCCTTGTGCAGTGTTCCAAGGGGGCACAACTACATATTTTAAGATTAATAGAATACTATTCTGATTACAGTTATTTACAGTAATATTTATCTTTGTTGGATTGACCCTATGTTTTTTCTGCCTTGTGCAGTGTTCCAAGGGGGCGCACCCCTGGATCTGGGTGACCTCCCAGATGTCCAGGGCACTTTGTGACTTTAAGGGGACACCCTGTCCCTTTTCCCCTTTTTTGAACATTTGGAGGACATCCCCTAGATGTCCCATATAAAGGTGCGACCTAGGGACTTCTTGGCAATCCTTTTGTTTTATCATTTTGGGGATTTCTTGCCACCCCATATTTTTGGTGTTTTCTGAGATTTCTTAGCATCCCTTGGCCGTCCCTGACATCAAACACATAAAAAACGGCAAAGATAATAAAAATACATAACCCAAAATATCTTTTAAAACCCATGCTTTCCTCTTCCTGTTCTTCTCTTTTCATCTTCATTTCTTTTTGGGTGAAGGCAAAACAGCAATGAGCATGGGTTTTAAAAGAGAGGAAGAGGTGCGATTTCCTAGATATCAATCAGACAATCGCTTTGAATTCTGAGCTTGTTGCTCAGTGTACCTATGTACCATACACAATGCAACGTTTCTTTTTTTGGCATTTCTATATGTAGATTCTATTATTTTTCTGATTCAGATTTGTGTTAGAACTTGATAAAATACAAACATGTTTTTTTGGATTGAGCAAACAATGTTGATATCTCCTTTTGCCTTTTGGCAAAGACATAAAAACGGATGTGGAACGAGCAGCCTATCATGCTTATAATTTTCAGTCTATCAGATGGATTATGGTATCAGTGAATTGTAATTATACTTACTCTTTAGAATATCAGCTTCTTTTGGTTCGTTTGTTACTTTTAGGCCCATTTTATCTTTTTGTATTAGAATTTGTTTTAACCCAAAAATTTGTAAAAAAAAAAATGTCATCCACAAAATCCAGAAAAAAAAAATATCTTACCCAAAATCCAGAATAAAGACTTTGCCATCCCCAACATCCAAAAAATAACTGCCTTCCCCAACATCCAGAAAACATTTGCCATGACTGGAAAAATGTTCCCCATCCCTGCATCCCCCCCTGCCCCAGAATTTTGAATGCTGATTCTATTTAATTTTCCAAAATACAATTGTAATACATCATCCCCAGGAATTTCCTCGTTTCCTTATTATTAGTGGACAGGCAAGATCCATTTCATAAATTGGCTGGTGATCATAAAAGCACAAGCTTATTTTATGTATCTTCATATGATTAAAGATTGCACAGTTCTTCCAAAGGCAATCCCCTCTAGAAGAGTGTTGGAAGGACCTGAAATGCCATCTTCACCAACAGCATTTTTGTTGGTTTTTTATCTTGTATTCCACACCAAGCACAATTTTGCCCATAAAAATTCACCAACATAAAATATCATGTTCAGAACAACAGAGAAACAAATAGTCAACACTTAACAGACTCTTATTGAAAAATCAGTGCACCTCAAATTGTCTCAGGCCTCCTGAGCTTTGAATGTTGTCTCCGACAGCATATGAGTAACCTTGATCTCCATTGTCACTGCCATGCATTCGCCTTATCAGCTTCTCACTAGCCTTTCTTGCCTCTGCAGCTTTATTCAATGCATCTTCAGTTTCCATGAACTGCTGTACATGGGCTTTCTGCATACAAATAGATAAATGTTTCAAACTCAATTCAATAGAAATGGATATTTACTTCCATCAAAAACAATAATTAACTCAGAACATAATCTTACGGTAGCAAGTCCACAGAAAATCTAAGTTTCACATTAGGAGAATTTCCTTCTCCAAATATATGTCATTTTGATGCATACAACCACCAAACTATTGACAATGCTACTTAAAATTATAGAGATATGTCTCTGTGCTAATAAGATCAAAAGAAATATTGCTCAAAAATAGTCCTGTGATATGGAACTTGTAACAAAGATATAATGCAACTAAATGATATTCCCATCCTAAAAGAGGATTGATTACAAACACTACAAGATATAAGTTACTTTAAAATTGTTTCCAAGATATCTAACATGAGTGGGAATATTCACTCAATATTTTGCAGATGAACATGCACCATAGCAAAGAACATGTCTTTGGATTTTTTATTTTTAAATCAGATAGAATATTTATAATCAGAATACACAACTTAAGAGAAGAGAAAATCACTGCAACAGCCAGGGAACCACAACTAACATTTCACTCAGCTCTAATTCACTTTCCAAAATTCTACAATCCAAAATGTAACTGATTCCCTTCAAAAAATTTAAAGCCAAATCTGCAAAAAAAAAAATCGTTTAGGTGTACAATCACTTCCAGTAGACTCTCTTGAATTATTTCCAAACGATCACACTTCTGTTGACTAATCCTAAAATATTCGCACTAGAATTTTGTTTTCAAAAGTTTTTAGGCAAAGAATTTCTATTTTTCTCAATAAGTGCTGACATTTTTCCCCAAAAGATGCCAAAATAAGTTAAATCCAGAAAAATAATAAGTTTGCCAATGACCTTTCCCCAGCCCTTCTTGCAGATATGTTGCAGCATGAGAATCTGTCATTTGAAATATTGGGTTGTAATCACCCCACACTTATGTATATTGTCAAATTAAAATAGACTTTAAGGTTAAAGTCCCTGGTTAAAGGTTATATATATGATGTTCCTTCTTACAATTTCAATCTTACTTTTAAAAGGTTGGAGCTTGTTCATGCTTTATGGTTGAATTTGATTTCTCATTGATGAGACGCGCTTTGGGAATGATCTCCTGGCTCTTACATAAAACCTTTTTTAGTTCAGGTAGGTTCTTTGCAGCTCCTTTGTAGTTCTCGTGGTTCAAGGTGATTGTCAAGGCTTCATAGGATTGTAGTGGACATTTATGCTGACTACTTCATTTTAATGTTATCTTTCCTATTTACGGAATGTTGTAGTTTGGACTCTAGGGGACTCAGAGATTTGTCAGTTTCAACTGTTGTTCTTATGATTGTTAATGAGCACCAGCTCTAAGTGATTGAATACTGATTGAGTTATCACTAAGATTTTGATGTCATGCCAGCTTTGAAAGAGATTTTTGCTGCTATAAAGTATGAAAGAGATTGTATCCTAGTTGGTTTCAAGAATTGCCCCTTTGAGAGGTGTTTGCAAGATGCCATCTTTTCTGTTCCCTCAAGTACAGTATTAAAAGGAATGTCGGTGTATATTCAACATATTTTGTAAATTTGCCATGTCAAACCCCTTGGATCTCTAGTTATGGATTCAACTTATGGGTTCAACTTTGAGGTTAGGGTTCTTTTCTCCACACCAGATTGTGGTGTTCCTTGGAATTATAGTTTACTAGTCCCCAAAGGTTATAAGTTTGTGGTAGCTTCAATCCACTTCGGCCTAGGTTGGATATTCATAAGGTAGGTTCATCATGGCCTATCTTTGTAGATAACAAAGGAACAAATGTGCTAGAACCATGAAAGATCATGCAACTTCACATGTATAAGTGAAGTTTGTTCCTCGTTAAGATCATCTTGATCAGTAGCTATAGTGATCAGTAGCTATAGTGATCATAAGTGCTATAATGATTATAAGTTTATGGTAACTTTTGGCCTAGTTTGGATATTCATAAGGTAGACTCATCATAGCCTACCTTTGTAGATAACAAAGGAACAACATGTGCTATAACCATGAAAGATCATGCAACTTCACAAGTATAAGTGAAGTTTGTTACTCATTAAGATCATCTTGATCAGTAGCTATGGTGGTCATAAGTGTTATAATGATTATTGTACCTCACTTTGACCACTTCATGTAATATTCTCTCTTTCTCTTTATTATTAATGTGTATAATAGATTGTTACATTCCTTTAGAGTTTATTCATATTACACAATAATAACTGCCACAAAAATAAGAATCTAACTAAAATGTGACCACAAAAGCTCTAATCAATTAACAAAATAAGTTTCATACTTATTTGTCTGCTTTCTCTTCTTGCATTTGAGGAACTTTAATTGTTTTATCATTTGCCAGTTTTGCCTCAGCTTTTTGTGTTTTGCCACATTAATCATTCTGGGACCCATGACAGATATTCAACATTGACACTAGAAATTCACAAATAATAAGAGTAATAAATAGAAATCAAAAATCAAGCTAGAAATAAATAGATAATATAGTAGCATCCATGGGAAGAAGAAAATGACTATAGGAATCTCCGAAAAATACTTGTAGTGACATGGAAAACTAAAGTGTGCCAATAGAGTTAAATGAGATACCAGAGCTGGAGGATCTTATAAATAGAAATAATAAGTGATTGCTAAAAAGGAAAAAATTGTGCATCTTAGAAGGGAGAATTTTCACAGAAATACCTGTCTCTCACGAAGTTGATTATATGTTCCATTGCTTCTACTTTGAGAATATGAACTCCCATCAGGAGATGTAGCATCCATTACTCTATTATTCTCATATTTGTACCTGTATGAGAAAATAATATAAAACATAATAGACATGGCATAGTCAATAAAAAGTAATTTGCTAGCAGTTTATTCATCTAAGGCATTAAATCCTTGTAAAAGGTATATGAAATGCTTTTTTATAAGATATGATAATCGTTGGTCTTTAATAGCATGATCCATTAACAAAGCCTAAAATGCCTATGTTAGAGTAAGTAGCACAAAAGAGAATTCCCCAGACATGTTACTCAGACATTAAGTAATCAAAGTGGGCCATATTGCAAAATGATAATTTATTTTCTCATCAATATTTATGAGGAGTAAGCACAATGAAATAATTAAGCGATCCAGCAGTTAGAATTGATTCTGCATCCATTGTAAAAAGTATATGAAATGCTTTTTTATTGGATAGGCTAATCGTTGAACTTTGATAGCATGATCCCTTAACAAAGCCTAACATGTGTATGTTAAAGTAAGTAGCCAAAAAAAAAATTCCCCCAAAATGTTACTCAGACATTAACTAGTCACAGTGAGACATATTGCAAAATGATAGTTTATTTTTTGATTAATATTTATGAGGACTTAGCACAATGAAATAATTAAGTAATCCAGATGTTAGGATTCAATACACTGCTCGTAAAAAGTATATGAAATGCTTTTTAAGTATGCCAATGGTTGGTTTTTAATAGTATAATCCATTAACAAAGCCTAAAATGAGTATGTTAAAGTAAGTAGCAAAAAAAAAAGAGAGCCATATTGCAAAATGATAATTTATTTTCTGATTAATATTTATGAGGACTAAACACAATGATCTAATTAAGTAATCCAGCTCTTAGAATTGATTATAAACCCATTTAAAAATTATATGAAATGCTTTATTATTGGGTATGCTAATGGTTGGTCTTTAACAGTATGATCCATTAACAAAGCCTTAAATGTGTATGTTAAAGTAAGTAGCAAAAAATAAAATAAAAACAATTCCCCAGACAGGTTACTCGGACATAAAATAGTCGTGTTGGGCCACATAGCAAAATGATAATTATTTTCTGGTTAATATTTACAAGGAGTAAGCACAGTGAAATAATTAAGCAATCCAGCCATTAAAATTTACACACCAACGGCATCTTGTAAGCATGTAATCTTGAAAAAGTCAGAATATTAAAGCAAACCTGTACTCTAGTGCTATAAGGAAATAAATGCAAGATTGCAATCTTTAGTCCCAAAAGATATTTGTTAGGGCTGACAGCTGCCACTCCATAAAATGCACACCATCTAAAGTATAGATCAGAAAAGCATCAAATTTGTTCTGGATTCTGTAATCAAACTATGGTAAAAAAAAAATCTTTCTACCAAAAAAATACTGGAAAAACGATAAAATTTGCTCCAAATAATCAGTTGTCACAGATACTAATCTAAATGTCAGACTCCAACCATAGTCCTTTCTGTCACTTCCAATCTTTGTAAGTCCTTTCTACATATTTCATATACTCTCTAAATCTAAAATCTCAAATTATATCCCCTTAAAAATGTACTGATTGTGGGGCTGCTACTCATTTTTCTTCCCTTGAGATGTGCTATAGAATTCCCTTACATTGAAAGTTTCCCATTTCTAACCATTCATACAAATAATTTTTCTACCTCCTCGCTCCATCTTAAGGGTTTTCCTTCTCGAAGAAAGCTTCCCATTTCTAACCATTCATTAATACAAATCAAATTTTCTACCTCCACACTCCATCTTAAGGGTTTTCTCTCTTGAAGAAAGATTCCCATTTCTGACTATTCATAAATAAAAATTGAATTTCTACCTCTGCACTCCATCTTTAGGGTTTTCTCTCTTGAAGTTATTGTTGCTTATGTAAATTCAATGTTGTACTCAAAATGGATCCCTGCACCACAAATTTGTCTCCATTCTGTTTCTGAAATCATTGATTCTACCTCCCTAAATGTATACTATTTGCATTGCCATTTTACTTAAAGTAAGTAGGCTCCTACTCATTTCCTTGCCCTTGGGATGTGCTATGGAATCCCCTGATGTTATTATTTTCTTCCTCTACACTCTATCTAGAAGATCCTCTGTCTGAAAGTTACTCTCGCTCATGTACTGATCCGTCAGGAGATTTAATTTCAAGCTATTCAAATTAATGTCAGACAAAATCCAGTATGTAGAATAAATCTTTATCTGTCATTCTAATTTTATGCTCATGGTTAAAAAACTAAATTGAAATTCCATCACAGATCTGTCCATCATGATAAATTTGTATCTAAATACCTAAAATATAGATATGCCCATGACTCCCCAGACTGAATACAGAGAAAAACAAGGACAGTAAAAACCAAAAAGAAATACCAACAGCTCACCATGCTATCAAAATCAAAGGGTGGCTTGTAAAAATTTTAACTTCACTACTGATAGCAGGAGATGCTCCAAAGCTCCACAGTAGAAACACCAATAAGTAATAATAAGGGTGATGGGTTGGTGGAGAAAACCCTGAGGTCTGAGAATATATTTGCAAAGTAAAATCTTGAAACAACCAATAGAAATTACCCAGAGCTCATTGGTGATGCAAAATTTAAAATAAAAAAGCCATGCTGATAAGAAAATTGTTTGCAGAAATTTATGGTTATCAGTTGTCTTCAGTTGTGATCAATGCTTTAGACTAAGGATGCTAAATTCTTCATTCCATACTAATAAGGCCCAACAGTAGAAAATATTAGCATTTTGTCTTCAAATGTGACTAAACATAGTAACTACAACCTGACCAAACTATGTCTACCTCAGCCAGAATTGTGGTAATTGTTGAAGGATCTCATGAAAAACTTAAACCCTATTATACCAACACACTCCAGAGTTGCATGGAAATGGATACAGTATCAGAGAAGGATAGAGCATCAGATAAACAATTACGGTAAAAGGTACTGTGTATTTTCAAGACCCCCTGACACAGATATGACTATATACAGTAATTATAAAAAAGTACATATTCAATTATTTATACATCTAAAGGCATAGAACATCAGATTAAAAATATTACTTCTATATATTTTCAGTCTTGCTTTTTATATTTTAGTTTATAGTGTTTATTTTATTCAAATATATTTGTATTTTTAGTGGCTTAAATATATGTCTGTGAAGAATTTTTATTTTTTTTGCAATTTTTTTTTTTCATAACCCTAAACCAGATTCGGCACCAGGCAGTGTTGCACTGTATCCAAACATTATAGCTCAAATATGTGGATGCATTTGAAAACATATCCAGGCATAAAGGCATATCATATCATTTCCTGGTATCCAATATGTAGATATACATATCTGTGAAGTGTAGAGGAAGTATCTGGAAACTCTGAACACAATGCATATTCCTAGAACAAAGCTCTAAGATGTTCTTGTCACATAACAGACCAGTTTCCTTTTCAGATGGCATACATCTGTAGTCAAGAAATTATATGCTGAGTTTCTGAGTGTTGGTGTGAACCTAATAGAGGTTTAACATTGGCCAAGCAGGTCATCTTGGTATAAATTTTCATGGCTGTATACAATTACACTATCAGTTAGTTCATACATTTGCAAAACAAAATCCAAGAATTTTGACAAAACCTAAATCCCTGCCCTGCCATATAAAGAACAAGCACTTTCTGAAATATTAAAATCATGTTCTGTTTATTAAGGAGTCAAGATGAATCAGTATATATAGGCTCAAACTCATTTCATGAGTATAAGAAACAGGATGTTGTTTAAATCTTTCACCACAAGGTCTGAAATTAACAAACTGAAACATAAAACATAACAATTACATATTATTTTAGACATATGATGTTTAAACCTTGTTAGAAGCATTTCAGGCCTATAGAAATCTTTTACTTTTATTACAAATAACATAAAGCAGACAACTGCTTCACCAGGAATTTTTAAAGATAGAGGATTTTAAATAAAGAAAAAGCCTCACTCCACCCTTGTTGTTTTTGAATCAAGAAGCTTATCAAAGCTCACGCTGATAGCAATCAGGGAATCTCCCTGATCGTTCACAATTAAAAATTCATATCATAATAGGACTTTCCTATCAATAGTGTAAAGCTTTAGAAACTTCCGATGGTCAAAATCAGTAACTACAAACAGAGCCAGCAACTACAAAACCTCAGAGGATTCTATCAAAGTGATTGGTAATATAACATCTGATCTTATCAACAGTAAACATCAGCATAACGTATTTTTACATTTAGATTTTAGATTGAAAAAGACATTTCTAATGAAAATACAAGGCCAGCCCATTGTAAAAACCAAAAACATAGTTACTAAAGCTAATGTGAAGATAAAGCAATGATGAAAACAAGTTACTAAAGCTAATGTGAAGATAAAGTAGTAAATGAAAACCTTAATCGCTCAGCATCTGCTCTGACATCAATTTTCTCTGTCTCTCGATTTATCATGTTGACAATTCTGGCTGTGTATGATGTAATCGCACGAAGTAATTGTGGAGGACTCCTCAGGGAATTCAGAGCAATGTCCTTTACATCATCAGGTATTTCTCCATCAATGTCAATACCCAACTTTGAAGTTTCTAAATATGAAAGTCCTTGAACACCTAACCCATCATAAGCTGAAAATGTGTTTCGTATTCTTTCAATAAGATGAGCTGCAAGATACTCGCATGCTTTTCTAATGCTCCTTTCCTGTGCTGTTTCTATAAGAATGAGACCATCTGTGGGTTTATTGCCCTTGACTGTAGCATAAACTGTGTCCTGCTCATTCCGGGCACGCAAAATGTCAGGAGTCACATCTTGCACACCTCCAACTCTCATCTTTTGTGCATCCCTTGCCTGATCAACATACCGATGAAGACGCCGCTGGTATTCTGCAAAAATCTTGGTTGTATCTTCGCATCGTTGTTCATAGGCTTCAAGCATCACCTGCTTATGCCTAATACACAATAAAAACAAGTAAGCTTCTCTTTGGAAAGACATGGCATTGTGTTTAGAAGTTCTTAATCAATGTTTCAAGTTGATTCTTCAGCAATCTCTATACTTTCAAGTCCATTTTTAAGCAGTCTTACATAGAGTAATATGACAATAAGTTTAACTAGTTCTTGACTATGACAGTATGATCTATCTTGTACATATAAAATATATTTGTTTCTGTTTGTGTGGTTTGGGAACTTTTATGCACAAAGCATAGATATTATGTCTATTTTGTTTGTAAAATTTTGCATTCTGCTAATAGGCTAAGAAACTTCCCGGTGAAGCAGGAGGCAGCTATCTTTTGCTATAGAAAGGCCAATTAAGTGCTCAAACTTTCTATCAAGTTTCTATTATGTTACGGTAATAATCATCTTTCAATCAAGCCTTGAAATTGTGAATTACTTGTCATTCACTGTGTAGAGTCATTATTTGAATGTATTACGAAATAATCAGATCTGCAGGTCTGTTAAGCGCAATCAGATTTTGTTCAAGTGTTTCAGATTAAAGATATATATATCTTTACTTCAGCTGTTCTGGGCCTGTTTAGAGTTTGTGTTGTGCTAAACGCCCTAACGGAGGGAAAGATAACTCAATTTAAAGCAGCAGAAATAATTGTAATAGTCAGGTTAATAAGGGGACCTTACATCTGGTTAGGGTAGAACGTAAAACCCTAGGGAACATTACAGAGACGTCATGTATCCCAACGAAAATTCATCGTTAATGTTTTACCTATAAAGGCAGAGGCAAAATCACGAGAATCTGAACAAACAATATAAAATCACAACCTGTAATTTGACTTGTCGTCGAGCATTCTTTTCCGCTGGGATTCTTCCCTGGAAGTTTCTAGCATTCGTCCCTTCAATTCCTTCCGTTGTCTGTGAAGAATTTGCCTCAGTCTCTCCACCTCCTTTTCAGCCGCTTCACGTTCTCTCAAAGCCCTCTCTCGGATTTCGTATGCTTCAGAAGCCTGCCCCCGTTCTAAAACCTCCTTACTCTTCGCAATCTCCGCGGCTTTCCCTTTATTTTTCCCATCAAATCTCCTCCTGCCTTTACTTTTCACCTCCTCCTCCTTAACACGTACATTATTCTTTGACGTTTCCTGCAGGCCAACACCGACGCTAGGCCGTCCATGCACCAGAACATTTCTCTTAATTTTCTCCACAGTTTTCTCCGATTTTACTCTTTGTAAAAGGAAATTCCAAACGGGCAACATATTTCCTCTACAGATTTTTTTGAGATCTTCAGGAGAAGGAAGAGGTTTGTTAGCAGATAAATATTGGCCCTGAGGCCGGTACCCCATTTCCTGCTGTAGCCATTCCAAAATTGCTTCCGCCTGAGGAACGCCGCCGCTTGGGTTCTGCATAACTTTGTATCTATGAAAGCTTATCCGAATTCACCTCAAACCAATGCGACAGATCCCAGACAGATCAAACTCGATCCGAGAGACAAAAGGGCCGCTTTGAAAGTAAATTGGGGGGTATTATGAAACCCTAGCCAATTTATCTTGCCAATTTGGGAGCGATTGCAGCTGATGATTCTGCTGCTGCGGTTGCTGCTACTGTGATAAAGGAATTGAATTGGGCGTCCCATTGACATGATTTATTCCATCGCCCACATAAAAAATCTGTCCATCATATTCCAAACCCTGCCCCTTGTTTATCTCGTTGTCTAGTTAAATCCCGTGCAGTTCAAAGGGACGAGAACGAGCAACTATAATTTATTTATTAATAAATTGATTTGAAATGCGAAGGGGGGTGGTGTGGGCCGGTTGATAGTTTGTCCGTTGAGGGATGCCCTATGATTAATATTTGTTCGTGAATTAAACGCTAAGGCCAAAAAATCCAAAATATTAGCTTAGATGGGCCACTAAATCATGCGTTAGTGCCCACGTCATCGTCACCTCTAACGGTAATCTAGTGGTTGGCCGGCTATGGCTTCATGCAAATACAAGCTACCAAAAACATATATTGAACGTCCGTCTATGAACAGTGCGTGGGACTTTCAAACTCAAGGCAAAGGTGAGCTTGCCATTATAATCATGTGTTAAGCAAGTAATATCCATAAAGGACAAAGAGTTAGATTGGATGGCCTAGATGCAAACTCCACGTAGTAAAGATACCAAATTGGTAAGAGTTGTAGTGATTAAGCAAAAGTTGAAGGAAGTGTAAAGAAAACATAATTGGTTAATTAATTAAATGTTATCAATAAATATATAATTAATACTTTAAATTTTTGGGAGAAATTTATATTGTGTAAGTTTGATTTTTTATGTTGTAAAAATATATAGGATATGGGATGTGTGAGTTTGAGGTGGGAATAAGTGTGTGAATGTAGGTGTAAAGATAATAGTAATAAATAGTGAATGTATAGGAATAAGTGTAGGCATAAATGGGATAAGATCAAAATGTGTAGAATTATGTGTAAATGGGGAGGGGTAGAGGATCAAGGAATAAGCCCAACTTTGCACAAGAGTGTGTCATTTGTCAATATGAAATTATATTAACACATTATATCAAAATGAACCCAAAACTAAATGGGAATTGGCATGGATTTGCAAATCTCACCATTACATTTTGTCCCCATTTTGAGAAGCATGTGAACCCTAAATGAGCATGTATTTCAAACCAAATAAGCACTCACAAACATGCATGTAAAGTAAAAATACAAACATAAAAAAGATATTGGGGTCTATGTAAAGTAATGGACTTGATTGGATGCATTTGTCTTCTTCCATCCTCGACATATGTGCTCCATGAGAATTCATAAAACAAAGAAAAGATGTGCAATGAGTAGCTTCTAGCACATAAGTAAAAATAAGCAAAACTATAAATTGATTTTATTATCTATGAACATGAGAGAGAGAGAGAGAGAGAGAGCAAGAGTGGAGACAATAGGGTTAGAAAAAATTACATGTACAAAAAATAGTGTGGTAATGCTCTACCTAGTGTAGTCAATGTAGGATGGCATGGCATGGCATGTTGGGTGTTTCTATGTGATGTGATCAAGATCCATCTAGATATGGTGAATAGTCTTTATATAGACACTTATAACTATTTGCAATCTAACAAGAGAATGTTAGTGACAAAATATACACCTACAATTGGTTGCAACCATCAAATGCAGTGAACTAGAGAGGGAGTAATACTATATGAAATGTAAATTAGACCATAGATAAGTATATAAGAATATAATTCATTAAAGTAATGTGAATTGACTACATTATGTGACAAGAAAATAAGACATCTTGAATGATAAACATGGTAGCCATATGAGATGGGGATAATCATGGACAAATGTGAATTTACCCCCAACAAAAGCAAATAAACAGGGTGTGTGACCCTAATAGCAAATAAAAACATGTAAGTTGATATAACACAAAAATTATATGCCCTTAATGTGGCTCCAAAGTGCACAAGCACGTAATGGTATGGACAAGGCATGAAGTCCATATCGATAGCATAGCTCAAGATACATGAAATATTAGGCATTGACATGTGTTTGATAGTGTGAGGAAGGTGATGGTGTCCTCAATGTGACTCTCAACGCATGATGAGGCATGCAAACACACAATAAGATAAGGAAGGTTCAATTGTTCCTAATCTGAGAAGATGGAACTTAGTACATGAGAAGTCATGTGGGTGCAACTATGTAAGATATGATTGTAAGAATGTAGTGTAAAGTGATTGTCCCTACATGGGCAAGGTAGTGAGATAAGACTTGATGAATGTTATGAGCATTAGAAATTTAAAAAATGATGTATAACCACTTGAATGGTGAGGTATCAATGTTCCTTAGTTGATGGATAAATGTAAGGTGATGGTTACAAAAGATTAATCATATCAAAGGATCATCATGGAGGCGCACATAAAGAAAATGTGCTCATAGAAGCATATGTGAAGCTAGTTGTCCCCAAAGTGAGCCAAATGGCAATATAATCCTCATAATAATGCATAAAAAGATGATAAGTAATAAATTTAACTACTCCCAATGTATAACAATCAACAATAATATTGACACAAATGCATGTTTTTATTGGGTCTCATATCAATTTTCAAGAGTGAAGAAGCCAAAAGTGTGCCAAAGCAAGGCATCTTATCTCCGACTGCAAATCCACTGTCAGTCAGGAGTTTAAGGACAATGTGATAAATCCTACTACTTTATCTAAGAATGTTCTGAGACCGCCAGGTGACTCTGGGTTCATTCCCCCAGGTGCTGATCAATCACCTGAAAATCCTCCCCACCCACCCTCCCCTGTTGGTCCACCTCTTGCATTAACTGACCCTAGTGACTCATTGGAGTTGGCTGCTAATCCCCTGTCTTTGTCTCGGGACCCTGACTCTTCGGCTGTTGATCCCTTGTTTGTGGGGGCCTCTGGTGGGTTTCCTATTCCTAGCGCTTCGACTATTGACCCTCTGGTTTTGGCTGTCGCTTCGGGGACCCGTGGGGCTTTGATCGAGGATGGTGAAATCTGGGAAGAAGAGAGCTTTGGTATGATTGAAGAGTCTACTGAAAGTTTGGGGAGTTTAAAGGTTGAGAAAGTTGAAGATGAAGGGATTTGGACTACACCCAAGAAGAAAGGAAGGAAGAAGAAGGCAGATGTAGGAGGGGAATCTAAGCCAGGGAGACCTTCTCAGAGATACACTAGAACGAGAGAAACGACAAATGAGATTGCCCTGGGTAAGCAGAGGACATTGGATGTGTCCTCACAAAAAGGTTAGAAATGAGGATTATGTCATGGAACGTTCGTGGGCTTAATAGCTCACACAAACAATGTGCCTTGAAGGACTATATAGTGGAACATAAGATTGATGTTTGCCTTCTTCAAGAAACTAAAATGTTGATGGTTAATTTTGATAAAATTGCAATTTTTTTCTGGCCTAATGCTTCATATGTCTATAGTGATGCCGAGGGAGCTTCAGGGGGTTTGGCTGTGCTTTGGAACCCATCTTGTCTACTGGGTTCTGAAATATTTCATTGTAAAAATAGTGTAGGGGTTTTGTCCTCTTATCTTGGAGAAGCTTGGTCCATAGTTAATATATATGCTCCTAATCAGAGGAACTCGAGGAGTATTTTATGGAATAACATGGTGGCTAAGATTAATCTGAATATGGGAGGTCGTTGGCTTGTTGTTGGTGATTTTAACTCTCCCCTGTATTCGTTTGAGAAAAGTGGTGGCCTTCTGGATTACACTGACAGCATGTCGAATCTAGCTAATTTTTTGAATTCTTTGGGTTTAGTTGATATTGAGCTCCTGGGCTAGATTTACACTTGGTCTAATAGACGAGCTGGTGGTGACCTGATTCAGGTCCAGCTTGACCGCTTCCTCTGCTCTCCTCATTGGACTAATGTCTTAGACGCCAACCTAATAACCTTGCCCAGGATGGTCTCTGACCATAATCCTCTTCTGCTGACCACTAACATTCGTCCTGCTGTTGGTCCCTATCCTTTTCGTTTTGAAATAATGTGGAATGCTCACCCCGATTTCAAAAAAAAATTGTTGAATGGTGGAATATTCCTGTCCAAGGATCCCCTATGTTTAGGATCTGTTTTAAACTTAAACATATTAAACTAATGGTAAAAGGATGGAAAAAGAATATGTTTGGGGATGTGTTTCAAAGGAAAAAACTACTTGAAAGAAAGTTGAGGACCTTACAGAAAAATATGGATGAGGGTGATGACAGTCAGCAGACCCACATCCAGGAACGGGAAGCTAGAATGGGATGGGAATGGGTCCTAAAAAATGAGGTCTTCTGGAAACAAAAATCTAGGGTCCAATGGCTGAAGGAAGGAGATAGGAACACCTCCTTCTTTCATGTTTCTGCCATCAAGCACATGAAAAGGAATCAAATTTCTAAATTGACAAATGCCACAGGGGATGTGATTTCAAATCAAGCTCAAATTGGGATCTGTGTAGTTAACTATTTCTAGGAGGCTTTTTCAACCCCGGCTGAGGCGCCCAACCTAGCTTTGGACTGTGCGATTCTCCATCACCTCCTTGCCTCCATCTCTCAGGAAGACAATTTGGGAATCCTCAGGACTGTTTCCATGGAAAAAGTTCGTTTGGCTACCTTTAGCATGGGGGCTTTCAAAGCTCCGAGGCCAGACGGTTTTCCTCCTGCTTTTTTTTAGATTTTTTGGGATACTGTGGGCGGGGACCTAGTGCTTGCGGCCAGGGACTTCTTCAAATCCGGTAGGATTCTCAAACAATTGAACCACACTTTCATTGCTCTTATCCCCTAGATTAGTGAGCCACTTTCTATGACTGATTTTCGACCTATTAGTCTTTGTAACATCTTTTATAAGATCCTTCTTAACTGCATCAAACCTCTCCTGGAAAAAATTATTAGTCACACTCAAAAGGGGTTTGTCCCTAGGCGACACATTCTTGATGCCACTTTGACAACCCATGAACTGCTCCACTCAATGGATAGATGTAACAATGTGGGGATGGCTCTCAAGCTTGACATTTCCAAAGCTTATGATAAAGTGTTGTGGGACTTTATCCCAAAGGTCTTGGCTAAGTTTGGCTTTAACAGTTCAGTCACCAAACTCATTATGGAATTTGTTAGCACTACCAAGTTCTCGGTTATGATTAATGCATCCCCCTGTGGGTTCTTCTCTGCTGGTAGAGGGCTCAGACAAGGAGACCCTTTGTCCCCCTATCTTTTCATTATGATTGTTGATGTGATCAGTAGGAATCTCACGGGTCTGCTGTCAGAGGGCTCCATTTCGGATGTCAAAACGGCTTCCTCTCTAAATCCGATTGTTATGCAACAATTTGTGGATGACACCTTTCTATTTGGGAAGGCCTCGGTGGTGGAAGCCAAGAAATGGAATGTTTGTCTTAAGAACTATGCATCTTGCTCTGGTCAAAGCATCAATTACAATAAAAGCAAGATTTATTTATTTAATTGCATGCCTAATTTGAAATATAGGGTGATTGCGGTTTTGGGATGTGTTGGTGATTCTCTCCCGTCGGTGTATCTTGGGCTCCCCTTCACAGTTTAGGAGGTACCCACGGAGTTCTGGAATTCGGTTCTAGAAATGATTCAAAGGAAGTTGGTTGGGTGGAAGGGCTCTTTGCTAAGCCATGCTGGAAAACTCTTACTGCTCACTGTGGCTATCCAAGGTATCCCCACTTACTTTCTATCCATTTTTAAGATGCCTAAGTACATTGTTGATAAATTTAAAAGAATTCAAAAGAATTTCCTATGGTCCGGTACTGAGGAAAAAAAGAAATTCACTTTGGTGAAATGGGAAGGGGTCTACCAGGCTAAAAATTGTGGTGGGCTTGGAATAAGGAAGATTGTCAACTCTAACAGGGCTATGATGGCCAAGGTTGGTTGGGACCAATTAAGGAACACTAAGGACTGGTGTAAAAATATAAATGCCAAATATCTCTAGAACAGACCCTTGATTGATTGTCTTTCGGAACCTCACCCTCAGGGCTCTGTTGTCTGGAGGAGCATCTATAGCATACAAGGTCTGCTAAAGAAAGGGATTAAATGGAAAATGAGAAATGGGATTAAAATCAGGTTCTGGGAAGATACTTGGCTTATTGACTCCTCTTTGGCTTGCTCTGGCTTTGGGGTGGTAATGGGAGCGGCTCAAAGTTTCTTTGGCATACATATCAGTGACTATGTTTTTGGACCTCCCAGAGCTAGGATTTGGAAAGATCTTACCCTTTGTTGCCCCCATTCTCATGACCTTTGTTATCTTGCTCAATCCCTTCAGGTGATTCTCTCTAGCACCAGGTTTCCTTCCTATGACAGAGAGGATGAGTTTTTTTGGACTTTAGATAAATAGGGGGATCTCTCTATGCAGTCAGCTTACAGACTGCTGACTAACGAAATTTTTGTTGTGGAACCTTGGAAGAAGGTTTGGAATCGTCACATGATCCCTAAAATTATTTTTTTCTGGTGGACGGCCTATCATAACAGGATTCTAACCCAGGACAACCTGAGGATTCGAGGTTTTGGTTTTCCCAATAGATGTTTCCTTTGCAAGAATGGGGAGGAAACTGTCAGTCACCTTTTATTACACTACCCGTATGCTGCTGAAGTTTGGGGGCTAGATTTTGAAAAACTTGATGTCCCTTGGGTTATGAGCAAGGACCTTTTATCATTTATTCTGGGTTGGTATGGCCTATTTGTCCACCCTCTTCCGAGTGAAATTTGGAAGCAGGTCCCCCCTATCTTAGGTTGGTGTTTATGGAAGGAAAGGAATAACAAGGTTTTTAGGAATATTGAGAGGAGCCCCAAGGAGGTGTTTGGCATTGGAGTTAGGCTCATTGAGGAGAATATCTCTCTCTTTAATGGGAAACTCCCGGAGATAGGGCCGATGGATTACAAAATAAAAATGGCTAAGGAATGGCACCAGGACTTAAAGGCTAACTCCTTTGATAATTCGAAACTTTTAGCTAAGAAAAATACTAAATGGGAGCCTCCTGATAGAGGATGTTTTAAACTTAATTTTGATGGGGCTGCTAAGGGCAACCCAGGTAGGGTAAGTATTGGTGGAGTTATTAGAGATTCTATGGGAGCTTTGGTGGCGGGATTTGATGGAGGCATCGGGTTCCAGTCGACTTTAGTGGTGGAGGCTCGTGCGCTGCTAATGGGCACCAAAATTGTTGTTTCTCTGGGGATTGCTTATCTCCACATTGAAGGAGACTCCAAGTCGGTTATGGATGTTGTGAATAAAGACAGATTAATTGGTTGGAATACAAAGGATATCTTGTTCGATGTCAGCTTCTTTTTATCCAAATTTAGGTATAAAAAGGTGACTCATATCTTCAGAGAAGGCAACCATGTGGTGGATGCCTTGGCTAATCTTGGCTTGAGCTGGGATTCAGCTAAATGTTGGAGGAAAAAGGAAAGGCTTCCGCCAAATATTCAAGCGTTAATCACGCGGGAACAAGGTTACCATGGTTTGCAATGATTTTTAATCTTTGGTTGACGGGAGCTTAATGGGGGGCCCACTGGATTTTTTTGGGGATTTGGTGCATGAGTGTCAACATTGAAATGGAGTACAGGTGGAGGTTTCCTGGAAAAGATCTGCGTGTGTGGGGCACGGAAAGGAGGATCCATGTGTTTGTCCTTTGGACATGGTGGATGGGGTCGGGTTCTAAGGTTACGGTGAGGTGGCGGGGTTGGGACTTAAGAGATGGTTACAAGTATAATTGTGGCGGCTTGATGATGGATAGGTGGAAGGACGTGACTTCATTTTATCTGAGGAGTCGTACTGTGCGATCTATTCCCTTGGGTATTGTTGGATTTCTTGTTTTATCTCCTCCTTGCATTTGGGGGTGTGAATGTATTAATAATGATTTGACTATTCATGATGGGAGATGGCCTCCTTCTAGGGGCTTTGGGCCAATTAGTTTAGCGCAGGACTCTTTTGGCTCAATTTGGATGGTTGTTAATTTTAGTGATTCGACCTTTCTGCATAGTTTTTTGTGTATTCCCTACATGTCCGCCAATTCTTGCCTTCTTGGTCGTAATCATAAATTCATTAATTTCTGTGTCAAATCGCCCTGTGGTGATTTTCCTCTCCGCACGTGTGACCTATACACGGGTTTTATTATCCTCCATTGTATTCCTTGCCTTAACTATCACATTGTGATTATTATTCGCAACTGCTACAATTAGTATTTTTTGCTTTTTTTTTGAGTTTTCTGTGCAGGTTGGTAGTATGGGTGATGAGTGGGTTAGGACTGAACCTGACAACTGTGAGGAGTTTCGGAACAACCCTTTGTTTTGGCACATTTGTGTGGAGGGTGGCATTGCTCCGCTTATGGAGTGCTTGGTCGGCCATGATCCTATCTTATCAGGTCAGTTTGCCAGTTCGTGGAAGGACATACGGGTCTCCATTGGTGGTATATCGTTCGAAATCAGTGAGGAATTTATAGCGCAGGCTATGAGTTTGCTGAGCTCTGGGAAAAAATACCCCAAACACACCAAGAAACCGGACCATGAAAGCTTAAAATCCTTCTTCAGAGGTGAGGAGGCCCCGGTGCGGAACCAAGCGGGGTTTGAGAGGGATGCGCTCCTGAAGCCCTGGGACCAGGTGTGCATGGCACTAATGAAGTATGTTACTTTGGAAGGTAGATTTAAAACATGTTTCTTTTACCATTTCCCTCTGATAAATCACCTTAGACATAAAATGCTACTCAATTTCCCATTTTTTCTTTTAATGGACCTTGAATTCTCTGTCGACAAGTGCAAAGAGTCGGCTAGCCATAACCCCTATGATCTCTCACCGCTCCCGCTCCATCAGGGACTTATCCTGAGACTATATCACTTTCATCTTGCCCTTTGTCCGCCTAAAGCCATCACGGCAGTCCGCATTGAGAACATTGAACCCCTTTCAACTATGCATATTTCCTCGATTGAGACCAATAGCCCTCCTCGGAAGTCCAATTCAAGCATTGTGGGGAATCCTAAAGCCAAATTTGCCACCAAAAAACTTAAGGGTGGGTTGGGAAAGGCCCATGGAAGCGCGGCGAAAGGACTCTGTGAAATAAAAGCCACTTAGGATGACTCGACTTACAAGGCCACTTCAACTAAAAAAGGTAAGGAGAAATGCATGCTGGCCCTGACTGCTAAGGATGGCAAGGGCAAGAATGTTGTTAGGAAATATTCTAGAGGGGATACGGTTGTGGGGACCACGGAGATGATTGGAGGGGAAAATGCCAGGAGGAGATCCGGGAGGCTGGCCTAGAACAACAAGAAGAGGCTAATTATTGAAGACTCCGAGGAGGAGCAGTCTAACAACAAAGGTTACAAGGAAGAAGATTATGAAGATGAGGAGGAAGAAAATGTGGAGAGGCCCCAGTTTACTCCAATGGACAGCAAGCTTCCTATTGATGGCTCTGCCTCTCATTCTCCGCATCCCCTGGTGGATGAGCCTAAAGAGGTTCAAGGGACTATGGACGTTGGGGTGGAATCATGTGATGTGGTAAAGAGAATGGACACTCTTGACAAAAGGTTTTGGGGGTTAACCTGCTTCACCATAAAATTGGGTCACTTTGTCACGAGCACCCTGTGTAATGCTATAAAGGAGGAGCTGGAGGGGAACAACAACCAGGAGAACAAAGAATGGGTGGGTGATGAGGTGGTGGACCTCCTGATTAAAAACTGGGACAACGCCAGTTAGCTGCTGGGTATGTGCAGGATCATCATGGAAAAAATAGGCCCTTAACTGGCAATAAAATTCAGTAAATCAGAGTTAGGCAACTTGACATAAAAATTTGAATAAGTTATCTATATTATCTCAAAAGTATGTAAGAATAGAATCTATAGAAAATTGAATGTAGTTTCTAAGCTACTAGGTTTTTTATAAAAAAAAAAACTATTCGGTGAAAATTTGAAATTTCAATGCAGTAGTACTTAAATTTTAGGGAAAAAATAAGAAGTAGGTGTCTGTCTAACCACACTAACCACAATAAAATGATAATATTTATTTTATAATATTTTAGATATAAGTAGGGGACTCATGTCTCGATGTGATGCATATTTTTTTGTAATTTTTTTCCAAGTAAATAATTAATTATGATTTTTTTATTACAAATTTTAAAAAATATAAAAACTCATATGTCTAACCACTTTAACTTGGTCAAAACTTCATGAAATTCAGTTTTTTCTTTTTTAATCCTATAGTATGCAAAGCATAGAATGTGACACATGTTTTGGATTCGAAAAATGTGATACCGTTTGAAAGTTATAGATGTTTTTCAATCAGCCTATCAATCAGGACTTTAATCGTAATTCAAATAGAAAATGAATAATAATAATTTATTAAATTCAAAGTAAAGAATAATTTATATTGGTGGAAAGCTGGGAATCTCCTTTAAAAACCCTTTTCATTTCATCAATTTTGAGTAAAAAAAAAAGTCGTCAGCCACATGGGGCATCATATCACTTAGATATCGCCACTTTTTGGCCCATCATGATCCTGCACATACCCTGCTCCCTGTGCCTATCTGTCGGTTGTTGCTCTATGGTTGTTGTGCTACCTTTGGGCTATTTCTGTGTTTTTTTTCCTTTATGTTAGTTGTTTAGTCTTGTTCCTTTTTGGCCCTAGTGGCTCGTTGTGAAGGTTTCAACGCCCTGAAAATGCTACTTAACTTTTCAAAAACAATGAAAGGTCTTATCCAATTAGTTGAAAACTTTCTATAAAGTCTTTTCTTGTCATTTAGATTGTTAAGATTGACACAAAAAACCAAATTTTCTAATTAAAAGTGTCATTGAACTTTCCCTTGCTATAATAATTATTTAGTTGCCAATAATATACTCATAAATTATTTAATGTATTTACTCTTCATCCAATAAGTAGTTCAAGCTCTTGTAAAAAATGTTCTTGATATGTATAATCATTAATATATCACAAGGGAAACACATAGCAATAGTACTTTGAGCTCAAGTTGCATGATGGCCTCTTTAGGTCATAAACTAATCAATCAGGTGAAAATACCATAAGATTGCATAAACTAATGTAATATGCCCATAATGTAAGGATAAGTTTTGTATGCCACTTCATACCATATTTATCAAAAAAATATAAATATTTATTCAATATTTTTATCTGTGGCTTCCACTTTTTTATTACCTTATGGATAATATGGAGTGGAAAATCTCTATTGAATATGGATCTTTTTTTATAACTTTGTAACTTTTGTACTTTACAAAGATGTGTTGTTTTCAATCACAATAGTAGATAACAAATTGTAGACATGTAAAAATGACTTAACTCATATCACACATCCTAAATTGCATTTTTCATCATCGACATCATTATCATTAATATAATTGTATTTCACATCATTAACCCTATTCCTATCTATTAATTGAATAATCTTGCAATATTTAATTAATTCACTATCATCATTAATCTAACTTCATTCCTCTTGATCAATTAAATAAACAAAAGCTATTTAAGTATGTTACTAATATACCTTATTCATCTAAATCAATTAAATTGTTATCATTAATAATTTAATTAAACCACTTTTCCTTCTCTAAATTTGAATAATTAAACCAATTATTCAAAATCACTCAACATGGTCAACAAACATATATATCTTTATTTGTTAAAGTCAAAAGCAACTTGCACGTTCATCTCTAATATTAATTAATTAATTATCTTCACCCATTTTTGATTGAATAAATCGTGACCACTAATTTCTCACTCTAATTGGTTAACTAACCCATCTATTTCCTAACTCAACCTGACTTTCTCAATCCCACTAAACACCCAACCTAACTTTCTCAACGCACTAAACACTCAATTTGACTTCTTCAATCCCACCAATCATTCCAATCTAATCTCATTGATTATCCAATTAAAATCCTTAATTGGATCAATTAGAGGAGTTAACTAACCAATCTATTTCCTCTCAACAATTCTTCGTCGATCGTGATCTTTCACTATTGAATCTTGATCATTCATTTGAAACCTGAAAATCTATAAAACAACCTTCTTCCTTCTCAAGAACAATCAGAAAATCTAGCGAATTTGTGTAAGGAGGTCTTGTTGAATTGACTATCAAACTCTTAAGAGCAAATACACACATCTTTGATCACCATTAACATACCTTTTGAAGCTTTTGCACAACAATGGAGGTTTCGTATTGATCCAAGAAATTTGACGTCGATATGATTACACTTCGACAAGGGATGGTAATATTGTATTTCATGAATTCAGTTTATGGTCTCTTTTATGATTGCATTGATTATTTCATTGCTTTATAATTTCATTTCATGAGTAGGTTGGGATTTGTCTTTCCTTTGATCTCTTTCATTTGATTTTATTATTTTTTTCTTATACTTAATTTCCCCCTTACATTATTTGGTGTGCCATGTAGGGGCCTAGGTCCTTAACACTAATGCTTTTGTAAGGTTTTGTGAGAAGTTACAGGTTCCAAAATGTTGTTGTCTTTTGTAGGAAACGTTGTTGCTATTTGGCACGTGAAAGTCTCAGAATTCGAATGTGGTTGTCATTTTATTTTTATCGTAATCGTACTTAATCCAACCACTATCATCCTTAATCCAACCGCTATTGTCATGAGGGTTGCTATTGTTTGTTTTGTGTTGCAGGTTTCTGAGGAAACAAACATTTACAGAGCCACTTTCATCATAAATAGAACTGCTACTATACTTTTTTTGTACCACTATCATTTGAAGTAGTTGCAGTCATTCTAGTGAAAAGGTTGCTATTGTAGGTAATAGGTCTACTACTGTTCTACTGTTCTATTTTTGCTTCAATCTATAAAGTTTTTTTTGGATTTTCAATAAACGTAACCCTGACAATCGATTGTTTGTTGTGCTTAAGATTTTTTCTAACATTGTTGGTGCAACCCTTACAGGATTATGGCATGTTTTCATGTGAACAACTAATTGTTTTCTTGCAGAGTTGACGAACAGTCCAAGGCCTTTCAATTTTCAAAGCATTTTTAGTTAAAACATTTCATTTTGGTGTACCTAAAAAGAACCTACAAATCTCACACTTCATTTTGATGCATTTAAAATTGAACAATCAACTTTCACACTTCATCTCAGTGTACTTAAAATTGATTTTCACATTTCATTTTGGTGTACCTAAAAAGAACCTACAAATCTGACATTTTGTTTTGGGTGCAATAAAAATAAACAAGACAAATCGAATGTTTTCATTTTGGTGCTATTAAAATGCCCATTTTCTATTGGTGAAATAAAAATGAACTACACAACTTGAATTGTTTACTTTGGTGCATTAAAAATTTGGTTACAATCTTCATGTCTCAATTTGGTGCTTGAAATTGAACAAACCATCTTTTCTTATTTCAAATGGCATTTTCTTGCTTAAAGTCTTAAATGTTTTGAACTCGGTGCATCTAAAAAATAAATAATTATCTTTACACACTTCAATTTTGGGCTTAAAATCAAATTGCTATGAACCATATACCGTGGCCACCATGATTGGCAAGTTGAGTGTGTATCCTCTCCCCCTGTGTCTTTTGATGATCTTGGGTGACAAGAAACACTTTGGGCTCTTTGCACTTTTTTTTGGTCACCTAATTCTTATGATAAGGGCCTACTAAGGAGATACATCCCACAATGGAGAACTCATATAAGTGACTCTAAGCGCACGTTTATTGATGGGCTACATAAAGTTTGTAAAATCAAAAGAAAATAGCTTATATCTGGGCAGGAATAGCATACCCTACCTCATCCTCGTCTGAGCATAATGAGTTGGGTAGGAATCACTAAAGCCTTAAGTGACTTACATTTGATCTATACGTCACAATGTTCATGGTTGTCATTAAAAACCTTGTTTTAGAAGCCTATCCAATTTCCTGAAACGTCCTTCAAAGTAGTGTATGGGAATAGCATCGTTCCTAGAAGTTACTTACCACATTAGATCTATAGTTGAGGCATAAACAATTAAGGGAACAGACTCTTTTTTCTTGTAGTATCAAGATGGTACATTTCCTTGATATATCCTATGTGTTCCCTTTATAGATTCGATTCAATCACTCATTCAGGGGTGAGGTAAGCCTACAGAGAAGAGTGTACCTTTTATTCCTTAGGATGTGTTGACTGGTAATCTACTAGCTACATCATTGGATCTCAAATTGTCTATTATATGCATCAATTTCCATCAAAACATTAGATCAAACAAGCCTCTCAAACTTGCAGACTTATCCAAAAAATTGCTATCAAGAAACTAGAAATTTTGGAAATAGAGTCACTACTATCATTTTTGTTGCTTTTATTCTAAAGAATTGTCGATGTTGTCCTAAGTTTTCATTGCTTATGTTGGAAAACCCGCTATTGTTCTCTCTGTTTCACTAGTCATAGATTTAAATAGAGACTACTTTTGCTAGAATTATCACAGTTGTTTTGTCAAAGAAACCGTTGTTGTCCTAAAAAATTGCTACTATTGTCTTAAGCAAAACCCTCTATTGTCTTACATTCTGGTGCATATCAAAATTGGTCCAAAACTAGTTAATCCATCATCCTTTGAAACACAAACAATTAGACCTGTAACAAATCATATCAACATCTTTTCATATCCATCAGCAAATCAAAACATCAACCTAGTTTTAAGACACACATCAAACACAACCACTTGGATTATCCTCTTTCTCACAGTTTCTAGGATATTAACATCAAAAATTTCTTGCAACCTCATAGCTAGTTCAAGTAGAGTATCAACATATCTTCTAAAACATAGCAAAATATCAGTCCAAGTCCTGTATACCTTGTGTCCTAATATTAGTGTCATATCAGAACATCCAACAAATCACTCATACTCTTATCCTAGGGTCTTGAGCATCAAACATACAATCCATAGCAAACCATCAACAACCTTTGACCAAAAGGTTTTCACACATCATCTTCATACATCATTTTAGCAAAAAAATCTCAAAAACAAAACACCATCCCATTTTCATAAACTAGTTATCACAAAAGTTACCAAGGTCTTGAGCTTGTTTATGATAACAATGAGATCTCAACAGAAAAGGAGAATGGAAGCCAACAAGAGTAGTTCTAGTGCACCAAAGAAAAACATTCCTAATGAGGAATCTTGACCATGTGGTTATGATCCAAATAAACTCTCAACCCCTCAAGTACAACCCATATTTAAAGCTAAACAAAATCAACAACCTAGTGAGGAGGAAATATTTTATGAACATCAAAACATGATTTCTAGGCAATACCAACCTCCTATCATAGAAGAATATGATAGTGATGAGGAACTTATTGACAAAAAACTCTTAGAGTACTCCCAAGATCCTAAGATGTAGAAACTTATGGACAAAATGCTTGGGAATAATGCAAACTCGTACTTCCTTACACTAGCACAAAGTGGTTCCAAACTATCCATAGACTTTAATGTGGATCCCAAGATACCACCTTTTTTTTCTCACAAAACAATGATCAATCTAAACCACAACCTATGGATAACATGTTGTTTAGGCAACCATCATAAATTGAGCAAGCAGTGGTAACTTGACAATATCAAGGAAATTTAACTCAAAACATGCGACCGCACAACACTATGCAGAACATGGGAAGCCTTTCAACAAGACCACCACAACCTGTAGTGGAACAACAAGGTAACATCCCATGACAACCTGGATGATACATGTCGCACCAAACATCTATTATGACCCTTCAAATAACACACAATATCAACATGGGAAATCACAACAAATTCCCAAAATCAAGGTGTACCCCAAACGAACTACCAAGATATTCCTCAAGATCAACATCAAGGTGTACCTCAAACAAACTACCAAGGTACTCCTCAAATTCCACAACAATACGGTGTAGCCTAAATGAACTACCAAGGTACTCCTCAAACTCCACAACAACAAGTTGTACCCCAAACAAACTACCAAGGTATTGCTCGATATCAACATCAAGGTGCACCCCAAATGAACTACTAAGGTACTCCACAAATTCCACAACAACAAGGTGTACCCCAAATGAACTACCAATGTACTCAAATTCCACAACAACAATTTATACCCCAAACAAACTACCAAGGTACTTCTCATAATCCACATCATGGTATACCCCAAATGCATCATCAAGGTATTCCTCAACAACAACACCAAGGTGTACCCCAAAAACACTACCAAGGTACTCCTCATAATCCACAACACCAAGGTATACCCCAAATGAACTACCAAGGTACACAGCATCATGGTATTCCATAAACTCAAACTCAAACTCCTATCCCACAACAACAAGGTGTACCTCAAACGCAATACCATGGTATCCCTAGTCAAAATCAATAACAAGGAGTTCCACACAATCAATACCAAGGAGTATCTCAAAATCAATATCAGGGTGTACCACAAACTCAACATTCCTACACCACACAACAAGGACTCAATATTCCTTGCACACAACATGGTCATCAAGGTCCCATACCTACACAACATTACATTTATGACCAAACAAATGTCATAGGACAACAAGGCTATAATGCACAAAATCCTCAATCAAGCGCACCAACTAATGACTTAAGCATGCAAATACAAACACTCAACCAAAGAATATCAGAAATCCAAATTGGAAAGCCAAAGAAGAGCTATGCTCTACAAGATATATGTCCATATCCCTTTGATCAAAACTTATCTATGATACCTTTCCCCAAGAACTTTGAAATATCAAAATTTGACAAATATAGGGGTAGAGGGGATCCAATAGAGCACGTGCGCAAGTTCTCAATAGCTTGCATGGATCTATAATGCAATCATACCTATTTAATGAGGCTTTTCCCAGGAAGTCTTGATGGGGCCACTTTTAAGTGGTTCTCTTGTCTACTGCCTAATATCAAAACATTCGATGAGTTGTCAGACAAAATTGTCAATCATTTCTCATAAAACATAGAGCAGGATATAACGATCCCCGATCTCTATCAAATTAAACAAAGCCAAGGCGAATCCTTTGCTACGTATCTACAAAGATGGAGAAATAAAGCCAACAAATGTAAATGGCTCATTCTTGAGAAATAGCCCATAGACATCTTTGTCTCTAACATATATGTGGACATTAACTACCAACTCACTTTGTTGTGCCCTAGTAACTTTGAGGAGACTATTGAAAAGGGATTGCTCATTGAAGGATCTCTCATAGCAAGGGGAGTAATTAAACTTTACAACACTAAGGACCAAGCTTCTAATTCAAATGACAAACCAAAGATATGGGGAAAAAGCAAAAACATAACCAACGACAGAGTGGTTGATGCTAAAGTTGTACAAAACATACAACCTCCCAATGGCCCAAAAAATAATGTTCAAACAACACAACAAACCTATACTCCAAGAAACAGGCCAAACAACCAACTAAATTATCCTCAAAACAGCCAACCAAATAACCTACATCCAAATGAAGGATAGGATAACCAAAGGAGGTCGTCAAGGCAATATGACCAACCTAGAAGAATATTCAATCCATTGGGAGAACCCCTGGAGGTAATTATGCACAAACTAGTCCAAACAAACCTTATCAAGATTAATGACAAAACAAGCTATGATGAGCCGAACTTCAAACCCCCTTAGTATAATGATAACGACCAATGCGAATTTCACAAGATCAAGGGTCTCACCACCAACAATTGCATGAGGCTTCTAAGGGAAATGACAATGATAAAGGGTAATATTACCATAAATCCAACTTCGCCTACAACAAAATCGTAGGAAGCATCTCTCAAGCTGATCATACCATCAATGTTATAACCATACTAGGCAAAGATCTTGAGTGTAATGTAACTACACGAAGAGGGAGAGACACAATCCAAGGAGCCCCACCCCAAGAAAAATGAATAATTAAGCCATCAAATGACTACAACATTGATGAACAATTTAATAAAAATCCTGCATTAATCTCCGTCCTTGAGCTTTTGAAGTTGTCACCAACACATAAAGAAATCTTAGAGAAGGCTCTCGAAAACATCGATCTCTAACAACCTTAACGCTGATCAGTTTCAAGCCATGGTTGGTAACATCACTTCCACTCATCACTCGGTCTTCTCTAAGAATGACCTTCCACAAAAATATTTTCATAATCAAGTTCTCTATCTAGAAGTTTGTGTCCATAAACACAAGGTCAAGAGAGTATTGATAGATAATGGTGCAGGCTTAAACATTTGTACCCTAAAGTTAGTAAAATAGTTGGGATATTCTGATGATGTAATAGATAAAAACAAAAGTATCACCATAAGGGCTTATGATGATCTGGAGAGAAACTCTGAAGGAACAATCAAAATTCTTGTTCCAATAGGACCAACGATAGCAAAAATAACATGTCAAGTACTGGATCTTGAGTTGTCCTACAAATTTCTTTTAGAAAGACCATGGATCCATACCTTAAAATAAGTCCCTTCAACATTCCATTAGTGCTTAAAATTCTTGCACAATGATAAGGAAGTTACAATATATGCCAACCCTAAACCTTTTCATTACTACACAAAATTGGAGAACTACAAAAAGATTCTTCAAATACCTAGCAACAAAATATCTTTCCACTCTTTTTCATATGTTGACCCATCATCACTAGCTTCATCCTCCATTGCACCTCCATCAATTCAACCACCAAAATCCAATCTCAAGATCCAAGTTCTTGACAAAGGTTTCGGAGAATACCATTTCAATAAATCCTTTTACATTGGAATGCATCCCCCAACACCAAAGACTTATGGAGGACCGAGAGAGATCAAGCATGTTCAAGTTGTTACAATGGAATTCAAACCCACCATTTTCACCAAGTGGAGAGACATGCAAGATGAAGAAGTGTTCGAAGAAGACCTATCTTCATGGATTTACAAATAAGAAGGATGAGAGAAACAACTACCTCCTCTCTTTATTGATCAAACCAATAAAGTATATTAGATAGAAAAAAGAATGGGCTTCACTGGAAAGGGTGGCCTTGGTCTACATTAATAAGGTATAAGAGAACCAATTATCATAGAAAAGCACAAGAAGAATCTTGGAATAGGTTATGGCTCATTAGATATGATTACCCCAAGCACCGAAAGCACCTCTTATGAGGAAAAAGCTCCTTCTACCGATGTTGATACATCAAATGATTATGACCTTATAGATGATGACTTGTATATTCAAAACCTATTTGGAAACCTTAACATAAATACCATCACTACTGAACCTACATCTGAAGATTACCACATTAAAATGGATTCCAATGAATATGAATGGGATTCTTGTGCCTCTAGTGATTATAACCTGGATACCCTATGGAACCTTGATGAATCTAATATCCCTACCCTATCTACAACCTCCATAATATTTTTTGATACTAATGATAAAATACCCTTGCTTTACCCACAATTAATAGATTGGGATCAACAACATCACACACCTATCTTGGACTCATTCCAGAACGATGAAACTATTATGGAGTTCATTGGACTTTGAACTGATATACCATGAGGAGATCATAATGTTGGTTTTGTAATGGATCTTGAACAAGGAGCATACTTTGGAGGGGATATTACATCCTCTAGTCGCAAAAATAAACTGAAATTTTTTAAAATAAAAAAGAGATCCCCTAGGGAAAACCACAATGTGGCTTTATTAGATCAATGAAAGAGAAAAAAAAAGAGGTATCTGAGGGCGAAAAACTCTCCGAGGCACCCAAATATGGAGGATTCAATCTCCCCATTATAAAATATCAAGAAAAATCAACACTCTTGGTTGAAGGTTCCAAACCTATCAATGTTGGAACAACAAAGACACCAAAAATAATATATCATGCAGGTTCCTTAGATCTTCAAGAAAAGGTCAACTTCTTAGTATTAATTAATGAACGCAATCAACTTTGCCTAGACATATGCAAACATGCTAGGGATGGATCCAACTTTAGTCATACATCACCTAACGGTGTTCCCTGGAGCTAAACTCATCAAACAAAAGCTACACAAGATGCACCCACAAATAGCACTCTTGGTCAAACTAGAGCTTCAGAAACTGCTAGACGTGGGCTTCATCAAACCCATCGACTATCTTGAGTGGGTATCTAACCTTGTACCAGTATCAAAACCCACTAGGGACATATGAATCTGCATAGAATTTAGGGATCTTAAGAAGGCATGCCCCAAGGATGACTTCCCCTACCCAACATTGACATGATTGTGGACCTAACTGTGGGGCATGAAATGCTTTCACTGATGGATGATTTCTCTGGATACAATCAAATAAAGATAGCCCCTGAAGATCAAAACAAAATAGCTTTCATTTATGCATGGGGAACTTTTTGTTGGAACATCATGCCATTCGATTTGTACCAAAGAGCAATGACCACTATATTCCATGATATGTTGCACATCAGCATAGAGGACTACGTGGATGACATATTAGCAAAATCAATCAAAATAAAAGATCATCTGGCTAACCTATCCAAGGTATTTGACAAACTAGAGGAATACAATATGTGTCTCAATCCAAAGAAGTGCATATTCAACATGACATCTGGGAAACTGTTGGGTTACATTGTATCAAGAAGAGGCATCGAGGTGGATCCCACCAAGATTAAAGGTATCCTAGAAATGCCTCATCCAAAAACATTGAAACAACTATGTAGCCTACAGAGAAAGCTTCAGTCCATCAGAAGATTTATTGCACAGTTAGTAGACAAATGCCATCCATTCACCCATTTTCTACATAAGGACATAACATTCAAATGGGGTGGCAAGTGTGATTAGGCTTTCCAACTGGTTAAGAATTATTTTCTCACTCCCCCAATGTCGATGCCTCTGATTCAAGATAAGGCAATGATTTTGTATGTATCTACAACAACGACAACTTTAGGAGCTTCATTGGTGCAACTGGATGAATAAAACAAGGAAAGAACAATATACTATATTAGCCAAACCCTAGTGGGCTATGAATTAAACTACACACCCATAGAAAGAGTATGTATATTTATTATCTTTGCAGCATAAAATCTTTGACACTACATGTTAAATAGACAAATAAAGTTGATATCAAAAGTGGATCCCTTAAAGTATCTATTGGCAAAGGTATCTCTTATAGGAAGAATTGCTAAGTGGGTCATGATACTTAGTGAATTTGACATAGAATACATTGACATAAAAGCCATAAAGCGATAAGTAATAGAAAATCAGTTAGCAGATGCACCTATGGAAGATCATCAACTCCACTAATATTAGAATTTCCAGCTGAGAGCATACTTCTAACCGATCATTCAAGCCATTGGACCTTGTACTTTGACGGATCCCACACTCAGCACGGCTCAGGGGATGGTATCCTATTTCTTACACCTCAAGGAGATAGTATACCCAAAGCTTACAGGATCACCTTTCCATGTACTAACAACATTTCTGAATATGAAGCACTCATCATTGGACTAAATATGGTCATAGAATGGAAAATAAAGTAACTACAAGTATATGGTGACTCCTAGCTAGTCATAAGGTAGGTAAATGATGAATACTAGATGAATGATGACAAGATCATGCCATACAAAAGAATGGTGGATAGATTCAAGGAATACTTTGTGGTCATCACCTTTGAACAGGTTCCTAGAATCAACAACAGAGCAGTTGATGCTATGGCAACAATAGTTTCACTCCTAGACATACCCCAAAACATTCCCAAATATAAATTCTTCATGGAGCAACTACTTATACTAGCATTTAATATCCCAAAATTAGAACTTGTATGTGATGTTGTTAGTTCTAACGTGCCTTGGTACTAAGACACGTTTGCCTATATCCAGAATGGGATCATACCCCCTAACTTAACAACAAATCAAAAGAAAACCTTTATCCGCAAAACTTCTCAATTCACCATCCTAGGAGATACCCTATACCATCGAAGTCTAGATGGTACATTACTCTGATGTATCAGTGTGGATGAAGCACAAACCGCCTTATAAGAAGTGCAGGAAGGTGTTTGTGGGTCTCACTCTAGTGGACCTAACTTAGTAAAGAAATTGCTAAGAATAGGGTATTATTGGCCCTCAATGGAATAATAATCCATTCATTACTCAAGGAAGTATCAACAACATAGTGATCTTGTTCATGCACCGACACAGGAGCTACGACCTATAACTACACCATGGACTTTCTCGCAATGGGGACTTGACTTGACAAGAAAGATATCTCTTGCTTCATCTAATAGGCACAAATTTATCATCACTACAACAAAATACTTTACAAAGTGGATAGAAGCTATTATGTTAACTTACATCACAGTGAAACAAATTTCTAAGTTTATCTTGAATTATTTGATCTGTCGATATGGAATTTCACAAACTATCATAATAGATAATGAAAATCCATTTAAAAACCAAGATGTTTGTGAACTTTGTTCAAGGTTCTCTATCCAACACCGATTCTCAACCCCATACTATTCCCAAGGAAATAGTCAAGCTAAAGCATCCAATAAAACCATTTTAAAAATATTGAAAAAGATTGTTAATGATGACAACCGTGATTGCCATTTGCAACTAAATCCTACCTTATGGGATTATTGAATAAGCATTTGCATACCCACAAGTGTGACACCTTTTTCCTTGGTCTATGGATCTAAAGCAATCCTACCTATCGAAGTCGAGATCCCATCAATGTGAGTATCCCTAAAAGACATGGTCAGTAATGAGGAATATCAAGTATCCAAACTTAATGAGATAGAACTCCTAGATAAACAATGTTTGAGTGTGTTAAACCATCTCCAGGTTTATTAGAATCGGTTCAAGTGAAGCTATAACAAGAAGATACAAAACAAATCTTTCAAGTTGGTGACTTGGTACTAAAAGAAAATCAGAAGATCCAGCTAAATTAGGATGGGAAGGGTGAGTTTGAACCAAACTGGCTAGGTCCTTTTATCATAACAACAAGTTATGGCTTTGGAGCATATCAGTTGGCTACTCCTAAAGGAGAACCTTTAGCCAAACCTCTAAATAACATCCATCTCAAAAGGTTTTACACTTGAGCACATCAGAATATCCCAAGAAAAAAGCTAAAAGATTCAAAAATCAAGAAAATAATAAAGAGAAATAAAACATCCTTTAAGTGAAAACCAGATCGTGGTGCTTCTAGGATCGGTACCGTAGTGAAAACTTGGTAAACAGGCTCCATATTTGAATAATTCCTACATCTCTATCTAATGACATTATCTATCGCATCCTCCATATGTCCCATAATAAAACGTGTATCCAACTATGGCTCAATAACTAATCAAGTGATGAACATTGTTGCACCAACTTTATCCATCTACCCTAATAAACAAAATATTGTTCTAAATTGGGGTAAACCTCTTGAAATTGGTAGTGGATTGGATCCTTGTCCATCCCATCACTATCAAAAGCTATCAAAAAATTAAAAAAATATCCAAAAAATATCCAAAAAATAAATAAAATCAAAACAAAGTTTGAAGCATCAAAATCCCAAAACATTATAGGTCGTCTCTAGACAAGCTGCAATTGAGTCACAAAATAAGTGAACTATGAGCCTCTACGTGTATAGAGTAGGCAAGGCCATCATTGATGAGCCCTTGAGGCCCTAGGTTAGTCCCCAAAAGCAAAAACATTCAAATAGCTTATCAAAATCCAAAAACAACTGTAAAAAGTAAAAAAAACTCCAAAAATAGTGTCACTCAATACAGTTGAACTACGATGTGTCTACGTTTGTCATGTAGGTAAGACCATCATTGATGAGCCCCTGAGGCACTAGGTCAATCCGTTTAGGTCCCCCTAATTGTCTTTCAATCTCTTGAAAATAACAAAAACAATATCAAATAATTCATAAAATCTCAAAAGTCTTATCCCCATTATCACCTACCTACAATAAAATTTCCATTCATAACAAACAAACATCGCCTTCAACCTTTGACAAACGCAACCAATAAGCAAAAAAACATCAAATCAAAACTTCCAAAGTAAAGATTTAAATGACTGGAGTACTATTATACTAAAACAATGCCTAAGTATTAACTACCCTACCTTTTGAAAATCATCATCAACATCCTAACATGTGTCTTAACAGATAAATCATTCCTACAATAGACATTATCAACAGGTTACATCATGAAACATCAAAACATCTATGGCAAGTGATACAGCAACATTGTTTATCTTCTTTTTTTATGATCTTATATTTTTTAATTATCTTATTGTCACTTTCCCGAGATCTCTTGAGGATTTCCATAAGGATTTAGAGAGGAAGGAATGGGGCATTGATTGTCAATTTCTATTTGTTTCATTTGTTAGATATTTTTGAGAAACTACCATGACGAATACTTACTTTGTTCTGTGTATGGAAGTCATTTTGGGGCAATTCGTTTACCTCTTACATGTTCAGTACTACATACCTCTCTGTGTAACTGGTCTGAAATATTTGAAACTTTTCACCCATACACTCTAACAGGGTTTTCGTGTGTCTGGTATAAGAAAAAATACTCTTTGCTTGTAGAGTCAAAGTCCACACAATGGATACAATGCCACCTTGGTCATCAATACCCTAGTGCATCATGTCTATCTGCTACATCAATAAGGATTGCTAAAAATATGAAGTCTCTATGAAAGCAAAATCAAACTCATCAATGACACAACATTAAATTTCTATCCATCTCTAATCATACTAACACTTATTCTAACTAACAGGTCCATTCTGCATCACAATATTATTAGTACCACATACATCCTGCATCCACAAATTTGTCAGTACATATCATGACCATAATAAAATAAAAAACACCATACATCATATACCATCATCCATCACATACATATACAAATCATCCATCCATCCATATCATATAAATACATCAAAAAAGTACAAAAAAATGAGCATATAATCATATATCATCATCTATCACATATATATAAGCATCCATAATAATCCATAAGCATCTCATAACACATAATAAGCCGCATCAAAAATGGTATATCTCATATATATCATCAAAGTGGAAAATCATCAAATGTTAGGTGTGATACACCATCAAAGGAAATCAAATATCATGTATGATATCAAAATATATAAAATATATACAAGGCCTCAGTTGGGTCGATGAATGTATATACAAAATAACATGTCTACACAAGGTCTCTGATATAATAAATAAAGATCATAACAATATCAACCCTGATGGTCCTATCTCGGAGGAGGCTACTCCCCATCATGATGGGACATATGTTGACTATGGGTAGGGGACGACTAAGGATGCACGATCTGTGGAGATGGTTGTGGTTGTTTGATCATTTGTCCACTTGACTCGACACCTATCACACTGCTACACTCTCCAAAGTGAGGATGCCTTTGTTCTCTACGAACAAAAGCCTCATATAGAGTAATAATATGTACTATCTCTCATCAATTGATCTTGCTTAGCCTAATACTGAGCTAGGGGAGTAGAAAAAGCCAAGGAAATCTATGTTGCTAGCCGTTGTTGCCTCTCAGTGGCTAGCTCCTACCTCAAAGAATCTCTCATGATAAAGAGCATCTCACTCTATAGTAATGTTAGCAACTTGTGCCTTTGCGACCTAGCACTGAGCAATATCGACATCCCTCTTTGTGGCCCTACCATATCTATCAACTGTCAGCTGCACTATTTGACCTACTGCATCCCCCTATAGGGGAGGTCCCTATGGCTGCTGTTGATCTTGATGTTGCTTATCCCGCCCATCCTGATCACCTCAAGCTCCATTAATCTTCTCTATCGCAATCCAAAACCTCTTCCTATCACCCCTCCTATTGGTAACACCAACCACCCTCTGAACCTGACCTATCACTAGCCAAGTGCCAACAGGATGAGTAAATCGTAATGGCCATCGACGAGTCCACCATTAATCACAATCTTGAGTACTACCTTGGTCCAAAGGACCAACTTCCCACCCCCATCCAAATGGGACAAGTGCTCAGAACTTGACAATGACTATAGTAGAGGATGTTGTCAGCCCCCAAACCTTGACCTCTTGGGTCATCCACCCAAAGTGTGCATGGTAATCATCAGCAAATCTAGTTTTCCTCTCTTTGAACTAATGGAGAACCCTATCAGGCAAATACCTCTCAAAAATAGTATCAACACGACCTATGAGCCACCATGTCTATCTATAATAAGGTAAGTGCTCCATGTCATTTGACCATGCCTCACAAGCTAGCCATGGCCTCCAGATAAACTCAGTCATATCATCAAATATGCCTCTCTAATATTGTAACTTACCTGGCCAGGTGTTATGCAGGAAATCAAAATATCTGTAAGAAAAAGAATTGTGTGCATCCCCCCATCTGGCTTGGTCACTAGGATCCTCTCCTAGGCCCATATATGCAGAAGAGTCATGCCTATTGAGATAGAATTGTCGCCCTGATATATGGCCTCGTGCAGGTCTCAGTATAGATGAGTGAAAATGCACAACCCCCAAGAGTAGACTATCTCATGCTCCATCATTTTCTCTATACAAATGCCCCAACCAATAGGAAATCCCCTACATCTATGATTAGTCATCAGAGGCTTGATAATCAATCCAGCCAACACCATATACAAAGGATCAACACCGTCGATGAATGGAGACAAGTATATCTCATAATCCACTACTTGTAGATGTTGCACACCAAGTACTCACTACATGGCAAGGGTACCCTACCTAACATCATAAGTAACTTGCTCGTTGTGAATGAGAATCCTTAGAATCCTCCACACATCCTCGAGGGTAACCGTCGCCTTGCCAGTAGGAAGATGGAAGGATGATGTCTCAAAATGCCACCTCTCAACAAGTGCGGCCATCATTGCCCTATGACATCTAATCTTAGGATTATAACAGATGTTTCAAAGACCAATAGCATCAAGGAAGTCTATCTCAACTGCCTAAAACATGACAATCAAATCGAACGATTGTCACAACCATTGCTCTCTAGAATATAGTGGTTTGAGAACTGCCTACAAACATTCAACCCATAATGTCAAAAATTTACTAGAAAAACAAATCACAAACTGTAAACTATAAATAAACTAGCTAAAGCAATCTTTGCTAACAATAGCAAGCCCTTTTTGGATGATAACGACATGTTTTTATGAAAGTGGCCTTGTTTACTATGATAGCAGCTACCTTTTACGATAGCAAACCTGTTACAAATATGTTAGCGGTTATTTTCCTAAAAGGTTTACAATAGTGTGTACTTTTCACAAAAGCAATCAACAATGGCGAATGGTTTCTACTATACCAAATAAATTAAACTATAGCGTGGAATTTCTACGATTGCGGTAAACTAACCTAGTACACTAGCAGCAAAATCAAGATAATAATGCTAAAAACTTGAAATTAATGTTATTGTCCAATTAAAGTTTGAACATTAATTGCACAAGCAGGAAATGATGAAAGCGAAAATGGAAAGAAGACATACTACAATGCTTGCGCCAGCTAGTCTCCCAAATAAATGAACCCCATCTGCTCTGTGTGGGGCACCCGAAATTCTCACCATCGAAAATCAACAATCACAGCAGCAAGATCTCCAGAGGTAAGAATTTCCTAAGACTCATAGTGCAAATGAGGAGAAATGAAGCCCTAATTTCCTATTTTAACCCTCCCAAACCCTACTTTTTACCTTGGGAACCCTCCTAAGTTTAAATTTTGAGCACACTGGAACATCCAAAACTATAAACGTGGGCCCTATAGCCTAATTTTTCATCCTATACGCATCTAAACTACAACGGGACCTTGTCATGAGCCCGATTAGAAAAGTAATTTTTTCAGCCAACCTTTCGAGGGGGTAGCCCAAAATCGTATTATCTTTCCGCTAACCACTAGGGCACAATGGGGCATATTAAAAAAATTCAAATCTTGATCTGAGCATCAAATTCTTTCACTAGTACAAAAAAAAATATGTGACTGAAAAAAACTACTAAAACCTACTTATAAATGATTGAACATGGTCTCATGATTAGTAGTAGTTTATTGCCAATCATTTATAATGCAACTGAATTGATGTCTAAACCATTTTTAGTTGTTCGGTTGATTGATTTGGTCGTTAATTTAGTCTTCTGATTGATCGATTTGGTCGTTGATTTAGTCGTTTGATTGATCAACTTGGTCATTGGTTTAGTCATCTGATTGATCGATTTGGTCATTGATGTAGTCGTTAATTTGATTGATTTGGCAATGTGTTTACTCGTTAATTTAGTCATTGATTGTTTTAAATTGGTCACTTATTCAATCATTTTTTATTCACTGGTATATTTAGTCATTGATTGATGTTAATTGGTCACTTATTTAGTCATTTTTATTCATTGATTTTTGTCCACTGGTAGTGTATTTAGTCATTAATTTTAATCAATTTGGTAGTTTATTTAATTATTTTTGTTCACTGATTTTTGTCAACTGTTAGGTATATTGATACATTGTTTATTAATTGCATAATCATCATATTTAGTCATATTTATTCACTGATTTTTTTCACTTGGTAGTATATTTAGTCAATTGGTAGTTTATTTAATGTTTTTGTTCATTGATTTCTGCCTATAAGTGCTAGAAATGAGACAATGCTTTAATTGAGGTTTAAACATATAAGAACACATAAAAACATAATCAACCATTCATTTGCACATAATGAAACGACTTTTAAGAAGGCAAAATATCAAAATTTTATTGAGAAAACGTGTTCTTACAGTAGATACAAGACATAAATGTGTCTTTGCATTGAAAAATCTACTGTTACAAAGTGTGTTTCTCAATGCTGTGACTGAGAAAACTGAGTTACGATGCCTTTTTTTTGCTTATGCAAGATATTACAATTTTGATGACAATTCTATGTTGCAACTTATTTGCAATTGCACATACATGTATGTTGCACTCTCTGCAACTTTTCCTCTTCTCTGAACCTCTTTATTTGCTTTGTATTTACTTCTTTTTCTGCACCCATGTTCTCTATGTCTACTGCTTACACAACATATCCCCTCTTCTATAATGGACCAGTTTGAATGAGTGGAACCCAAATAAAAAGAGAGAAACATAATCAAGGGGTTTTACATTATAGGTGCAGTAAGATAGAACATTCTCTGTTCTACTAACAAAATGTACACCCAAATTAGATTCTCTGGTTTTTGTTTAGGTTCAACTTATTCAGGCTCAATACATTCTCTATTTGCAACTTCACTCTCTACACTCTGCTACTGCTAACCCTTCTTTTTCTCTTCTACACTTACAACTAACACTCTCATTTTTTAAAAATATTTTACTGACCACCATGTGAAGGTCCCTTCTTTCTCTTTCAGACGGACAAATCCATCTATTTTGTCTGGATAAGGAAGGGGTATGTTACTTGTGACCTGTAAAATATTTACATTTGCATCTCATGTTCCTTTTAGTTTGACTCCATGTACAATAGATAGTGAGTGAATCTACCCAATGCCCACAACAACACCATCAAACGGATCCAACACCTCAACTTTATCCCCTTCTTGGAGTTTATAAATAAATGTCTACAAAAACAAAAAAAATCACATTATATTAAGATATAAAACACACAAAATATTATTTTTGACAGTTGTATGTAATGTCTTATGTCTTGGAACAAATCAACTTTTGTATGTGCTTTTATAAAACACTCTATTAGAACTAAGCTCTAAGCTTCCATATGTAAGTTATATGTTCTCTCTTATTTCTATAATCTATGTATACTAGCTAATTACACTTCACTACTATTCTAACCAGCTTCTATCAAATAGGTAATGATTACCCTTATTTACATAATAAAACAACCATTACTTAGTTGAATAGTACTTACTTGCATGTGGTTTCATAGCACTCACCTCAAGTTCAACACGACTATCACTATGAATATCATGTGCATGCTCGTCGAGTTCAACACGACTACCACTATGAATATTATGTGCATGCTCATCGATTTCATCATCATAATCTGCACTATCAACATCATTGTAGACATGAAGTTGTATAGCTTTGAAGAGAGTTCTATTGACAGGGCATTTTTCTTTTTGTCCTAATTTCATATAATTTCTCTACATCATGTGGTTTAATCATCATGCAAAAATTAATATAAGTCAAGTAAAGAATGCAAAAGCTATAATTTTTTGTCCAAAAGAACATTTTATGTTAGAAGAATGAACAAGAACATATCTCTTAATGCAGTTTTTGTGTTGCCATTGATGTCACCATGTTATATGAGTTGCAATTGCAAGTTCAAAATCATAGTTGATTTGGTACTCTGAACTGGTATGCAGAAGTGTCCTTCGGTATTTTGGTTCATGATTCTTTTTTGGTAATCATCGTTGCTCATAGTTTTGGGAAATAATTTTTGGTTGTTGGAAGCATGCAAGATCAGCATCTCGTGAGTTCAGGTGCTCGTATGGAAAGTTTGCATTGGTTTGTTGTTGTATTTTGTTATTAGGTCTATCTTTGGCTGACCTAATAAACAACTGGTGGTATAGTGGATTAATTCTATGTATCAGGGATGTATGGGCGACCTATCCTAGGTCCAAGCCAACATGATATAGCGTGCAACACGCTTGAATTATTTTTGGGAAGATTTTGTATATGCCTGAAGCCGACAATTATCTTTTGGTGAATAAAGATTGCATCTAATTAGGCCAACCTAATTGATTCTTGCGAATGAGTTAGATATATATACTGGATAGTTTTGAGATTGGAGAATGGAATGATTGTTGAAGAGAAAATCGGTATGGTGTGAATGTGAAGAAGAGTGTGTGAAAGTGATGGAGTGTGTTAATTCTACTTATTGAGTATCAAAGGAACTGAATTTTCACTTGTGAGGTGTAACTTTATCATTTCATATTCTGGTTGTAAGCCATTTTGTTACTTTATCTTTTGTAGGCAGTGGACCTCTCTTTTGGATAGTGATTATTGGCAGCGAGCCACCCTTTGTAATATCTTATAACCGGTTATAAAATATTGTGAGTTAACCCTCACCATGGTTTATCTCATTATGGGTTTGCCACGTAAATATCTCGGTGTTCATGTGTTGTGTGCTTTCATGTTCTATTGATGCTTCTACTTATCTTTACTGTTATATGCATTAGAGTAATTAGATGGTATTTGTTCAATAAGTGTAAGAAGATATTGATTCACCCCCCCCTCTCAGTATCTCAGGTATTTAACAATTGGTATCAGACCTCGGTTCCTCTGGAGAAGCTTAACAACTTGAGGAAGATCTTGAAGATTGAACAAATAGAATGATTGTCAAACAAAAAAGTGGTATGATGTGAATGTGAAAAAGAGTGTGTGAATGTGATGAAGTGTGTTAAGTCTACTTATTGAGCATCAAAGTAACTGAATCTACACTTATGAGGTGTAACTTTATCAGTTCATATTCTGGTTGTAAGCCATTTTGTTACTGTATCTTTTGTAGGTAGTGAGGCTCTCTTTTGGACAATGAGTCCTGGTAGTGAGCCACCCTTTGTAATATCTTATAACCGTTTATACTATATTGTGAGTTAATCCTCACTGTGGTTTTTCCCATTCTGGGTTTTCCACATAAAAATCTTGGTGTTCATGTGTTGTGTGCTTTCATGTTCTGTTAATGCTTCTACTTATCTTTACTATTTTATGCATTGGAATAATTGGATGGTATTTGTTCAACAAGTGTAAGAAGATAATGATTCACCCCCCCTCTCAGTATCTTGGGTATTTAACATTTTAAGCATGAAGAATGACAAAACATTGGGATAGATTAACTTACAACTTAAAGAATGCAAAAGCTATAAATTTTTGTCCAAAAGAAGAATGACAAAACATTGGGACATATTAACTTACAAATTAAAGAATGCAAAAGCTATAATTTTTTGTCCAAAAGAACATTTTAAGCATGAGGAATGACAAAACATTGGGACAGATAACTGAAAACTATTATTTTAATTACCTCAACTTCAGGACAACTAAGATGATTGTGTTGCACATTCTTGTCCACTTCATCACTATCAATATCGGTAGCTCTATTGACATCATGAAGACATTTTTGTTTTCCTATTACTTGGAAAAAATTGCTCTACATGTGGTTTAACCATTGTACAAAAAAAAATACAAAGCATTCAATAGTCAAGTAAAGAATGCAAGCTATAAATTTGTCCAAAAGAACATTTTCTAGATCACTCCAACAATAAAGAAACTGGGTTGGATTCTCCTACGCTTAAATTCAATAATATACATATTAAGAGGCATTTGTATATAGTATTTACAAATAAGAAGAAATGAGATCAATAGAGCCTCTTACCTCATTTGAATCCATGGATTTATGCTCATTCCATGCAGAAACTACAGGGTTATGGAGGCAGCCAATTGCGAAACTTGCTAACTGAGATCGAATATGTAACTCATTACCTTTTGCAACTCTAGTTAATTTGAGTTGACATGATCTACAAAGGCTCCTACTGGGCATTGAACAGATGGTTGTGAAATCTCTATTGATGAATTAGATTTCCACTTCATCCTACTCTTAGATTTACTAGCATCTAGTGCTACCATATAATTGACAATATCTTCTACACCTGCTTCTCTATTACTATTTTCCACCTAAAATACAATGTCAATTCCAACATATAGTCAATTCAATAAAAAATCAAAATAAATAACACAATGTAAATTGAACCAAAAAGCCACACACTTACTACAAATTTTTCCTTTTTGGCGTGCAACCCGCCTCAGCCAAATGTATATCCAACCCTCACATTATCTCATGCTCTCTTGTCTTTTTTACTCTTTGTCAAATATTCTTCAAAATGCATACTTTCTCTCAATGCCTCCCATGCTTTGGGAGATAGACTGGAGTCTAACCTCTGTTTTCCTTTCGTGATTATTTTTCTACAATTGTATCTATAATTGTTCATCAAAATTCTCATCCTTTGCTTGTAATATTTTTTAAAGATTTGTCCACCAGTCATCTCAAAAGAATTTTCCATTTTTTGTATAACATTTTCCACAGCTCGTGGATCTTGCTCTGCAAAAATTGATTTGCAGATATCCAAATGGGCCCTACATCTTACACCCAACTCGATGGACCACTTTGCAGCATTTGGCCCAATGGGTTCATCATCTTTCGATACCTCAAGCAAGAATGACTTCTTTCCTTCTAATTTTCTTTCTTTTTAATTCATCTCTGTAGATTTGTACAAATCTTGACTCAATCTATCTTTTGACATAAGCATCCACATCTTATATTAAATTACCACTACCAGTATTTCTAGTTGATCCACTAGTTCCACCAAAAGTTCTAGATGCAATAGGTGCACTCTGAGGCACAGTAGATGCAAGCAGTCTCTCTTCTTGCTTTCATTAGTTGAAACTTCATGCTCCTTGGACACATTAGGTGTGGCACGAGTAGGTAGATCAATATCGATCTCTGCAGATTTCACATCAAGTGCATCCCTTAATGTTGAATAAAGCATCTACAGACCTATTGTTCCTTTGCCCTTATGTTTTTCAATAATCTCTCTTAGACTTAGTTCTAAGAGATCATCAGAACATTGCACATCACCATGTGCTATATCATGTTGCACATCACCATGGGCTATACCAGGCTACACATCATCACAACTATTGTTTTCACCAACTACATTTGTTGAATCACAAATCTGTCGGCTTCTACAAGATGGCGACACTGTATCTTTTCTTTCCTTTTGTTTTTTATTTGTATTTTCTTTGTACTCTTTTTCTTGCCTATAAAACAAAAAAAATCATATTATGTCTTATATACATAAAGCTCTTGCCTATGAAATTCCATTAAACACTATTAAACAAATAATATACTACTTACTGGATTTACAACTTTCCTGTTTGGCAAACCAAGACGTGATAAATATTCATTATTCTTGGCCACTTTTTCTGTATGAAAGTGCTCATAATATTTCACTGGAATTTCAACATTATGATCACTATCATCTACTTTGCACCTTATAGTCCTTTTCCTCCTTTCCTGAAGTCCAAATAAACAATAATGTATAAATCAACAACTTGAATCAATAAAACTTTATTGAGTTCATAAGTTGATAATTGCTGACTTTCCAATCCGTTGATAACTGCAAATGGAAACTTAAAATAGAATTCTGTTTATAGATTAAAAAGAATTTGCAGTCAAAAACCAAGAAGATGTTTACAATTACAAGTATCAGACAAATTTTCCTTTGGGATATATTCACAAAAAAATAAATCATAAAAACATAACACAAGCAGGATGAAGGAAAAACACAGTCTAGTTCATCATGAGGTGTGTTAGAACCTTAAAATTTTGTGTAGTTCCATGATCACAATTAACCTTGAGCTCTATGACCCAAGCCTTGACCTTAATATTCCTTTTTACTTTTGACTAAGCCTCCCCATTGTAAAAAAACATATAATTTTTTTAGGTCTGACTGACACTGAAAGACCTATACAAAGCCAAAAATTCATCATATATACATAAGAAAAAACATGTCTAGCTAAAAACATTCAAAATCCCTTAATAGTTTGTTATTGTGATCCCTTAGTTTAATCTAAAACCTTGTCAGGTTGGCGGTGTGTAACAGACAACATGAAGATATTTACCACCATATCGTGGAGGTATTATGATGAGGACGCGATTGGGTAGTATGAGAGAATTTAAATACATCATAAATCACCATACCACGAGAAGGGAAAATGAAGGGTGCGGTATAGTGGGGTAACCCGCCATCCCGCGAAGAAGATCATAAAGGCATGCAATAGGGAAGTGTGAACTGCTATACCAAAAAAGGATGTGATGAAGCATGCAGTATGGCGATAAGCCATATGTGACCGTTAATGTAAATTGCAGTACCACAGGTTAAACAAGCCAAGCTTGCGGTATAGAGGTAAGGATCCCGCTACCCCATGGTGAAATGCAAAGAAGCATGCAGTATAGTGGTGTATACCCCTCTATCTCATGAAAATTATAGAAAGTGGTGGTGATAAAGCGATATTAAATGCACAAATCACATCAACCCTCCGATCTTGTAAAATCAATGGTGCATGTTCAAACATGAACTACGAGCAAAATATTTAGTGTAAGGTTGATATTAATGTTGACATGATTGAGCTTAGAAGCCATTAAACCAAGAATTTGACATTCTCTTTGCACTCATTTGTAAAATTAATCATGCGTGGAGCTGGGAGTTCGAGGAGGTTAAGCTCTGCAACCATCGTAACCTGGGTAAGTGCACATAACTCATTGTGAATTATGTTTTACGAGTACAAGATTGTTTGGAATTCTGCATTTTAGAAGTATAGGAGAAGTAAGATAGTTAAACTGTGAATTAAGTTTTATGAGTACAATATTGTTTGGAAATCTGCATTTTAGAAGTATAGGAGAAGTAAGATAGTTAAACATCATGTTGCCCAAGAAGAAAGAACTTGAAACTAAAACGGAAGAATCTAAGGTTAAAAAGAGGTCCTCACCATAAAGGTCCTTATAACAGTCTATCACAGATATACTCCCTGAATCAATTGATAGAGAATTTAAGATTTTTTTTTAAATATGTGGCTCACGGTTGTAGAGATGCCCTTATCCCTATCTCTAGGTGGGAATTGTACTTCTGGTACTTTTATGAAAAAAGGGAGGGCAAATTATGGTGTCAAATCCATGGGCATTAGATTTTTCCAAGTTAATTATCCCAAATGTTTTTATAGATGCAGAGTTCATCAGAGTATTGGCTTAGAGTTATCATCCTGCTACTAGGTTTGTGAGATTGCCAGATGGTTCACCATTAGTTGTGCTGACTAAAGCAACCATCATTGAATGTTTTGACCTAAACAAACAAGCCTTGATTAAAATTGATTTGCAAAGAAGTGAAGAAGAATATACTAGATTGAGGAGAACCCATAGAAGTCATGAAGTCCCCATTTACATGAAAAGGGGTGTGAACAACAGGGTGATTCCTATATTCCCTTCTGCTACTGAACCATTTCTTGTCTCATATTTCCAATTTTATTTCAAGAAAACCTACTTTTCTCTTTATCAAGTACTTGGGATAGATGCGGAAGAGCAAATGCTAGTAAGTTTAATGATGATGGCTATGAGGACCCAAAACCCTGAGACAAACATTGAATATGATTTTGCCTAATATCTTGAGAAAGCATTGCATGAAGGATTTTTGCAAGTCAAGGAAAATAGAGCCCACATAACATTCAGGCAATATTCTTTGTTGTGTCACCTGATATTATACCAGAATAAAGATAGATAGACCAAAAGGATGTGTTTGGGTAAGATTGACAAGCAAGTGAATTTGTTGCCAGTGCAACGATGGTGTTATATATGGGACAACAAATGTAAGAATTCAAATTATATGATATTCCATGATGACTTTGTGAACATAATTATGAGAGTTCTTGGCCACCCACCACCAAGACTACACACACTTGTCCTATAACTGTTAAGACCTTTGGCTTTGAAACTTGAGCAAGGCCATACTCATAACTTCAGTGATTGGTTTTTTCTACCAAATATCACAATAATCATGATTTATGGATGCCCACACACCCCACATATATTGCCAAAGTTTGTCCCCCTTTGATTAGCCTTTTTAGAGTTCATGTGGCAAATTTTATGGATGGAAAGGATGTCATGCAAAAATAAAGGAAGGGTACATTTCTACCCAATTTGACAACATGTGGGGAAATATCAATGGGATGTGATGCACTTGAAGAGTTGCAAAATTATCTAAAATAAAGGTAATCTTTAGAGTTTGGAAAGGAAAGAGCTTTTGACCCTGAGGGTCACATGAGTTTTTTAAGACACACCATCCTTACCAAGGCTATGGTTACTCACCAGATTGATTATGAAGAAGATGTAATCATAAATTATTTCACTCCTCAATAGGTATATGAGAGGAGGATAAAATGGGAAATTATGAAAAGGCTTGAGGAAGAAAGAAAGATGAAGCACAGTGATTTCTTGGGGTATTTCATAGAAGAATAAAATCCTCTTGAGAGGATTGAAATGATGATTGATAAGTTTCATGAATTATTTAAGTCTGCAGTGGAGATGGGGCTGGGGAGATCTGCCAAATTATCTCCCAAAAGGCCGAGTGGTATTGTAATTACAAAACCAACTCCAGATAATGTTTCAGTATGTCATGCTTCTCCAGGATCACCTCCTGATAAACCACCTTCTAAAAAACAAAAGACACAGGAGATAGACCCACTTGTTTCCTATAAAATAAGCGAGGAGGTTGGAGATAGAGAAGAAGCAGTTAATGTGTTAAGAAATTTAAAGGATGATGTTGAAGTGGACCAACCTATGCTTGAAACTAAAGACCATAGGCTTGAAGCTAGAGACAATATTGAGGTACAAGGAGAAAGAGAAATGCATGAGGATGACAGGGTAGTTGCAGCTCTCAAGTTCTTGGAAGATCCCGAATTTATCAAAACCCCTGAATTTAAAGACTTTTGGATTAAGATGAAAATGAGAGTTTGAAGTGAGGGTTGAAATAAATAATATGGGAGTTGAGGAATCCCAACATGACTAAATTGTAGCCCAAAATTTTAATGAATTAAGGATTGATAATATTGATGTCAGCCCACAAGAGGCTAAAGAGATGATTTTGAAAATCAATATACTTATTGTCCCTAGTATGGAATTAAAGAAAATGTTTTTACTTGATCAAGTGAGAACACAGGAAGACCCGATGCTGATTGTTGAGTTTGACTCAGATGAAGGGGTAAGTGGCACAGTGTATAACCCTAAGATCAAAACCTTGGCATTCTGGGCCAAACAAAAGAGTACACAAAAACCAAGGTTACTAGATGTAGTGTAGGAAATGAAAGGGAAAATTATGGTGAAAACATTAAAGAATACATCTCCTCTAGAAGATGCAACAATGATAATGAATTCAACTATGTTCACTCAAGCTGCAGTTAAGGAGATGGAAGTTAGATTGGGAGAGTACGAAAAGGAACAAAAGTTTTTAAATGATGAAGTCAATAGATTGTTCATGGAAAATGTGAAGTTGAAGGAACAATTGAAAGGATTAGGCCCCTCACATAACAAGGAAATAATATTATACCAATGTCCTCCTGCTCCACCAGTTGATATAGAAAGTGCTTCTACCGAACAAGTCAGCATTATTAGATAGGAGATTGAAGAGTTAAAGAAAGCTAATAATGAAGGTAACAAAGGAGTGAAAAAGCAAATCTGCAATGTTTTAGAGAAGGTCCTTGAGCATAGGATAAAGCTAATTATGGATAAGTTGGAAGTGTGTATGATTTCTATAGCTCACTGACACATGCAATTGATTAGATGAAAACACATATACCCATACTAGATCCACTTTTTAAGAACTGGCAGCCCATACACTACACATTGGTAACCTTGTGCAAAATCTTACAGAGGAGTATTGAGGCTCTTGCAGCATTAAAACCTACAGAGTAGATGACCAAAATAGTTATATATGAATTCCAATATATACAAGGAGAGGACCAAAAGATCAGAACAAGAATATATTCATTTCATACTCTGAACTAGTGGTTTGTGCCAAAAATATTGAATGATGATGATCGCTTGAAGGACCTCAATGAATGGAAGAGTGAATTTGGCCAGATTGTTCCATAGTGCATCACTCGCATACAAAAGGATGGTGAGTTGAGTCTTGACAAGTTTGAATTAATCATGGATGGAGTAATAGCGTTGGATGCTAGATATTCTAATTTTATCATGGATGGTAGGGCGTTACTAGATAGCGAATGGAAGATTCACCTTGCAAATATATTAAAAATTCAATAATACAAATGGCCACATGATTATATAGTGTAGACTGGGAGCATAAGTATTTGGGTCCTTCTGAATAGTAGGCCTTGTGGCTGTCACAGTGGAAGAACCACACATTCAGATACACTAATATGGAGAAAGGACCTTGAACAGATCTTCAATGATCACAGGTGCCTTACGAAGATTAATGGACTATGGTGTCATGAGTGTTGTAGACTTCATTAGTTATCTACTTTTGCTATTTTATGTTTTAAGAAAAACTAATGTTTAGTTTAGTTTATACGAAGAGGCATGAATTTTGAAAAGATGCCATATTTTGTAACGGTCTAAAGCTTGTTGCTTCTCTTATAAAAGAGAAACCAAGACTGAATTTTGATATCATCATCATTGAAATTTATAGAAACATATATGAGGAGACTTATGTTATATTGTAATATCTATTTGAAGCAATCAATGGACAAGAAGATTTAATCTGGTGCTCGAATTTTGGTCTCAATTATTTGTTGATAATACTATGTATGATTGGATTTTTTATGTATTTCAAGTTGGAATATAGGGGTATATTATGAACTGGTATCAATTATTTGTTCATAATATTGTGTATGATATAATAAGTTATGGTCTCAAATTGCGGTATTGGATTTTTTGTGTATTTTAGGTGGGAATATAGGGGTATATTATGAATGTAGTGTTTTAGATATCATTTTATTGAAAATATTGAACAATTCTCTAATTTTGCAGTCTCTTAGTTTTAGTTTTAGTTTTCAATGTCAGTCAAACCTAAGAGATAATATCTTTGTTTGTAATGAGGAGGCTTAGTTCACCTAATGTTAAGATATCTATATGCATTATTAAATCACAGATGTTAATTATTGTTTCCTTCACACAAGCATATTCAATGCACGTGGAGGCTAGAAGTTGCATTACAAACCAAAGCTATTAGCTAGGACATACAAGAAAAGTTTAGCATCTAGAAAACATATAGGACATACAAGAAATTATATTCTAAATAAGCAAAATTAATTTCAACCAAAGTAAGAAAACTAAGAAGAATGAATTACATTCAATAATAAATTACACCATACATATAACCAATGTTTAAGTGATAAGCTAACCTCTTAAGGTGACAAGCTATTTAAGGTGACAAAACATCATCATAATCATCTGCTTTGCTGCTAACATTGCATTTCACATCTTTCAAACTCAAAGCATTACTTCACATTTCATAAATAATAACTAGGAGAAGATTCCAATTGCATTTGCTTGTCATGGTATTCCATGAGACCATATTTATTTGAGGCAATTTTTCAAATAGTTCACTGCCTTGTCTATGCTACCACATTTTTCATACATATTGTCTACCAGATCATTTTATCAAACAATTCACTGCCTTGTTTCAATGGCTAAAATCCTAAAACAAGTGCTTTTGAACAAGCTATGGATGCTTGGAAAAAATCTATCAAAGCATAATAATAAGCAATAGCATAGACAAGGCAGTGAACTGGTTGAAAAAATGCCTCAAAGAAATGTGGTCTCATGGTGATGGAATGCCATGACAATCCATAACAATTCACTTGTCATGGAATTCATCATGGCATTCCATCACCATGAGACCACATTTCTCTGAGGCATTTTTTCTAAAGTTCATTGCCTTGTCTATGCTACCATATTTTTGATACATGTCTACCAAAGCATTTTATCAAACACTTCACTGACTTGTTGTTGTGGCTAAAAGCCTAAAACAGGTGGTTTCAAACAATCTATGGGTGCTTGGAAAAAATATATCAAAGCATAATAGTAAGCAACAAGCTATGGTCTCATGGTCTTTTTTTGGTGTGAGAATCAGCGTGATTTTATTTGCATTTTATTTGTAGGTTTTAAACGCATTTTTTTGGCAATTTTGCTGTTCAAAATGGGGAAAAACTCTATGGTCAGTTTTGTGCATTTTTTAATTGTAGGATTCTCACAATTAGTGAAAAAGGTAGTGTTCATGAAGGAATGGAAAAGATGCGTAGAGCCTTTGAATTATACCTGTATTGTGTAATGACATTAAATCATTTAGCAATCCATTTTTTCTTCACAAGGCAACATTTTCTTGTGGAACAATTGACTGAGATAACTCTTGTTTCAACTGACCACCCTCTCATGAAATCTCATTCATATCATAATCTTGCACGATCTTATCATAGTAAAGGTGATTATGACACCACTGGCCGCTACTACATGGCATCAATCAAGGAAAGCCAGAGGCCACAGGATTTTGTGGACAGGTTCAATTGAAGTTGGGAGATCTTAAGAGTTCTCTCTCAAATTTTGAAAAGGTTATGGAGGTCCACCCTAAGAACTGTGAGAGCTTAAAAGTTGTAGGCCGTATATATGGTCAACAAGGGCAGGTAGAGAAGGATTTGGAAATTTTAAGAAAGTCAACTCGCATAGATCCACTTGATGCCCATGCATTTATCAAGATGGGTGAGTTATTAATATCGAAAGACCTCAGTGCAACCTTAGATTCTCTTAAGACAATAAAGTCTCTTCTAAAGAAGAGCAGAGAAGAAGTACCCATTGAATTGCTAAAAAACATTGGGGTTCTTCATTTTGAGTGTGATGAACAAGAGTTGGCTTAAATTTTTTTTATGGAGGCATTAAGAAATGGCATTTGGGTTGAATTCATAAATAAAAGCCCCAGTGCCAATTCTGTAGTTTTTCAGTGCACTTTAAGGATATGGAATTCTTCCATCGACTAGAAGAAGGTGGTGTTTCACTTGAGTTACCATGGGATAAAGTCACAACACTATTTAATCTTGCTAGGTTGTTTGAACAACTACATGATACAAAACAAAAGCAAATCTTTTGTACAGGATAATATTGTTCAAGTTTCTTGATTATTTGGATGCATATCTATGTATTACAACCATGGCTCAGACTCATAATGAGATCCAACTAAGCCTAGAATTGATTGGGGATGAACTTAAGCATAAACATTTTCACTGCAAGCACAAACTGTCCTTGTGCAAAATAAACATGTGCTAGATTTACCCACACATCAGGCATCTGGAAAAAGATGTTTCTTGCAACAACTTCTTGTACCTGTGTAAAAATTTCCTTTGCAGTATCAAATTGACCCCTTTCAACTATCACATTAATGGCTGCCCCATTTGCAGCATAAACATTTCTTGGTCTCTATGCCAACACCTAAGTGGCCCCTTTTATGACATTAAGATCCTCTTGAGTTATTATTATACTCCTATTTTCCAAGAGAAAAATCCCCAATGCCCATGGGAAATGAATGACAAGCATTTTAATTTCAACTTGGTTTCATTTTGAAAAGGGGACATTACATTGTACAAGATTTGTTTAACAATAGAATAATTTAATCCACCTATTTGGGGCTGTAAAATAAAAATAGATGAACTAATCTATTTTCAATTATAGGTTCTTTTAATCTAGAATCTGATAGAAAGATAAAGCATAATACATTGAAGGACACAATTTTTTTTCTAAAATAAAGACTAAAATAGGTTGCCCATAAAAAACAAGAAAGAGGAAAAATGAAAAGATAACATACAAATGATTCATTTGAGGTTTTTGATAATATCTCATTTAACTATGTCAAATGGATTTGGAAGGGACAAAGCATATTTGATTGACTAAATTTTTTAGTTAGCTTATCCATTGTCATTGTATGCACCATCTTCAATATAATCGTAATAGTACAAGAAAGATCTCAGAAGCTCAAATAGATAGACATCACCCAAAAATGCATGCAGTAGTAACAAGACTCTCAAATGTAGACATATCGGCTAAGGATGACTTACCTACTACTCATGAACTGACTCAATTCAATCATTCTAATGTGGTGTGTGTATATGCTCAGATAGTTTTTTTTTGCCGATTACTCGACCAAGATCTTCTCCCGAGTGATACTTCCCCTCCACCTGGAGGAATAAAACACATACCTACATCCACTAACACATGCACATGGCAGTAAATTGTTCATAACATATACAGTATACATAAACATCTCCAAAGTTAGAATAATAATTCAATAACCATCCATTCATATTTATGCAACATTTCTCCATGAAATAACATCAACTGAGATAACATCAAATGAAATAACATCACATGAGATAAAATTCATATTGATAACAAGGTACAAGCATAATTTATTCATCTCCAGAATTCACATAACATTCGTATTTACCCTATGTAGTAATAGTAAATAGTAACTTCACAATTGGGGTGTAACAATAGTACTTGCATATTAGTGTATTTTCAGTCATTTACATTAACAAATTTGGTTAAAATTGCATTTCAAAAAGTGTCACTTTGTTTATCATTTTTCACTAATTTCATTTGCATTAGGACAGCTAAATTTGGAAAAAAAATTCATTGAAACCATAGTTTGCAACCTAAAACTGGGAATCGAAATATTAACTCAGAAATTCAAACTTTGATTTTTCTGATCCCTGACCTAGGACTCATTTGCCCTAGGGTGAATCAGTCCCTATATAGGTGCTTTTCCAAATTTATGGGCATTATTTTTTCTTTGTTTGCTTCATTATGTTTTGTTGTTAACTCTATATTTTAGTTTCAAAAAACATTTTTTTTTGTACTTTCTTGCATCAAGTTCAATTGGTCAAATTGAGTGTATTGTTTGAAAAAAATTTGGCATTAAGAGACATCATTTTTGGATTCTTGCATAGCATAATCAGTAAATTATCATGTTTAAAATCTGAAAATTTCTCTCTTTTTACATACTTGCATTGCACTTCCTATTTTTGGGTGTTTGTTACATTTGTTTAGTGCCTATTCTCCATTTTGGGTGCACTTTTAGTTTGGTGAAACTTGTATGAGCTTCACAACCAAGTGTCCTATTACCAATAATTTAGTGAGATGTAGTTTGAGAATCATGCCATCCCGTACTACTACATCCAACGTGGATCTTGAGTTTTCCAACTCTTTCACTCATAGTGTTGATACTAGTCAAGCCATTATGGACCATAGATTTGATACCACATTTCCTAAGACTAGTTTAGCCACAACCAAAATGACCAATTTGACACAATGGTTTCTAATGTCCTTCAAGAAAATCTAAAACAAATGGATGAAGCCTTAGAAAAAATTTAAAACTTTGTGAGTGTTGAATACATTGCTGGTATTACAGTTTTTGTCATAGATAACATGAGGAAAATGCTTGAAAATGAACAAGGAATATAAATTTTGCATAGCCTAACTCATATCATTGAAAATAATGTCCTCACAAAGGCTAGTTGTGCTCAAACTTTGGGATACACTCAAATTCAAGGTGGAAATCTAATTCCTCCTTCTACAAAAATGGCCTCTATTCCTACATACACTAATCCATCTATTACAACAACAAGGCAAATCACTAGAAATGTTAATACAACCTTAGACATCTCCACTAGGAATCCCTTTAGCTTTGTGTATTCAAATCTCATATCTCCTAATCCATCTCCCCTCACAAACTTACAATTCACTTGTCCTTCAAATACATATACACCTCCATCTTATTCACCTCCATCTCACAACACCAACAATGATTCCATCCTTAACCAACTCTTACAAAATGTTTCATCCCTCCAACAACAAATTTCCACATTGAACTAAAATCAAAATGGTCAACCTTCACAATATGTCAAAATAAACCCCTTATCCTTGGAGATATTAAGAGCACAAATACCACAAGGCATAGAGATTCCTAGATTTGAGAAATATGGTGGTAAAGGGGATCCTACCAACCATGTCTTGGCATACACAACCTTATGTAGTGACTTCATTTTTGAAGATAAGATCTTGGCTAAAATTTTCCCTAGGTCTTTAAAAGATATATCCTTGGAATGGTTTTTTTCTCTATCAAATAACTGAATTAGTTCATTCAATGAGCTTTTTGATGCATTTCTCAACCACTTCCAAGTGCACATTGGTCCCAAGATGACCTTAGTTGATTTAATGAAGTGTAAACAAAAGGATGATGAAAAGATCACTGTTTTATAGCATGATACCAATTACTTTACTCACAAATCAACATTAAGATTCCTGATGTTGGTCTTCAAAGAATGTTCATTGACAATTTGCAAAACAAAATTCAAGACAAGCTTGGGATGATGAAACTTCCCTCCTTTACACATTTGTGCAGGCTCTTCGTGACTATCAAAATTCGATTAGTCATCATGAAGCAAAAACTCTTTCTAACCGCCTTGAGAAATCTAAATTCATGCCCCATAATAATTTCCAACCATTCAAGAAACAAAATAAGAGATTTTTATAGATAAATCCACCCTAAACAAGTCAACCTGTTGACTCTCAAGTAGCTGCAATAAAAACAACAAATCCATATCAATTCAGGGAAAGGAGTAGATAATTTACCCCATTACTCGATACCCTCTATTCCATAATGTTGTAAATTTTGGGTAAGAACCTAATTACCTTACTTCCAGTTAGAAACCTTGATGAGGCTGCACCTACAAGAGGAGATGACTTTGGTGAGAGTTTACATAATGGAAGATGCATATCAAATTGCCTTAAAAATTGATTAAAGAATGAACAAAAGGTATGAAAGTAAGAAAAGAGGAAGAGGTTGTGATGAGGAGGTTGAAGGAAGAACATATGGAGAAGATAATAATAAAAAAATAATAAAAAAGACCAAGTCAAAAAAAAAAATAGAGACCTGAAGATTCATATGGTCCTAGAGATCAAAATTCAAGAGATAGAGGAAGATCGGGTAGAGGTTTTGGAAGAGGGACCTTCAGAGAAACCTGCTTTAAGTGTGGAGAAGAGGGTCATAGAGCATATGATTTTCCTCATGAAGAGGAAATGTTGAGAGTAATACTAGAAAATCAGAATAGAGAAGAAAATTTGAATAAAGAAGATGCAAGATCATCACATTCCAAAGAAGCAGAAGATGGCGAAACTTTAATGTCCAAAAGAATCCTATTGAATGAACATGATAAATCAATTCAAAGAAAAAGTTTGTTTAAAAAAAATGCAAGTTCTAAAACAAGGTATGTAATGTCATCATAGATGGAGGAAGCACAAACAATCTTGTTTTCAAAGAGATGGTGATAAAATTGCAGCTAGAGAGAAGAAGGAATCCACATATGTATAGGATAGCATGGCTGCAAGATGATAGGAAAGTTTTGATCAGAAAACAAAGTTTGATAAATATTCATATAGGAGGTTATAGAGATGAAATTTTATGTGATATTGTTCCTATGAATTATTTTCATGTTTTGTTAGGAAGGCGGTGCACATGGTTATTCCAACACATACACATTGAAGAAGGATGGAGTGAAACACAAATTGAATCCATTGAAAGAAGAAATGGGTAAGGTTTGCAGAAATGAAAGGTCTTGTTTGGTTGATGAAATTAAAATTTTATATGGTATGAAGCATGAATATTTTGTCTTTGTTAACACTAACCATGATGAAGATGAGAAAGGTGATTTCTTGACTCATATTGAAGCAAAGATCTCAAGTGGAATTAAGGTAGCAGTAGAGGGTAGGTAAAATCTAATTTTATTGTTTCCTTTGATGATAAAGAAAGTGAAGGAATAGATAAGTTGTTTGCAGCAAAAACTACTTTTGATAAAGTTGAAATGGAAGAGTAGAGTGTGAAGGTTAATGAGAGTTTTCTAAAGAATAATTTTTTGAGAATAGTGGCGGTGAAAATGTTTTGATTAGTGATCATGATTCCTTATCGGGTAATGTAGAAATTGAGTTTTTTGATGGTAGTACTAACACTGTTTTTAGTGAAGGAAACCAAGTTGCATTAGTATCATGTCTTTCAGAAGGCATTGAAATAGTGGGATTTCATGAAGGGGATATGGTGGAAAGAGACGAAAAAGGTAGAATAGAAAATGAGGCAAATAAATACATTTATTTTGATGGAGGATGTATAAGTTTAATTTTTAGTTCTGATTTTGATGAAGTATATTATTTGGAAAACAAATATGATGCTTTGAATTACATGATGGGTAGTAGAGGAAGGATGAAACATGGTAATTTTGTAAGTTTGCAAAAAGTAGTGCACAAAAAGATTCCAATGGACAAGGCAATGAGGTGGATCTAAGATAGACACGGGGTCTACAAATGTTTCTGAGTGCAACTCATGAAAAATTTCTTTATACCTAGGGTGTCTGATACAGGAGCATCTTAGGTGAAAGTGAAAGTGCAATCAATATCAACAAAAAAAAATTCAAATTTGGAATTTGCATTTGTATTTCATGTTAGGAATATCACTTTTGTTATGCAAGTTAGCAAGTGGAGGTAGTGGAGGTGTAGTTGTATTTTTGGAAAAATCTAAAAAAATAGATTTGGGCATTGGTTTTGTGGGAGTTACAAATTTGCATGGAAAAATCATTTATTGATTTTTCCATTATTGAGACCATTCATTTTCCAAGAGGTGGGCATAGCATTTCAATTTGGAGGGAAAATCTAATTTTTGATTTTTTTTGGGGGGAGGGGGGTGAGGTCATGTGTTGCATGTTTTTGGGATTCATTGTTTGCTCTAGGTTTGGAGAGAAGGAGATCTTGGCGTGGTATTTTCTTAGGGGGTTTTGAAGACCTTGTTGCAGGTTGAGAGGATTATTTGAGACATTAAATATTGAAGGCTCCATTGTTGAAGATTGAAGGGTTTTAGGTGATTGATTGCAAGAGAAAGGTGTGGATTTGGAGGTGCTCATGGTAAACATTGGTTGCCTTTTACTGTAGTTTATTTTTTGTTTTATTTTAAGATTATTTAAGGGGAATATGTTGCTACCCATCAGTCATTTGATGACTGAAAATGATTGTGTAATCATATTTCCATAATGAAAAGATCTTTTGTTGCAAATTTCAAATAATTTTATGAGACTTTGTTGTTGATTTGTATGCACTGTTGAGGTTATTTGAGTGTTTGTTTTCAGAAAAGAGGGTTGTTGAGAACCCCTCTTACCTTACTTAATCTATCTATATGACACCCATTATATCTCATATTACCACTTATATTCCTAGTACACCTCTCTCTATTCTTGGAACTCTCCTTATAAGGTTAAATAAGATACAAAATAAAATGGATTCCTTACCTATTGGAATCATATAGGATATAAGTAATGAATTTAAAAACAACATAGATATTATAAATTTCCTATTGGATTTTTGGCTCCTATATTTGAAATATATAATACTACAAGAGATTTATGGCATACCTAAGGTCTTTTAGTACTACACGTTTAATTTTAGGTATGATGACAATTTATTGGCTAATATATCTCCATAAACTTTGAAACATTATGTTATTTAATAATAATACAAAATTAAACATGGTCTTATACACATTTAAGATTTGGAAAATTATTGTGTGAGATAATTGAGTGTGAATGCTATTTTCTAGGTTACTATTTAAAAAAAAATATATAAACAAGGATTCAATGAGTGCATGCATGAATATATTTACCATATTCCAATCCCTGTGTGTTAATATGCATACCAAATTCCCTAGTGATGATATTTAAAGAATTTTTGTTAAGAGATTGTTGTATACTATTCACAAAAATGTGTAGCCTAGTAGTTATGTTTCTTTATGGACTTGTGTACCAATATGATGAATGTTTAGATAAATTTTCTAGAGGTTTATCCACTTAAATATGGATTTTATAATCTTCCATCCATATTATCCTTCCCTTATAATTTAAAAAAAAAAACAATTTCTATAAGTGAAAAATAAGAGAAAATGCCAGATGTTAATTGTGTTACAATTGCTCCCAATGTTATTACTCTTAATCATCAAAATTTTCTTCATTCAATCTAATGAGATGTCCTAAACCAAGTGACAAAAAATATGTTTTACAAATTAAGAGTAAGTGATTTTTAATAAAACCATGTATATGGTGGTTGAGAAGATTAAAAATGATTTGGATTAGAGATGTAAGATTTTAAAACTTAGTAGAAAACCTAAAATAATAAATACATTAGTTTTAATAGGTAGATCAATTATTTTGACTGTGGATGTATGAAATTTTCTCATATTAAAGCTAGTAAATTTGTCTTGACCACAACTATTTCAAAATCACCTTTTGAAAAAAGAAAAAAAATTACCACAATGTAGGGATTTGAAGTGTTTTTAAGGCTATCTTTTTAATATTTAATGTATTATGTTTTCATGTAGGGAAGATAGTGAAGAGTGAATACATGCTTTGTAAGAGACACTTGGTGAGTTTTTCCTCTTTTGAAACCTTCATGTTTGTTTATTGGATTATTATCTAGTAGAGAACCATGTATTTCATGGTGTAAGAAAATATAGAAAATATGTTTGAGTTATATTTAAGGATTATTTTGGTCCTACGTGTTATTTATTCACTTCTAAATATTGGATACATATAATGAGGAGCTTATTCTCATTCTACCTATATTTTTTTCTCTTTTAATGTTTCTCCAAGATAATCCTTATGTCTTAACCATTATTGTATGTTTTTTTACTATTTTCTTTATTTTTTTCATTTTATATGTTTTTATAATGTAATTAGCATGATAAAGTTTTATAATCCTCCTTTAATTATATATGAACTATTAGTGTAAAAAGAGATATTATCAAACTAGTTAGCTTTTAGCATACTCGGTAGAGTCCTATTCACACTACAGTTAAGCTCACTTAGATGTTATCAATTTTTTTGTTTAACCTCATGTAGACTCACCAAATGTCTCAAAACTTTCCCATAGAGTCCACTTGTTCAATGCTTTGATAGGTAGTTATAGTTTGAATCCTACCTTGTCACCTCTTTATCCTTTCCTTTATAAGCAAGACTCATTTATACATTTTACAACACATCACATGCTTATGATATTTTATCATTTTGCATATGCTTTTGTGGATTCTTTTGAGTTCGCAAGAATATCTTGATTGATCCAACATTATATTAGAAAAAAAATTCAACTCCAATCCATTTCTCTCTTGAATTTGTGAGGATTGTGGGAATCAAGTTTCATATAATGTATTCTAAAATAAAATTGATATCATGGTTGCACTCAAGAAGATCGAGAGATAAATTTTGATATAGTACAAAAAATCATACAATTTGTATGGATTTGTACGACTGTATCTTATAATTTACCATCTTGCATCAATGTACTAATATGTATGTAGTAATCAATGAATATTCTATTATTCTTTAGTATATTTTGTCATCTAATGTCAAAATGATGCCATTAGGTTCTTCCCCAAGTTTTCACCTCCACCATTGGCCTATTTCAATTTTTGGCTCAACTTAAGGAGCCTTGTTCTCAAGCATACAAACATCTTTGTGAGTGGTTTTTTTTTCTTTCTACACATTTTTCATCTTCCATACAATGGTATTATTTTTTTATAGTATGATATACAATTTTTTAAAACAATCTAGATTCTCAGAGGATACCCTGCATAGTTCCCATTTTTGGAACTTCAAAGGGCTTGCTTAGTCTCATATGGAATTCTTTTTGGGTCCCCTTTTTTGAGCCTACATGATTTTTTGAGCTCTATCTAGTGGTGATGTTATTTTTTTATGACTAAATTTCATATTTTTAAATTCTAAGTATGTGTCTTTTAAGGTTTTGTACATCAAATCCAATTTGTAGAATATGAAATGCACTAAAATAAAGTGTCATATCACTATATTATTTTAGGGAGGTCACTCTTTGAGTAATGAGTGTTTTCATTTTCTATTTTTGTCATTTTTTTGAGGTTTGAAAGGCTTACTTGATATATTTCTTCATTTTCCACCTCATGAAATAGTCTTGTAAGAACACAAACAAGAAAATAAGTATGTAAATGCATTCATATAAAGTTCAACAATTGAATGTGTGTTCCTTAGGGAGTGAATTTTATACTTACACTAAATTATAAATTGTAATGGGGGTTGTGTTACTCCTTGATTTTCCATCACAACAATGGATCTTCATGATTATCGCCTCATGCATGTGTGCCTTGGTGCACACCCTTTTTTAGTTTCTTGTACATATTTTTAGAATTGATGTTGGGTCTAAACTCTCGTGCACACTTTTGTGCTTGATTTCAATTGTTCTAATTATATCACTTCATTGTTAGAATTAACAAAGGAATTATCACAATGTTATGCTAATGCTTCATTTATTTCAAGGGAGTAGTGGAGACAAACAAACTTCACAAATTTTTGGTGGGTTGTATATATATACTATTTTTGTCTCTTATGGGGGAATTATTTCAATGGATCATATTTTATGAGACTCTAGTACTTATGTATAGCATTGTGGTGCACATTTTATTTATGTACTACAATTTATTCATGTATTTTTTGATCATACTCCAAAATAATAGTACTATCTGCATCTTCAAATTCATAGAGTTTGATTTCCTTTGTGCCATATATGTATTCATGGTTGAGTAGAATCCTATATTCTCACTCATACAATGTTTTTTTTTTATCTCTTATCTTGATCTACATTTTTGGGGGTTCATTGATCCTAGCAGACACTATTTCATCTTTACAAAGTTTATGGATTTAACATGCTTGAAGAGTTCTTCATCATCATGTTCCTATCTTCATGGGACATATTTTTAGTAGGTCTTATCTTTCTCTTTCTCTATTTTACAAGGATTTTTTCCATTGAGTTTTTTCCTTTTTCTCCATTTGTGAGAGGTCATTATTGTACATGAATACCTTATTAGGCCTTATTTTCAAGACTCATATTTTCATTGTTTAGCTTACTCCCTAAGTATTGATTAAGGGGGGTGTTAGTGTGAAAATATATATTATCAAACTTGTTAGATTTTAGCATACTTATTAGAGTCTTATTCACACTACACTAAAGACTACCTAGAGGTTATCTAGACTATTTTCTCACCTCATGTAGATTCACCAATTTTCTCAACACTTTTCCATAGAGTCCTACACTTATTTCATACCTGGAGGGGTAGTCATATTTTGACTCTTACCTTCTCACCTCTTCATCCTTGCCTTTATAAGAAAGGATCATTTGTACATTTTACAACACATAATACTTATGATATTATGTCATTTGGCATATGCTTATTTGTGGATTTTTTTGAGTTTGCAAGTAGATCTTAGCATACTCTAACATGAAAAATGTGTTTAAGGTGTGTTGTGAGGTTGGAAAAGTAAATTTGTATATTGGTGAGTGTTTTTAGAGTACTTCTAGTGTTTTTATAAACCAATATGTATTGAATCTTGGTTTTGAACATCTTATAAATTAAGTGGAAGTAATTATTTGGTCCCTTTTGAGCCTATGATTAGAACTTGAGACTAGAAAATGGAAACAATGTTAATGACAAGGGAAGAAGAATATAAAAAGCTTATTTCAAGATGTTAGAGGATTATTTTGAGTGGATTTCCATTATTGAGGTAAATTTTATATGTTAGAGAGAATTATACTTTTGATAATATATAATATTTGTATGTCCAAGTCTCATTATAAATAAAGAGAACTTGAGAAAATTAACAAAGAATAGGAAAAAAGTCTCATGGAATCTTCTTCAAAGTTGAAGCCAAATTGATATTCACTCATTCAATGAAAAATAGATCAATGAGTTTCATATATGGAAGCATATTTTAACCTTCATAAACTATGTTATCATCAATATATTTTGTTTGCAATACTTAAGCTATCTATGAATGCTCTCATGTGTTATGCAATCTATGGCCATTTTTTAGAACATTGAAAGACACCACCTATCTATGAATTCTCTCATGTGTTATGCAATTACATCCATTTTTCCATGAATAATAATGAGTAATGAAATGATACTACTTTAGGAAAAGGAAAGGATAAAGTGTTGTAGAGTACACAATAATTTTAGGAAGAGAAAAATTTAGTTGGGGAAATAATTCATGGATAATAAAGTTTTGATAAAGTATATAGGATGATTATTTTTATACTTAAAGAAAAATTAGTCATGGTAAAAACCCACTTTCATTGATGAAATATGTTATCAAGTGCTCTATTTCAATTTATATAAGAATAAATATTCCTTCAAGAAAAAATAATTGATTAAAAAGAAATGATAATTTGGAAATAAGATTACAAGAAAAGTAAGAAAAATACTAGTAACATAGTCTAGAAAAAATATAAGGGGAAAACATAAAGGAAAATTTTCTCACACATTTTGATAAGGATGGTCACTTTTAGATGAAATATGTTGTAAATTATATCCCAAGTTAGCACAATCTTGGAGGAATAAGAAAAAAGATGAAAACCTCACATATGTAAGAAAACACATGGAGATTAATTGCAACTTTGATGTGGATAAACAAATTTCTTATGTTACGGTTCATAAGGGAGCATGTTTAGTGGGAAAAGGGTCCCAAGAAGAGTAAAAAATCAATATAGTATTCTAGGTAAAAATTCAAGTCAAGGATTCATAAAATTAGTTGGAGTATTTGTTAAACCAAAAGGAACCACTACACAATTATAATGACCATATCTGGTTCTAATGTCTATCTTATGAATATCTTATTATTTTATTCTTAATTGATGATAACTAAATCAAACATTGTTGTTGGAGAATATTGTTTCTACATTCATTTGATCAAATAGGTTGTCAATATGGGGAAAAGGATATCTATTCTGAATGGTTACTTTATTCAACATTCTATAATCAGTGCATAATTTAAGGTGTCATTCTTATTTTTTATAAACACAAATAGTGCTCCCCGAGATGAAACACTTGGTATTATCAACTCTTTCTCAAGTATTTTGTAACTATATCTTTAAATATTACAATTATGTGGTGTTTATTATATATAAGGTCTTAGATATAGGTTCAGTTCTAGGAAGAACATATCTTGAGAAATAAAATTATCTTTTAGGAGGTAATTTTGGTAATTGCATAGGAAATACATCTTTGTAATCCCAAAGAAAAGGATGATTTTTAAAATTTGGAACATTTTTTAAATTTTCATTCAAGGACACTAAATATATTTGATTCCCCTTTTTCCTTCTTTATATATTCAATTATATTATAGATAATGTTCCTACAATTATTGGTTTAAAAATACCTTGGATTTTAACTCTATATATCCCTTATCATCAATACATTACACATCCTAGCTATAACAATCTACATTTGTCCTATGATTGGTTAACTAACTCATTATGATTATGTGTTGGAAAATTGTGCCTCAAACTTACTGACATGAAACTCTTGAAAGAGAAAAAATCAGTGAGACCTTTGGTTGCTCTTGTCGATGACAACCTTCGATGTAACCTGAACAGTCGGCGCAAGTCCCCTAGCTCTCGGCGAAGATAGAAGTCCAACCAAAGCGCTTGGTTGGTGTGACATGTTCTGTCGGGATGAGTGCTCAGTGTTGGAATTTTGTTTCTATCGGTGTAGCTTGTTACTATCGGTGGAACTTGATCGATAGTCTCAACGATAGAACGATAAACATTGTATCGGTGTGACTTGAGATCATCGGTGGAACTCTTCACCGGGCTATGCTGATGGATCGATGACAGATGGAAGCGGTAAAGTAATCATCGGTGGGACTTGGGGTCATTGCTAGGACGATCTCCCTTGTTCCAATGATAGAATGATAAGCACCATCGATGTGTCTTGGGGTCATCGGTGGAACTCTTCATTGGGCTACACCGATGGACCGATGACTTTTGGAAGCGGTAAAGTGATCGTTGGTGGAACTTGGGGTCATCGTCGAAACAATCACTCTGGCCTCGCCAATGGAACAATGGAGTAAGGTAAATTCTGTAGACCTGTTTGTATCAGTGTAGGTATGAGTGATCGGTGGAACCCGATCTCCTGTCCCAATGATAGCCCAATAAGGAAACTGTTGTTTGACGATTGGTCTGTAGGGAAATTGAACAAATTGTTTTGTATGGAAAATGAACAGATCGATGGCTCGAGGAAAAAAAAGAGAGAGGAAAGTTATTGTTTTTTGGAACTATATGTTGAAAGAGCATTGAAACAGTAAGACATAAACAAGTGTGTAAATTTCATTGTATTCTTTTGAAGAGCATTGTAACAGTGATGTTTTGTACAAGGTTGATTAGGGAAATGTTGCTGCTGTGAGATTGAACATTTGAAAGTTGAATTTAGAACTTGTATGTAATTCAATTACTGTAATACAAGTGATTTTTCTTTGGTGTGGTGGGTTTTTTTCTCTCATAAGGGTTTTCACACGTAAATCTGGTGTCCAACTGTGTATGAGTTTATTTCTCTATTCTGTTATTACTTTCATATGTGTGTTAATGAACTGTAATTGTGAGTTTTAAAGGACAAGTCTGCATTCTTCCCTATATTTTGACATTAGGAAAGTTTGTTCCGCACCTTGAATTTTCCTTAGAAGTGGTATCAGAGCCTATCTAGTTGCGTTATCCTTGTGGGTAGGTTGGGTTTTTTGTGTCAATTTATGTTCAGTGGGAGTTTTGTAGAAGTCTGATTGAGATGGCAATGGCAAGTACTTGAGGAAAGATTGAAATTGAGAAATTCAATGGTAGCAACTTTGAATAATGGAAACTTAAAATGGAAGATCTGTTGGTTGATCGTGATATTTGGGTTGTTGTGTTTGGAATGAAACCTTCAGGCATGAAGAACGAAGAATGGGAACTGGGAGAGCAAGAATCAAAGGGGCTAATAAGGCTCTGTTTGGAAGACTCTGTACTTCTAAATGTTCATGAAGAGAAGACTGCATCTTCTTTATGGAAAATATTGGGAGACATTTATTAGGGAAAGTTCTTGGTGAATAAGTTGTTCTTAAGGAAGAAGTACTCTTTGAAAATACTGGAATGAGTGTCTGTTATTAATCATTTAAATACCTTTAACATGTTGATTGCTCAGTTATCATATGTGGGTGTAAATATTGATGAAGAATATCATTGTATGTTGTTGTTATGTTCTCATGGGATCACTTGGTGATGGCTATTGGGAGTACGACATCCACTTTTAAGATGGAAGACGCTATTGATTCTTTGCTATCAGAAGAGATGAGAAGGAAATCTTTTGAAATGGTGAAGGAGGCTTTATTTGTTCGAGGTAGATCGAAAGAAAAAGGAAAGAAGAAGGACACGAAGTCAAAATCAAAATCAAAAGGGAGATCAAAGTCTCTTGGAAAGAAGTCCAAGGTGAGGTGCTGGAACTGTGGGAAACCTGGTCATGTCTGAAAGGATTGCAAAGAGGATAAAAATAAGAAGAAGAAAAACTCTTCTGATAATGATTCTTCTCAGAGTGATGCATATGCCTTCATTGCAGTCTTGGAAACTCAAGCATCAGATGATGTCTGGCTGATTGATTTTGGAGCATCTTTCCACATGACATGTCATAGAGATTGGCTCACAAAGTATGAAGAATACGATGGTAGAAAGGTGTATTTGGCAAACGATTCATCACTGGAAAATTTTGGTTGTGGAAGAGTCATAATTCAATTTCCTGATGGAAGAATTAAGGGAATTGACGATGTAATGCATATACCAGGTCTGGCTCGAAAATTACTTTATGTAAGCAAGTTGAATGATGTTGGAGTGCAAGTCTCATTCTCTAGAAATGGCTACAAAATGACTAGAGGCTCGATGGTGTTGGCTAGGGGTGCTCGAATTGGTACTCTGTACAAGCTGGATGCACTAGTAGTACAATGTAACAGTGTCTCTGTAAAGTCACAAAAGGTTATTCTTAAAGAGAAGAAAGAAAATATTCCTATTGGGGAAAACTCCTTGGAAGTTAAACTTCCAGCAGAGAAGACTATGCTCTGGCATCAAAGGCTCGATCACATTGGCGAAAAAGGTTTGAAAGCCTTGAAAAAGAATAAACTGGTTGAAGGGCTTGATGATTGTAACCTGGAATTTGAATTTTGTGAGCATTGTATATATGGAAACAACACCGTGTTTCATTTTATTCCAGCCCTCATAAATATTTTGGTGTTCTAGATTATATTCATTCTGATGTCTTTGGTCTAGTAAATGTTCCTTTGTTATCAAAATCTAAGTATTATGTTTCTTTTATAGGTGACTATTCGAGAAGGGTATTTGTGTATTTTTTAAAAAGTAAATCAGAAGTATTCAGTCATTTTAAGGAATTTAAAAACCTTGTGAAAAATTAGATTGGAAGAAAAATAAAGTGTTTGAGGACTCACAATGGCGGTGAGTTTTGTTCTGATGAGTTTGAAAGGTATTGCAAGGACCATGGGATTAAAAGGCATAAAACTACACCTTACACTCTAAAGAAAAATGGAGTTGTTGAAAGGTTGAACAGGACGTTGATGGAGAAGGCAAGAAGCATGTTGAGTAATGCTGGTCTAGAGCATAAGTTCTAGGCCGAGGCTGTGGCTACAACATGTTACTTATTGAATCGGTCTCCTTCGTGAGCACTTCTTGACAACACACCTATGGAAGATTGGTTTGGTAAGAAGCCCTCTCTGAGACATATTCGTGTATTTGGCTATGAAGCATATGTTTATGTGCCAGATGTAAAGAGATCTAAATTGGAAAACAAAGCTAAAAAATGTATCTTCATTGGGTATGACCTTGGTGTGAAAGGATACAAGCTTCAGAATCCTATGACTGAGAAGGTATTGTACAACAAAAGTAATCTTTCGGGAGTTGAAACCTTCTTTAGTGGATCTGCAGTTAGAGATGAAAGAAGATAAAAAGGAGAATGGTGTTATTGAAATACCTCTAACTCCTAAAAAAGAGGAACAACACATTGATAGTGTACCTGAAACTGAGGAGAGTTTTGAACAAGAAGAAGAACCACAACCTCAACCTCAACCTATGAGGAGGTCTACATGTGAGAAGAAGCAACCTGATAGGTATAGGTTCTCTTTGTTAGATTCTAATTGTGCCTATTCTTTGATTACTAACATGGATGAGCCTAGGATTGTAAAAGAGGCAACTAAAATGTCTGATTTAGATTCCTAGTTGGAAGCCATGAATGAAGAAATGGCATCATTAAGGAAAAATGATACTTGGGATCTAGTTCCATTGCCTGAGGGTAGAAAGCCTATGGGCTGCAAATGGGTGTTTAAAAATAAAATTGGTCTGGATGGTTGTGTTGAAAAGTATAAAGCGAGGTTGGTTGCAAAAGGTTATTCCAAGGTAGAGGGAATTGATTATGGGGAAAAAATTTCTCCAGTAGCAAAGTTGATGTCTATTAGATTTCTTTTGTCACTTGCAGCTGCATATGATTTAGAGATTGAACAGATGGATGTGAAGACAACATTTCTTCATGGTGATCTTGAAGAAGAAATTTATATGTCCCAGCCTGAGCACTTTGTGAAAAAAGGTAAAGAAAATCTAGTTTGCAAGTTGAAAAAATATTTGTATGGTTTGAAACAATCACCTAGAATGTGGTACCAAAAATTTGACACATTTGTTTTGTCATTGGGATTTGTAAGGTCAAAATTAGATCATTGTGTGCATTACAAAACTAAGAATGATCAAATTCTTATTATTTCCCTATATGTTGATGATATGTTGTTCATGGGAAATAGTAACTTAATGATTTTTGATCTAAAACCTCAGTTGTCTGCAAAATTCAAAATGAAAGATCTAGGTGCAGCAAGGTATGTTCGGGGGATGGAAATAATGAGGGACACAAAAAGCATAAAACTTTGGCTCAGCCAGAGTAAGTATATTAACACTATTCTGGAGAGATTCTGTATGACTGATTGCAAGCAACTAGTTGTTCCAGTTTTACAAGGAATGAAACTATCTATTGAAGATTGTCCAAAATCTTCTATTGAGATGGAGGATATGACTAGGGTGCCTTATACAAGTGCAGTTGGCAGTTTAATGTATGCAATGGTCTGTACAAGGCCAAACATTGCTCAAGCAGTGGGAGTTCTTAGTTGGTTTATGGCGAATCCAAGAAGGTCGCATTGGGATTTTATGAAAAGAGTGTTTAGATATTTAAAAGGTACATCTTAGTATGCTTTGTGCTCTCATGGTAACTCGGTTGGATCACAAAGATCCATCAAAATTCGAGGTTATGTGGATCCTGATTGGGCAGGGGACATTGATAGCAAAAGATCCACTAGTGGATATGTTTTCATGTTAAATGGTGGTGCAGTTAGCTGGATGAGCAAGTGACAGGCTATAGTCGCTTTGTCCACTACAGAGGCGGAATACATGGCAGCAACACACACCTGAAAAGAGGTTGTTTAGCTTAGATGTTTATGTTTTGATATTAGGTTCAGTGCAGGGCAAATTACAATTTTTTGTGATAGTCAAAGTGCTATCTGTTTGGCAAGAAATCCAACTTTCCATGCTAGGACAAAACATATTGATGTGCAGTATCACTTTGTATGAGATATGGTGGAGGATGGAAAGGTCTGTTTAGAAAAAGTCGATACTCTGGAAAATATTGCAAATGCATTGACGAAACCAGTGAGCACAGACAAGTATAGATGGTGTGTCGGTTTGATGGGCCTTGGTGCCCATGGATCTGAGTAGTTTCTAGATGCTCTAGAGGTGTTAGTAAGACTTTGTCAAGTGGGAGATTGTTGGAAAATTGTGCCTCAAACTTATTGAAATGAAACCCTTGAAAGAGCAAAAATCGGTGAGACCTTTGGTTGGTCTTGTTGATGACAACCATCAGTATAACCTAAATATTCGACCTACGTCCCCTAACTCTCGGTGAAGATAAAAGTTTGGCTGAAGTGCTTGGTCAGTGTGGCATGTTCTGTCGAGAGGAGTGCTCAGTGTTGGCATTTTATTTCTATTGGTGTAGCTTGTTACTATCAATGAAACCCAATCGGTAGTCTCAATGATAGAACAATAAACAATGTATCAGTGTGATTTGGGGTCATCGATGGAACTCTTCACCAGGCTACGTTGATGGATCGATGGCAGATGGAAGCGATTAAGTGATCGTCGGTGGGACTTGGGGTCATCACTGAGACGATCACCCTAGTTCCAACGATAGAACAATAAGCACCGTCGGTGTGTCTTGGGGTCATCGGTGCAACTCTTCATTGGGCTACGTCGATGGATCGATGACTATTGGAAGTGGTAAAGTGATCGTCGATGGAACTTGGGGTCATCGCTGAAACAATCACTCTAGCCTCGCCGATGGAACGATGGAGTAAGGTAACTTCGGCAGACCTGCTTGTATCGGTGTAGCTATGAGTGATTGGTGGAACCCGATCTCCTGTCCCAGCGATAGCCCGATAAGGAAACTATTGTTTTACGATTGGTCTACAAGGAAATTGAACAAACTATTTTGTACGAAAAATGAACAGATCGATGGCTCGAGGAAGAAAAAGAGAGAGAGGAGAGTTATTTTTTTTGGAACTATATGCTGAAAGAGCATTGAAATAGTAAGACATAATGAAGTGTGTAAATTTCATTGTATGCTTTTGGATAGCATTGTAACAGTGATGTTATATACAAGGTTGATTAGGGAAATGTTTTTGTTGTGAGATTGAACATCTAAAAGTTGAATTTGGAACTTGTATGCAATTCAATTACTATAATACAAGTGATTTTTCTTTGGTGTGGTGGGTTTTTTCTCCTGTAAGGGTTTTCCCATGTAAATCTGGTGTCCAACTATGTATGAGTTTATTTCTCTATTCTGTTATTACTTTCATATGTGTCTTAATGAACTGTAATTGTGAGTTTTAAAGGACAAGTCTGCATTCTTCCCTATATTTTGACATTAGGAAAGTTTGTTCCGCACCTTGAATTTTCCTTACATTATGAAATCATAAACTCCCAACAACACAACTTATAAATCTAATTTAAATTGAAATTATTAAAATTCAAGGATAACATCCCTTAGGCATACGATTAGTCTCTTCAATTCCTTATCTGCTTACTAAACTACCCATGATGATTTCATATACCTTTCTTACAAAGACTTTTTACTTACTAGTTTAGGTGATTTTTTTTTTGAGATCTAGTATATATGATAATAGAAATTGGTCTACCAAAGAGCATACCTAATACTTCCACTAACACATTTTGATGTTGGGTTTTCTAGTTCCATACTATAGTATAGATCTACCACTAGATATGCCACTTTTACGAAATAAGCTAGCCTCTCAAATATTCCTTTTTGTAAGACACATTCTTACAAACCCTAAAATACATTAATTTCTTACATGGGTAAATAATTTTAAAACCACATCATTCAAATCATCTTCAAATTTAAAAATAAATTTTAGCATCCTAAATTCTCCTCTACTTCCCTAACCCTCCTTTTCTCATGAAAGTGAAGTTTCTATAATCTTATAAAATTAAAATTAAATAAAAGAGTGAAGGCTATGCAAACTTCTACTCTTTGTATATAAATTTTCAAAAACTTCCCCATGACCTCCGCATTCCTACAAAGAACAAAAAAAAATCAAAAAATGTGTTCTTAAGATGGAATGTCATGATTGAAGTCTATGCTTAAATTTATATAATAAATTAAAATTTAGAGATGTTCAAACAAATATTATTTACATATTTTAAAATTAGATTTTATCACCTGTAATAGCACGAATTTGCACCCTAGGAAAATTCTCCATTTATTTACCCTTGTATCTTAGAAAATATAAACTCAATGATGAAAAATCCACTGTTGCCATCTTGTTCCATCCACCTGGCCTTATTTTTTTTTGCATCGGTGGAGGAATTTTTTCAGGGACGTGTCCACACCAAATGGATGTCCGCATGTGGCACTGTCATCCTAACAAGATTCCTACATCAAGGATCTGCAAAATTGTTACATTTTCCATTGACTGTGAAAGGTAACGTTCCCTGCCTCCCTTGACCAATAAAAATTAACCTCTTTCCTCCATTTGGATAATTCAAACTCAATTCATTCTCATTCCTGTTGGCCCCACAATTTTTTTTGCACCAAAAGGTCAACCTATTAATGCTTGATACAACCGCTAGAGTTAATGGATCCACAGGAGGTAGTTAGTCCATGTCACAAATCCTGAGGGGAGCACTGACCATTTGCCAAAAATCTCCCCCTTAGCGCAAGCCAATGGGATTTGAACTCGACACCTTTGTCTTTGATACTAATTGTTGGCCCCATGGTTGCCATTGAACCAAAAGGTTGACCTGTTACAACCACCAGAGTTAACGGATCCACATGAGGCGGTTAGTCCATGTCACAAATCCCGAGGGGAGCGCTGATCATTTTCGAACAATTCCTTCATTCTTTCATGCTCTCTCCCACATTCTAGCACTTCAATCTCCCATTATCTCATTCTCACATTCTTGCTTCTACACCATTGTTCTTTTGGCCACAAGCTCTTTAGTTGGCTCCAATAATGCACTCTCGTTGTAACTCCACTCTCATTGCAAGATCATCAAGCTTCACTTTCTCTACATGGTGGTGTCATTATATCCCTTCCACTATTGGCCTTGAGTACTCGTAGTTGGAAAGGTAAAATTGTGCTTTTCTATTCGATTACATCATCATGCTTATTGGATAGCATTTCATCAGTCTTTTCTTTATGTTAGCAGTAATACTTCCTTTCTACTTTCTTTATCGATTTCTATATCTTGTGGCATCTTGGTTGTCTGTGGAGGTGGGAATACCAAAATGGGGGTTTGACTGAGGCAGACCTCAATACAAGCCAACATTTTCTCATTTCTATGTGTGTATGCATGTTCAAATGGAGCTAATCAAAGAATTGAGTCATGGGAAGCACAAAATCCTTTCCTCTTCATTTCTAGAATAGTTCATTTCAAGTATTCCTTTTTTTGTACTTGCTATTTTCTATACTTTTCTACTTTCTGTCAAACTACAAAAATAGAAACAATTAGATAGTTAGTAGGCTTGTAGTGTTTTTAATTTATTTATTGACCCTTGTCCATATAGGATGCCAACATGCCCCTAAGAATATGCCAGTGTGCTACACTCAAGTCCAAGATTCGTACTTCTATCCTCAGATAGTGAGCTATTTGGGCAACATATTTAAACCTTTCCATCTGACTCTTGTGACTCTGTAAACACCTAGTTTTAGTAGAAGGAAAGTGGTGCATTATTTGCCCTTCCTTTTCAAGCTCAATCTTTCACCTTTTCAAACATGTCTAGTCAACCCAAGGTAGTTTAGGGAAGTCTGTTCCTTGGGGCTCTCCCATGACCTAGAGTCCCAAGAGTGACAGATCCCCCTACTTTATATTTGTTGGTGAACTCATTGTGAAAGTCTTTAAATCCATTTCCTTGTGTTGAGAACTTTTCTCTTGTGTCGTGGGTGTGTTATAGACTTGTGTGTTGTGAAGCTTTATGAGCTTTAAAACTCAGTCTACAACCTCTTGATACACAGTTAGAAGGAGTTTACGACATATAGAGATGGACCCTAGGAAGGTCACTGTTGGTCCTACCTTTGAAGAATTAGTTTCTAGAAAAAGCACAAGTTTTTCTAGCCCTTTTGGGCCTCGTATTCCTACCTCTCCTACTTCTCCTTTCACTTCATCTATGGGGGAAGATGATTCTCTTGAGCTTCCTGCAGAGAAAATTATTGCCCTTAACAAAAGGCTTTTTGAGTTTGAGGAGTATTTAGGAAAATAAAAAATTACAATTAGGGCCGCTAAGGTTGTTAATGACTTGAGAGTTATGTTGGATAAGGACCAGGTAGGTCTAGAATTTCTCCAGGGCCTTGCTAATATAGTGGAAACTCATGTACCATCATACAACATCTATGTGTTGTGCTACAAGAATACCAATAGATGGTTGCACAATTCAAGGAATCTTCCTTGCTCTCCTATTCTGATGGTCGGTCTATAGCATTGATGTTTAGTAAGAATAAGGCCATTACAAACGTGGTCTCTACATCTAACGACAAAGACTTGAAGTGCGAAAAGTGCTTTACAAAGCTCTCAAATTCTTACACTGCTATATTGAAAAGGTTATTAAAAGACAAAGTCCTAAAATTACCAGACCCTCAACCTCTTATCGAACCTTATTCTAATTGGTATGATAGGCATCAATTTTTTCAGTACCATCAAGTACACAAACACGATACCAAAATATGTGTGTGTCTGCATCATGAGATCCAAGACCACATTGATGATGGTACCATATGTCTCGATGGGAGAAAGAAGAATTATAAAAATTTTGTGGCAAAGGCTAACAGTGAATTACAAATCTATATTGACTTGTTTTTGTCTCATTATGTAAACTTGATTGTTGAACCTTCTACTTCCACTGAGTTAGTGTCGTTAGAATACGTGAATATGGTCTCATTCACACATATTCCTCCTACTAGTCTATGAGTGCATCACCTGACATAACAATTACCTTGCAAGACTTTCCTTTGAATAAGGAGCCTTCTCCCTTATACATTCTCACTCGAATCAATGGAAACATTTTGATTGGTCTCCTAGTTGACCCGATGAGCTGAGTGAATGTTATAATCGAAGAAGCTCTATTTATAAGAACTTTGCATAAGGAGGAGTATGGGGAATCTAAGGCCACTATCTATATGCATGATGGAATATCAGTCACTCCTATTGGCTCTATTTCTCTTTCGGTTGTAGTAGGACCCAGGGTTGTTGATACTTCCTTTGTCATCATCCCAAAATCTGACCTATTGAGAGTGAGACTAGGATTCCTTGGCTAGTCTCCATGAATGGTGTCACTTATATTCATAAATGTCTCAAGTTATCTCATGAAGGATTTGTGCACATAGTGCACGACATTGGTTATAAACTAGTAGTATTGCGTGGGGGTTTTTCATTGGACCACTTTTGGCCCACTCTAGTCGTACCTCTCCCTCTGAGGAGATATTTGTTGTATTGTGCTTATGTTAAGTATAAGACTAGGGGAATGACACCAAAAGTGAGTTATCAAGTGTCTCCCTATGTTATCTCTGTGAAGGGCTCCATGATCGAGCAATAACAAGCTACCTCCTCCTTCCACTAAAAGGGGAAGGGGAAGCTTTCTCACACCCAAGGACCTTCCTCTTTTGTATCTTTTGCTCCATATACTTATAACTCTTTCCCTACTATGGTTTCTTTGGCTCCTACTCCCATACCCCACATGAGAAGCCTGATGGTGCCCGCTTGGAAAAAATCTAAGCGTCAAGTATTTGAACTTCTTGTTTTTCCCACAATTCCTAGACCCATTATCTATGGCAAGGGAAAGGGTACTCATGGGGTCGTTGATCCTGTGTCTCGACCTTTGTGACCTCCTACCACTCTTCCTCCTCCTCCTCCTATAATAGTGGACAAGAAGAGGCCTTCTAGCGAGGCACTCGTGGCTCTTTCCCCACTTGCTATTGTCTCTGCTCCTGTGCTTCCTCCTATTGCTCCTATCCAGGAGACAGTTCTTCCACAGGTGATGGTTGTGGAGGATGCGCCTATGGAAAAATAGGAACCCCTTGTTTCTTCTCAGGCTATAACTTATAGTGCCTGGAGCCAACATAAATAGCTTGTGTGAGCGTAAGCACAGGGGAAAAACTCTGGCCTAGAACAAGTCACCTTGCAAAATATAGAAGAGGAGCCAATAACTCCTATTTGTACATCTTCTATTGTGCCACTTCCTTTTGTTCCTCCTACCTTAGTTCCAATTGCCTCCATTTTGCTTTTGGATCCCCCAACAGGACCTGATGATACTCACCCCAAAAGGGTGCAATTTTTCATCGCTCCCTCCATGGAGCCTCCTCTCTTGATGTCCCTCCTAGACATGCCTCTCTTTTCTTAGCCCATAGACATGTTGAACACAATGGTGGTGTATGTTGCAATTCTATCTTCTCCCTCCTCCACCTCCACTTCTTTTGTGGAGATTGAACATCCTCCACTAAAGCGCAAGTTAGAGGATGATCTCACTTCAAGTGGTGGTTAGAAGAAGGGTTCACCTTCTTTGGGAGCTAGTCCTGTTTTGGCTTGCATCATCCTCATGACAAAGGTGACCCCTACATCCCTTGAGTTTGTCACTAACCCTCTCGGCAAGGTCAGTCTTGGATCTCATATGTCTCCTTCTCCCACTCAATTAACATGACACTTCAATGAAGTGCATGTTTAATTCAGTGGAGGATATCCCAGCTTTGTCCTCGATCTTTACAAGATCAATGACACTTACCTTACAAGAGCTCAATGGAGAAGACCTTGAGGGGACTTCTTCCTTGGCCCTTGTTGCAGGGGAGTCAGAGGGTATCACTCTCTATCCTATCCTTGTAAGCCTGTTTTCCCTCCCCCTATAATGACCTAGATTGGGAGCAGGACGACCTCCTGGTTGATGAACTAGGGCAATACCTCTTATTTATCTATAGTATAGACTTGTGTGTGTGTTTGTAATCTAACCTAGAGGACCCTTTCTACCCTTGTAGGTGCTTGGATATAGGCATGGAAAAAATTCCATGCACTTCCTCTATTTGTTTCATCATTCTTCTCTATGTCGTGACTTTGCTTTTCGATAATTGGGGACGATGCAAAGCATTGGGAGAATTTAGGCCCTATTCTATTTTGACCCAATTTTTATTTTCATTTTGTCTTCATGTGCTCTTCTTCATGATCTAGTAACTTTGGGGATCGATGATCATTTTTTCATACAACATGTGGTACCTATTTATATCTATGAATAGATCTTATCTTGAACTCTCAGATCCCCATTTCTCTTGTTTTCTTTGCTTGTCTCTCTCTATTAGCTTCATGATGTTGTGGTGCTTATGTGTTGTCCCTCACATGTGTGATGAAATTCCACTGTTACATCTCGTTATGTGTCGCAGGTCACAACATCTCTTTCTCTCCTTTCAATAAGGTGAATTCTATGGCCAAAGAATCCCTTATTGAATTTTTTTTATTTTTTAAATGACGCATTCTTCAACAAGAACCCCTTAGTGAAATGGGTGAGTGCAGGATCATGCGAGTCCAAAAAGTGGCGATATAACAAAAAAGTGACTGATGACTTTTTTTAATCCAAATTCGATGAAATGAAAAGGGTTTATTGATAAAATTATTAGCTTTCCACCAATATAGGATATGCCTTATTTTGAATTTAATAGATAATTATTATTGATTTTCTATATGCACTATGACTAAAGTCCTGATTGATAGGCTGATTGAAAAACATCTATAATTCTCAAACTATTTTACATTTTTCAGATATGAAAGATGTGGCACATTCTATGCTTCCTATACTATAGGATTAAAAAAATAAAATTTGAATTTCATAAATTTTTGACCAAGTTATGGTGGTCAGACAAACAATTTTTAATATTTTCAAAAAAAATCTAATAAAAAATTCATAACTAATTATTTACTTGCAAAAAATTTCAAAAAAAATGCAGCACATCCAGGCATGTGTCCTAAAGTTTCAAAATAAAATACTTTTTTTCTTGTACTTAGGTTGGTCAGACATACACTTGCTTTTTATTTTTTTCACCAAATAGATTTACTTTTTTCCAAAAAAGGAAGTATTTTAGAAACTACATTCAATTTTCTACAAATCCTATTCTTATATATTTTCCAAATTATGTTAATAACCTATTCAAATTTTTATGTCAAGTTGCCTAACTTTGATTTTCTCGATTTTCTTTACCACTTAAGGGCGTAGTTTTGACCCCCATGATCCTGCACTAACCCAAATTTTCTTGTCGAAAATAAATTTGTAATGAAAGAATCTAAAAATTTTCCTTTTAAAAAGGAGTACTTTTTTTGATGAAGTTTGAAAACTTTCCTTTGAGAAGGAGCATTCTTTCCATCTAATTCCTTGATGAAAGAGATATTTCAAAAGGATTCCTTGATGACATAATCACTTGCAGAAAATATCATGTTTTTCAAATTAGAGTGTCCCTTTGAATGGGTCCCTTGTTGTCTTAAAGGGTTCCCGAAGGGACCCCTTTAAAAACTTCTCCTTCAATTGCATGCTCTGTGACATGTGTGTCTGTTTTGGATTTTTTTCACCTAACATGTTTTTTTTGCAGCTTAACATGTTGCTTTGCAGGACCAAGAATGTCTAAAGCTCCTTTGCAATCAAGCATGCCTAGCAAGACCGAGCACCTTATCAATCTTGCCTTATAGGACTGAGAACCTATAAGGATCTTTCATATCAAATTCTACAGGACCGAGAACCTATAGAAGCCTTCCATGTCAAGTCCTACAAGACCAAGAACCTATAAATTTTATGTCAAACTTCATAGGAATACGAACCTATGGAGTCATCTCTCTCTCTCTCTCACATCAAGGTTGCCCTATGAGATCAAGAAACTGTGGAGTTGCCTCCTTCATGTCCAGGTGCGCTAGATCGAAGATTTTCTTCCTCGACATTTACGGTATATTCTCTTCAATATCTTTCTAGTTTACCTCACATCCGCATTGACACATATGCTCGCTAAAGTAGGGGAAAAATGTAATGGCAAGAATTTGCACCCTAGGAAAATGCCCCATTTATTCAGCCCTACCTTAGAAAATATAAACTTGATGATGCAAAATCCACCACTGCCACCTTATTCCATCCACCTGGCCTCATCTTTTTGCATCGATGGAGGAATTTTTTTTTAGGGACATGCGCACATTGCACTACCATCTTGATAGGATTCCTGCCCCAGGGATTTGTAACATTCCCTAGCTCCCTTTACCAACGAAAATTGACCTCTTGCCTCCATTTGGACAATTCATTCTCATTCCTTCATTCTTTCATGCTCTCTCCCACATTCTAGCACTTCACTCTCTCATTCTCTCATTCTTGCTTCTACACCATTGTTCTTTTGGCTACAAGTTCCTCACTTGGCTCCAACAATGCACTCTCATTATAACACCACTCTCATTTTAGGATCATCAAGCTTCACTTTCTCTACGTGGTGGTGCCATCCTATCCCTTCTGCTATTGGCCTTGAGTGCTTGTAGTTGGGAAGGTAACATTATTCTTTTCTATTCAATTGCATCATCATGCTTATTGGATAGCATTTTAGTTGTCTTTGATCTCCCTTAGCAGTAATAATTCCTTTCTAATTTACTTATCAATTTCTATATCTTGTGGCATCTTCATTGTTCGTGGAGGTGGGAACACCAAAATGTGGGTTTGACTAAGGCAGACCTCAAATACAACACAACATTTTTCTTGTTTCTATGTGTGTAGGCATGTTTGAGTGAAGATAATCGAAGAATCGAGTTGTGGGAAGTATGGCATCCTTTCCTATCATTTCCTCATCATTTGTAGAATAGTTCATTTCAAGTATTCCTTTTTTTGTACTTTTTTCTTATACTTTTTGCTTTCTATCAAACTACAAAAATATAAATAGTTAGATAGTTAGTAGGATCATAGTGTTTTCTATTTGTTTTTTGGACCCCTATTTGTACAAGACACTAGTGCGCCCCTGAGATGCCAAGGCACCACATTGGAGTCTGAGATTTTCATTTTCATCCTTAGACAATGAGCTATCTGGGTAACAGACCAAAACCTCTGTAGTAAGCTCTTCTAATTTTGTAAACACTTGGTTTTAGCAAAAGGAAAGTGGTGCATTATTTTCCCTTCATTTTTAGCCTAAGCCTTTCACCTTTCTAAACTTGTCTAGTCAACTTAAGGTAGTTTAGGGTAGTCTGTTCCTTGGGGATCTCCCATGACTTGGAGTCCCAAGGGTGACGGATCCCCTTACTGTACATTACCAACATACTCATCTAGATGTGCTAAACTAATAGTTTTAGAAAAGAACTAGAGTAACATGTCTTAAAGAAACTTATTATCATGGAATACAAAAATTATGGGCTCCATTAAAGATGGATTATTGAAAAGGTGTTTGAGAAATTCAAGTAGATGAAATTTGTAGATTTAAAGCCTCTATCTCCATACCTTTACTAGCATCTGACATCTCCCACTAGTTACACTAAAATGGGGTTTTAAAAAATGCATGAAGATCCATAATGATTATAAAGCATTCAACCATGTGAAATGATGAGAGAGAATATCATGGAATTTTCTTATTTGCAGCATACTTAAGAAATTAATATTTTCACAATATAGTCACACTATTTCACTGTATACAATAAATAAGTCCCCAATCTGATTACTTTACTCTTTCAAGGTTTCACATGGCTTGTACCATGATTTTGGTAGCTTTATAATAGTGTATGGGCATTCGTCGAAGTATCAAAGAGGTTTTTTTATTAGATATGAATACAAAATGTGGTTAGACAAGGATATGAACTATTGAATGAATGCCTTAGAGAGATTCCATTTCATGAAATATAATAATTATAGGGCACACACAAAGTGGGTTTATTCATAAAGAATTAAAAAGTTTCATTAAAATACATATGTCTAATCTAAATCTAAATCCCATGATCTTTCCTCATGTTTTCCATGCCTACACTTTGAAATAGAGGATTTGAAAATCTATTGAAGCACAATGGAAGGGTGATTATAGTAATATATTGTATGGCTTTTCTATTCTCCAAACATATTTAATCTCATTGGTTGTAATGGACACATGTTATGCACAAAATAAATTTATAGATAAGGTTTTGAAAGAAATTATAATGTAGATATAATCAATAACATGTTTAATAAGACATTGATATAGACGTTTTGTAACGCCCCGCCACGCAACCCTAGAGGAAGTTGCAAACAACTACTTAAACGGGCTATTTTTTTTTGTTGTTTAAGTACAATTAACAAGCAAGTTCACTAACTAAAGCCAACATCCTCTAAGGTTACGAGACAAAGTTTATATAGAACCTCAACAAAAAACATGAACTTAAACCATGTCAATTATTCAATTAATAACTAAAGCACATGCATTCCAAATAAGATAATTTATAGCCAGCATAAAGATAACTTTCCATTGCATTAATCCATTCATTACAATAAGGTTACAACACTCATTCCCTGAATGAGGTAAGTTCAATAAACATAATTACAATTACAACTTTCACCTTGATAACAGCTGAGGGGTAAAATAATACAAGATCAACTAAAATGTAATTAAGCAAGAACTGATACTGAAAACAATGAGCTCTCCAACTGGAAGTCTCATCCACATGAACATGAAGAAAGAACCCAATGGATTTAGGTGCACGCCACCCAACCAAGTGGAACCCAAAGGCCCACCCTCCGTGCTAGGAGATAGTAACAAGGAATCCTAACCAAGACCAACACCTCTAGACACAAGCTAAATCATAATTGTACCAAATTGAAACAACCAAACACATGTACCTCAAAATTATAACACAAGTACCACACATGTACATCACAAGAGCATCACAAGTACAACTCAACATGGTTACATTGCTTCTAGATTTAAAGTAGATCAAGTATGTTAAGGGAACCATACACATAATAATCAAATACCAACTATGGTCACATCAGGTATGTTACAAAAACCATACCCACAATAAACAAGTACCAACTATTGTCCTAGACAGAGTGTCATCACACAGTTCATCATGAGTTACCCACTGTGGATCGTCAAGATGGTGGCCTCAAACCGATCCCCGACCCTCATACTTACTAATGCGAAATCAAATACCTTTCGTACAGACAAGATAGATAACCTTGCCATTCCAGGCCTTCCCACCCATCCGAATCCTAACCGAGCACTTGGGTCTATGAGTGAGGCATAATTATCTTTTTAGTGTGAAGTACTACCCAAACTTCTAAGTACATTGATTTAGTTATCACTTAATTACACCACTTCTGAAGGTTACCCAGTCTTACCTCTTCCAGGCTCTAGCCCCAAATGGAAGCCACTCTTCTACTTGACAACACACATACCATCCAAACTCCAAGGGTAACAAAGTGCAAACAAACGAGATACCACAACCACTCCTTTCTTAGGAGGCAACCTAAGTTCAAACCCTCTCCAAACACTGGAGGTAACAAGGTAACAAAGTCACTCCTGACAAGGAAGCACAACTCATGTAATCCACTCCTAATCCAAGGAGGTACAAAACATCCCCGTTCGTAGAAACCGGGTAAATAATTGATAACGTACTATACACTACCCAAGGAATACAAGACAGGTTGACATAACAAAACGACAACCCCCATCCTCTAAGGATCATCTGGAAGACTTACAAATTAAGGACACATTTAACCCACTCCCCTAACCATGAACACGAAAGACATATTCACTGAAGCAAATGAAAGAACTACCTTTGGATATTCTAAATCCATTTCTCTTTAGAATTTGATTTCACAACAAAGATGGTAATTGCTTTAACAGAATAATTAATTAATATCATTAATTGCCTCATTAACTGTAAAGAAGGGAAATACTAATTTTAGCCATTAAATCAATTCCTTGATTACTTATAAAATCCACATAAATACACATGCAAGTAAACCCCTTCAATTTCCCCATATAATTTCTTCAATCATGCCATTGTATAATATTTAAAATTATTAAATCCCATTGCCAAAATAATTCACCCATAACTGTTATAACAAAAAACACACATATTTAATTATTTAACAATTAATACATTAATATTATAAAGTATAGTATTACATATTAACATATATTATATTAATATTTTAATATTATACTATATAATAATACATATTAATATATTTATTTTATACTAATATTATATATTATAATAATAAATATTAATATTTAATAAATATTAACATTTAATATTATAAAATATATAATAGTAAAATATTAAATTAAATAAATTAAATAAAAAATGAAAAAAGGCAACCACACACACCCTCGGGCTGCACGCCGCGTTCTTTAGGGTTAGGGCTAGTTGGGTAGCCACGCGGATTCCTTGGCCGCAGATTTACCACAGGGTGGCGGCAATGACGTTTTTAGGGTGGGCGGTCGTAGGAGGCGGCGTCAGCGGAACCGGCCGCTATGGGCAGCGGAGGGAGGCATTGCCGCAGGCGGAGGAGCCGGCGCAGGCGATAGGCGGAGGCGGGGTTTGCATAGGGCGTGGGCGGTGCTGGCAGCGCCAGCCACCCACAGTGGTGGCGCGACCTGCACAGTCTACGCGGGCCGCAGGGATGTTGGGTTCGCTCCCCCACACCGCTTCCCATGGGGGCGGCGGTGGGGTGAGCCCCCAACCCCCCACTCTTAGATTTTTTTAACATTTATTTAAAAAATATATATATATTTCATGACTGTCTTTTTTTGAAAGATTTTTTTTTTTTTTAAAAGATTAAAAAAAACTAGAAGCAAAATATAGGCTTGTACAATTACAAATTTCTTAAAAAAAATAAAATTGCTAGCATAACTATACAAGGGAGAAATTTATAAACAATATATACAAGCATACATATATATGTATATATATGTATATATATGTATATATATATATATGTGTATATATATATATATATATATGTATATATGTATATATACGCAATTTTCATCTCCCAAAAGAGGTTTCAACTAATTTGAAAACAACAAAATTGAAAATCAACAAGATTGAAATAATGAATTGTTAACAAGAATTCATTTCGATTTTGAAAGCAAGTTTCCAAATAATTTTTCCATCAACCAAAAGCCATTGAATCAAAAGATTAACTAAATACAAGATTGGAACCTGTTTTTTTTTTTTAAGATGATAGAAGACCCTGTTGATGCCTCGGTTCCCTCTTCAGTTTCCTTAGATTCTCGAAGCTTTAATCCAAAAACCCACAAACTGAACAATTTCTTCCTCTTCTCTTTCAATTTTCTCAACACTCCATTTTTTTAAAACTTGTGAAGAAAATTTCATGATAATAAAAATTTCTTCCAAAATAAATCCTACAACCACCCTCATCAATTCTTCAAAACAGAAATTGCAAATATCTCATTTTTTCAAATTTTCAAATTTCTAAATTGACTTTTTTTTTAAATCATTTTCTTAATTTTCAATTTGAACAAATATAACAATAACTTCAACATAATAAATTAACTTCTTCAGCATCATAAATTTAATTAATTAATAATAAAACAAATTACATTTCAACATAAACTTAGAACAAATTGATCCACAACTTAAATACATTAAGCCATTTAATTACCCTTTTTAACTTGCAATTAAATATAATCCAGGCAAGATGATCAATCATAAAAGCAACATAACTCAACTAACACCAGACGACACACTAAGACTAGGGTGATGACTTGGCATGGAAAACCTAGCTACTATCTCCCAATTGAATACCGTTGGGCCATGGACACGCTCCACCCTATGAAACCAGGTGGAGTTGATGTCCTGTACCTGTCAACCTGCAAACAAAGAGTATATCCACATGCGATAATATGTCATAAATAAGGCACATCGTGAAGAGGAAATCACAGAACCCTAGGGCGCTCACAAGCAAGTGATGTGATACCGTCCCCTTCACCAATACAGTGTAACTAACTGACAATTCTAACATACTAATATAATCCAGAGCATAAACATCACTAATTCGAATATCCATTTATGTTAATTCAAAACATGACATAAGATAACATCATATTAAAATACCATCACATCAAAAGATAACATTAACGTCGCTTTATAGATAGCGGTCAAAATAGAAGCCAAGTACCACAGTCAAGGTACTAATAGAAATTACAACAAAACAGAGCATAACATTGTTCGATCAAAAGGACAAAACGGAGGGGTATTACATGTTTTAATACCTCAAAGACAAAACATGAATGGAAATAGTGAATATTTCTCAAGATAAATAAACATAATTAAGAGGTGGAGACATTTTTATTCTCCCTCATTGAACTTTGTCTAGTAGGATATAAAATATGGAGACGCGCACCATTAATGGTAGTAGCTTTTATATTATTGTGCACAAAACCATGTACACTCAATAGAATCCATTTTTGGAATAGGATTCTTGAATACAATAGTATTTATTTGAAAGTACAACCTTGGAAGTGGTATAATATGCTAATGGATTTTTATCACAACAAATCAAAGGGGAATCTCACATGTGTTCATAGGAAGTATTCATCCTCTAAATATAACTATGTAATAAAGAAGAATCGTCTTCCTCATTGGTGACAAGATTAATAATTTGAAGAGATTTGTTTCTTTGATTATTTATCAATAGAGATATCTGAATTAATAGATATAAAACATATAAGAATGTGCTAGGTAATAGGAAAAAATATTCTTGAACATTCAACATATTAGTTAATATAAAATACTAATAAATGATCATAAAGATGAGGCTACATAATAATCTACTATCCAAAAAGGATTTGATAAAGATGATGTTTTTATTATGGGTACATTGTAATTATAGAAAAGAGGCAATCCAAAATTATTGCTTGATATTGAAGAGTAAAGTTGGGTCTTTCTAGATGCATTGATTAGGTAGGTTCAAGGGTAGATTATGTGCATGATATTCTATCTTATGGGTTCCTTAAGATAGAAGATTACAAAATTTAAATAAATTAGAAAACTAAGGATGGTACAATGTATCTTAAGAATTTCACTTATAGAACAAGGTTATGAATTATTTGACAAAAAAATCCTTCAAGAATAATCATCTATTGCTAGTACATGCTAAATATTTGACATAATGATGTGATAAATAGATACCCATCAATTTTGCATGAAGATGTAATACTTAATAATAAAATGACTATATTAATGTTTAAAACACATTTATTTTAATGATTTAAGAGATGTGCACTCATTTGAGAATTTGGTGATATTATTTAAAATATTCTATAAAGATAAAAAGTGGGTAGTTATTGAGCATTGTAAAAGGCTATCAATATTTTATTAGGAATTGCCATTTATGGGTGGAAGACACAAAAAATTATCTAGAAAGATAAAAGACTTTATGTTTTTTTGAATTTTTTGAGAAATAATACTTTACACAACACTCTAATTTTCAATTTTTCATTGAAGCATTATATTTTCTTATGTTAGATTATGCTATTGTTATCTATGAAGATCTTTTTTTACAATTTATAAATTTTGTTCAAGTTTATGTAGTTTGAAGTAATCATTACTATGTAGATTCATTGAACTTTGGTTTATTGATAACTTTTCATACTTTCTCCCTTCTTTTGTCAAAACTATTGTGGAAATGAATCTATTATCTGTTCAATTTTTCATACTATTTTCCTTTTCCCTTTCCTTTCTCACTCATTTGTGTTTGAGTAATACTAGAAATTTATTCATGTTTGATCTATTAATTTCCATTTTTATTAATTTCCCCTTGTTTTCTTTTTTATACATTTTGTTTAACATTTTTTGTTGTGCATTAGTCGAGCCATGTTGATTTTAGTAAAAAAATTACAACAACAAATATATTTACCAACAAGGAAAAAATGGAAGATGGGCTATTGAGTATGGTATAGTTGTATATATAGGAGAAGAGGTTTATAAATTTACATGGAAAGACAAAGAAATATTCTACTAACCATTCAAAATTAATCAAAGGGAAGCGGTAGTTTGAGTGATTGTAATAACCAACCATTCAAAGAGAAAATTTAGCACTAAGAAGACTAGGAATCATGTACTCCTCAAATTCCAAATCAAGAAGCATTTTATAAAACAATCTATGGAAGAGATATAAATAGTTATGAAAGAAGAAGAAAAATAGATCGTTAAATCTATGTAACATGTTTTAAACATAGAGAAGTATGAAATTGTTATTTGCCTTCATTCCTATGAAATATACTAGTTAGGAGAAGGATGAGTCATTTGAACCCATTCATCCCATCTATCAACAAATTACGTATTCATCGACAAAGTACGTATTCATCCCATCTATCAACAAACCCTAAACATACCATATAGATAGTCCATGATGAAAGTAACATTAAATGTGTATAAACATAATACATGAGAAATACATGACATATATATGTCTTACAATAATGACATGACATCAACAAGCATTGCACACACAAAAGCATGCAAACACGTAATACATCAAAATGGTAAAGGTTATCCAACCCCGAGAATGGACTATTTTTTTATGTTGTTTGTTATGACACTCTAAGGAAATCGATGTGGCAGACTATGGAGAAACTGACCTGAAGTTGGGTTTTATTATTTTTATTTTTTAATATATTGAAGTTTGTAGTAACATTATAGTTAATTGATGTACAATTTATATTTTTTATGAATTATTTTTTTTGCATTAATTTATATTTTATATTAAGATATTACAATGTACAATTTTTATTAAAAAAATTATCTATAAAAAACATTAATTATTTATTTTACAAATTTTTTATTCATATAAAATACGAAATATAAAATATATAATTTATTGAGAATATTAAATATTCAGTTTAATTTAAAAGGGATAGTTAAATATAAAATATTAAACATAATGCTATTATAAAATGTATAAAATATAATATAATATACAATGTAAAATATAAAATATAAAATTTAATGTCAAATATAAAAAATAAAATTATGTTTACAAAACTATTTTTTGTAATTATTGGCTATTTAAAGAAAAACATATAATTTTAAAAGAATAATAAGAAAGGACATAAAAAAATAAATTTTGACATAAAATATAAATTACAAAATATAATAAATAATATAAAATATAAATTTTAATGTTAAATATTAAATTTAAAATATATACTTTAATAAACATATAAAATACAATAAATATAAAATTTAACAATTTTATTTTTTTAATATATAGTTAAAAAATTATTTAATATAAAATATAGAGTATAATTAAAATATAAAAAATAAAAAATTCAAACATAAAATAAAAAAATTAATCTAAATAAAATATAATATAATTCAAAATTGTATAATAATAATATAAAGTATATAGAAAATAGACTATAATTTAAAACTAGCATATATATATTTATTAATAATATATACAAAATACACCAAGATATATCCTTCCGAGGTGCCTATTACACTTTATGTGAGAATTTGATTAAAAAATAGGCCTCGAGAAGGATATCTTTTGGAGTATTTTATATATATTATTAATAATTATATATATGCTAGTAGCATTTGTAGCGCAACATGGAAGACATTAAATTAATTAAGGTTAGGGTTAGGGTTGGTGATAGAATTAGGTTTAGGATTAGGATTAGTATTAGGATTAGGGTTGGGGTTAGTTTTTGTATTAAGATTAGGGTTAGGGTTAGGGCTAGGACTAGATATAGAACTAAGATTAGGGTTGAGGTTAGTCTTAGGATTAGGGTTAGGGTTAGGATTGGGGATATCATTAAGATTAAGGTCTAAGGTTAGGATTAAAGATATAATTAGGATCAGTGGTAGGGTTAAGGTTAAAAATATAATTAAGGTTAGGGTCAGGGATATGATTAAAGTTAAAGATACAATTAAGGTTAGGGTAGGGTTAGCATTATGATTATGATTAGGATCAGGGTTAGGGTTAAGATTAGAATTAGGGTTAAGGTCCAGGTTGGGGTTAGAGTTAAATTCAGGGATAAGATTAGGGTTAGGGTTAGGGTTAAGGTTAGGGTTTAGGTTAGGATTGAGGATAGGGTTAGGGGTAGGGTTACATTTAGGGTTATGATTAGGATTAGGGTAAGGGTTATATTAAGGATATGCTAAGGATTAGGGTTAGGGTTATAGTTATTGATAGAAATAGGGTTAGGGTTAGGGTTATGGTCACAATTATGGTTAGGTTTAGGGTCAAGTTTATAGTTAGGGTTACAACTAGAGATAAAATTAGAGCTAGGTTAGGATTATGTTTAGGGTTAATGTTAGGGTTAGGGTTATAGTTAGAGATAGAATTATGGTTAGAGTTAATGTTATGGTTATAATTAGTGTTAGGGTTATTGTAAGGTTATGGTTATGGTTATGGTTAGGGTTGAGGTTAGGATTAGGATGAGGATTATGATTAGAGATAGAATTAGGATTACCATTAGCATTAGGGTTAGAAATAGATTTAGGATTAAAGTTAGGGTTGGGGTTTGGATAAGGGTTAGGGTTAGGTTTAGGGTTAGTGTTAAAGATAAAATTAGGTTAGATTATAATTATGGTTATGGTTAGGCTTAGGATTAAGGTTAGGGTTAATGTTACATATAGACTTAGGGTTAGGTTAAGGGTTAGGATTATAATTAGGGTTAAGGTTGGGATTAATTTTAGGGTTAAGATTAGTTTTGGGGTTAGGGTTAGGGTTAGGTTAGGTTAGATATAGGCTTAGGGTTAGGGTAAGGGTTATTGCTATGATTAGTGTTAGGTTTAGGGTTAAGGTTATAGTTGGGGTTAAGGTTAGGGTTAGATTTAGAGATAAAATTAGGGTTAGATTTAGGGTTAGGGTTAGGGTTATTTTTACAATTAAAATTAGTGTTAGTTTAAGAAATATGGTTAGGGTTATAGTTAGGATTGCAATTAGAATAGTGTTAGTGATAGAATTATGGTGGGTTAGAAATAATGTTAGTATTAGGGTTCGGGTTAGGGTTAGGATTAGGGATAGGGTTAAATTTAGAATTAGAGTTAGAATCAGGGCTAGGGTTATAATTAGAATTAGTCTTAGTTATAGAATTAGGGTGGGTTAAAAATAGTGTTAGTTTTAGGGTTAGCGTTAGGATTACAATTAGAATTAGTGTTATTTTTAGAATTATGGTTGTTGTTAGGATTAGAGATATAATTAGAGTTAGTAAAAGTTAGAATTATTGTGAGTGTTAGGGTCGGGGTTAGGTTAGAGTTAGAGTAAGAGTTAGGGTTAGGGTTAGGGGTGCAATTATAATTAGTATTATTTTTAGAATTAAGGTTAGGGCTAGGGTTTAATTCCAACCTATACCCTAATTATAATCCTATCCCTTATCCTACTTCTAAAACTGAACCTAACTATAACCTTAATTATAATTTTAACTATAACCATAATTAACCCTCTTCATAATCCCAATTCTAATGAAAACCTTAATTCTAAATGTAACCCTAATTGAACACTAACCCTAACCTAAATTTAACCCTAATTATAATTGAATCCTAATATTAACCCTAATTGAACCCTAACCATAATAGAATATGTAACCATAACCCTAATCAAATCCTAATTGAATCTTAAAACTTATCATAATTGTAATTTTAGAACCCTAACCCTAATTGAACACCAATTGAACCCTAACCCTACTTAAATATTAACCCCAATTAAACACTAACCCTAACACTAATTATCCCCAAACCTAACCCAAACCCTAACTCTATCCCTAATCCTAATCTTAGCTTGGAACTCCAAACCCTAACCCTAACTCTAACCTTAATTGAATGAAAACTCTAACCCCATGATTTATCTTTGAACCCTAACCTTAACCCCCATTGAAATTTAACTCTAATTGAACTTGAAACATAACCCTAATTGACCTCTAACCCTAATTAAATCCAAACCATAACCCAAACCCTAATTGCACCCTAACCCTAATTTTAATGTCGATACCAATATTTATTTAGTGTTGATACTAATTGAACCCTAACCCTAGTTGAACCCTTACCCTAGCCTAACATTAACCCTAACTCTAATAGTGTGTAACCCTATTTGAACCCTAAGCTAACCCTAGTTAAGTCGTAATCCCAACCCCAACACTAACCTTTACACCAAACTTTATCTTATAACCTTAACCTTGACCCTAACCCTAACTCTAATTAAACCCTAATAAAAAACCTATTACTAACCTAACTTTAACCTTAATTGAACTTTGATTGAACCCTTATCAACCCTAACCCTACTTGTAACCTTGATCTAACACCACTCACCCTAACCTTATTTCCAAGCTTTATCTTAGAATTATAATTGACCCCTAACCTTAATTAAATCCTAATCATAATAATAACCCAATTCTAGATAATAATAAATACATAAATAATAATTCTATGATAAAAGTTAAGTGTAAATTTAATTCTTAATTACATTATTTTTTAAAGATAGATATGCTAGTTTTTAATATATTAATCTAAAAACTTAATTTTATATGTAATAATAAATTTATTATATTTTCTTCGTATTTAATTTTGTAATTCTAAATTGATTTTAGATGTTTTTTTATGGAAAGCCTTTATATTAAACTATTAAGTTGGTATATTTTTTACAATAAAATCTTTAGTAAAGCCTTAAATTTATAATCTCTTTATATATACATATTAATTTTAAATAAAGTAGAATATGAATGATTTTTCCTTTTTGAAATATTTTTAATTTTTATGTTTTAAATATATTTATTTAACTAGCATACATATATTAAATATTAATATATATAAATTATGTCAAGAGATATCCTTCTCAAGGCACCTATTTTCATTATGCTTACATATATTGGGATTAGGGTTGGGTTAGCATTAGTAGTAAGATTAGGGTTAGGGTTCCAATTATTATTAGAGTTAGAATTAGAAATTGGATTGGGGTTATCATCACAATTAGGGTTAGAACTAATGATGTGGACACTTACCCTTAGTGAACCCTAACCTTAATCAAATCATAACCCCAATTGAACCATAAGCCTATGTGAGCCCTAGCCCCAATTATAACACTAATCCTATCCTTAATAAAGTTAACTTAAGGTTATATATGTAGAGTTAGAATTAGTGTTAGGGTTAGAGTTTGAATTAGATTTAGGGGTAGAGTTAGAATTAGATGTAATTATAGCATAATTAAATTATACTATATATTATAGTGTTATCGATTCAAGCCTTGAAGTAAGTATGAGAAGTTCATCATCTGAAGTAAATATCTTTCTTACAAAATCAACATCCTTACTATCTATCATGATTCATAAGTAATCATTATTTAATTTTATTTATTTATTTAATGTTTTCATAATAACAATTTGTGGTAATTAATAAATGAAAATAATAGAAATATTTATTATTATTTTTTATTGTATAATTTTTTTGAGTGAAGTGACATCTTCTTATCATTTAATTTAATATAGCATTAATAATGTAATATATAAATATACACATTTTTAAAAAATTATATATTAATTTGTATTTTATTGTATGAATTAAAATTATCTTTTTTATATTTATTTTTATTTTTTATGTGTCAATTTTATTTTATTATATTACATTATAATTTAATTTCATCTAATTAATTTTAACTAGTTTATGATTAAATAGTTCTAAGGAAGTGGCATGGGTTATACATATAAGATGATAAAATATGACACATATTATTTTTATGCTTCAAATATCTAATAGAATTATTTATTGTGTCTCAAACAATCCTTACTATTCAATTCTACTTTCAAGTCTTCCTCTCCAATATATTAATTAGTCTATATTATGTTAAACAATTTTTTATTTTTTCAAAACTTCCCTTTAAAATCTAGTTACATCATTACATATGGGGACACCAAAATCTTAAAACATGTATTCTTAAATCACATGTAATAAAAATTTATAATAATAGAGATAAAATTCATATTATATACATGATCTCAAGCTACTCCATAAGATCCATAAATCCTCAATTTTGATTCAAGAAATGTCTTGCATGAGGTTGGGATCATTTCTATCATCTTGACCCATCATTATACACATTTATTATCACATGTTTATCCCTATATTATCTTTACACTCATACTTCTATACATTCACCTTATATTTCATTTAAATAAAAATTTGAGAGTACTCTTTTTAAATTATTTTATCTTATAAACCATATTAAAGAGATAACATTGCACATATTTTTATGTATAATAGTAAATTGAGGATATTTTGTTTTTATTAATTTTCTAATTTTAAATATATTATTTTTTATTTTTAAAAGAATAATTATTTTTCATACTTAATTTTTTAAATTTTAGAAACTTCTTACTTTTTTATATGTAGTAATTTAACATATATTTTTATATTTTCTCTTTATAAATAATAATTATTTTTTATTGAAAAATATTAAATATTTATTAAAAATCTCAAGGGATATCTTGTTTTAAAAAGATATTGAATATTTAACTTTAAGTTTATTAATCTATAAACTTACAATATATTTTTTATACAATCTTGATCTTATAAATAATAGTAATAAAAAATATTTAATTTAGAAACTTACTTTTTTATGGAATAGTAAATTTAGAAACTTGTTACTGTTTACCTTAACTTTGATTTTCAAATGAGGTTAGATTTTTAAATGAGTAACCTCATGTACCCATGCGGTTGCTTAGCTTATTTTGGCTAGCAGCCACTGCTCAACTTATTTAGGAGTTATTTGTGGAGCTGATGGCCCCATGAATGCTTAGTTTTTTTTGCTTATTTTTAAGCAGCCAAAATTTGTATTAATAGTATCAATAATAATTTGTACAATAAAAAATTAGAAAAACAAAAACAAAATCAAATATTAAAAAAGAGGGAAAGAAATTTGTGGAGCCATGTGGATTTTTAGAAAAAGATTCCAAATTATCCTTTCCCAAAAATAAAATTTATGCATGGGAACATCCCTGCTGCTTAAATTTAAGCAGAAAATAGAGTTAAGCAGCCGCATGAGGACATGAGGTAATTGTCATGTTGCAAAACTTTGAATCTAGAAAAAAAACCAATTTTTTTGACTTTATATAAAATTTCAATAATTTATGGTAACATCTACAACCTATATGTATTGTTCAACTAAAATTGAATCTAGAATAACACCAATTTTTTGTGACTTTCTTTAATTTTTAATAATTTATGGTAACATCATCAACCTATATTTATTTTTCTATAAAGAAAAAACACTAATAGGAGAGGGGCCAGTAGTGCGGGCTAACTTTGTGAGCATGTAGCAATTGACTTCATAGAACCTTCATTTATTTTTTGAAATGTAGACTAGCCTCTTATTTATCTATAACTAAGGTTTGAAGGTGTGACTCATCGTGCAACTCGCCACATCAGCACATCTATTGAGAAGTGTCTAAAATTTGACTTTTTAAAGGTTTGACCAAAACTTAATCATGGGAGCCCTAATAGTTGAACAAAAAAATATCATTTGTTGCTTGTAGAATATCATATTTTTATTTAAAAATAAAATTAATATACAACCTAAATGGACCAAATACCTATGGATAACCATAAATTTTTGATATCTCTACCTTTTATATTCAACATATATGGACCAATAGTTGAACAAAAAAACTATTTGTTGTTATAAAAACAACACATAATTATTTAAAATACAACTTATATCAAACAAAAATGGACCAATAGTTGAACACTATTTTTTTTTAAAAATCCTTCACATTTAATGAGAAAATACATGTTATTTGTTGTACTCATCTTTTATATTTGTGATAGCACAATCTATTAATATAAAATACTCCAATGCTTGTACATTGCTACCCCAATAGTTGTACATATAAGAACAATATTTTTTCACTATGATAACAATACTTGTTTAAATGAGTATCTTATTTTATTAAATGAGTATTTTATTTTATTAAATGAGCATTTTATTTTTTAAATGATACATTTATAGTGGATAGTTATGATATTTTATTTGAGACAAAAAAATACTTATTTCACTTCTTCATGAATGTATTTATGTTTTTTTTATATAACATTTAGAGGTTATCATGTGTTCAAGTATGGGTCCATTTTTTATCAACATTTGGTTTTTTTTATTTACATTTGAATTATTTATTTACAATATATAGTATAAATATGTGGTAAGACTGGATATTATAATCACGATTGACTACACGACTATTGGACCCCACACGACTATTGGTCAAAAAATCATTTGATCAATTTTTCACAATTTAACAAATATTTTCAAATCGATTGAAACAAATGTTGACAAATTCATTTCTAACCCAATATGAGCCTGGTTGCTTGGTGAGAGGATGACCCAACAAAAAAAACAAAAAAAACTATGACCATGACTATGTATGAAAACCTCTCTAAGGGTATGGTCCCATGGAGGGGGGCTTCCTAAAAAATTCCAGTGGGTGCTGCTTAGATTTTTTAGGAATATTTTATGGCTAGTGGTCCCATGAATTCAATGAGCTCCAAAATTTAAGGATGAACTGGAGTATTTTTGGTAAAAATTAATAAATAAATAAAAATTCTCTCATTTTTAATTTTTTTTAGGAATTTAAAATTTTAAGTGATAGACAAGTGGCAGAAAAACTTTCTAAAAAATTCCTAAGCTGTAGGAACAATTTCTAGCCCCACCTCAATTTCACCTCCGAAAGATTCATTTCTTAAAGGTAGGGGCTCCTATTTTTCTAGAAAAGATTCTAACTAATCTCATAGCACAATTTTTTTTTCTTCACGAGACCACTTGATCCATGAAAATAGAAGCCCAAGCCCCCCCATGGGACCATACAGTAATTGGAATTCTTGTCTGATGTTTTGTGAATCATTGGATAATAATGGTGTATCTTCAATATCTTCCTCTTCCTCCTCTTCATAAATATATCCACCCAATTTCCTATAAACATATCCACAGACCATTTGGTTTTTCGAACAAATCTAAACCATAATTTTTTTCATTTTATTGACAAAAATGAAAAAGAACAATAGAAAATCCTGGTCACGGGATTTAGCAAATCATTGCAAAGTTTTCTCCATTGCATCCATATCTTGCACTGCTTAGAATAAAATACAATCAGAAGAAACAATAATATTAAAATATAACCAATAATTTTATACACTACAGTGTTAATTAGTTTAGTCCTATTTGATTTGACATTGATAAATATTGCTTCCCTTTGTCAAGTGAAAGTGAAATGAAGGATGCTTCCCCTTGAAGAACTTGCAACACTTGCCTCATGGGAGGTCTGGCTTCTTGTTGAGTATTGGAACAAAGTAATCCCAAGTGAAGCACTCTCTCCATTTCTTCCTCAAGGTATTAACCATTAAGCTATAGATCCGTTGCATCCAAAAGCTTCTTGTTAGCGTTCAAGTCTCACAACCAATCCAACAAACCAATTTGAGGGGCATTGAGAAAGGGATTTATGGGACGCCTTCCGCACGCAACCTCCAACATCAAAACCCCAATGCTGAACACATTTGATTCAACAACGATCCTTCCTATGTGTGCCACTTCTGGAATAATATATTTTAGTACAAACTCGAATAAATTTGAATCATAATGCATGAGCTCAAAAGGTGCTACACAGACTAGATTTCTTCTACATAAATTTTAGTACAGACTGGAACAAAATCTATCAATCAATACTACATACCTGGATATCTTTTTAATAGGGCTTTAGTCTACAATGGATGAGATTGCCTTATATTTTGTAATGGATGATATCCCTTTTGTTATGCTTGGGTCTGCAAGTGAGTCGATTGAATTTGCTTCATAATTTATAATGGCAAAAATAATCCAACCACTTACTCTTCAATTCTTGTCAATTACTATTGCTAGTTGCTACATGATTGTAAAGCCATCCATTAAACTTGTAACATAAGCCATTAAACTTGCATAATATTATGTTAGCATTGATCACAGCCAAGAAGGAGGACGTCAAGTTTATTCACATAAAGTTTTTGTTGAGAGAGGTTCTTTCCTCCATTGTAATTGTAGGACGCCTCTCGGTGTAAATAGCATACATATATTAAATATTAATATATATAAAATATGCCGAGAGTTATTGAGGTGCCTATTGCAATGAGAAGGATAACTCTCGACATATTATATATATATTAATATTTAATATATGTATGCTAGTAGCAGTCGCGACGCAACATGTAAGAGATTAATATAATATTATAATAATGTTAATTATTATAATATAATATTAAATTATATTTTGATATAATATTTAATAAGTATTATAAAATTAATATCCGTAATTGAATTCTAACCTTTACCGTAATTGAACCCTAACCCTAACCCTAATCTTAATTGACCCTAATTGAAATCTAACCGTAACCTAACCTTAACTTTAACCCTAACCCTACTTGAACCCTAATTTAAAACTCTAACCCTAAATGAATTAACCCTAATCCTAACCCTAATTAAACACCAATTTAATCATAAGCCTAATCAAACCTTAATCATAACCTTGAATCCTAATCAAATCATAATTATATTTCAACCCTAAACCTAACCCTAACACTAACCATAACCTTAATTGAACCCTAATCGAAACCCTAACTGTAACCCTAATTAAACTAACCTTAATTGAACCTTTAGCATAGCCTAACCTTAAACCTAACTCTAACCCTAATTAAACCCTAACCCTAACCATAAGTGAACCCTAACACTAACTATAACCCTAATAAAAATAGTTATAGTTGAACCATAACCATAACCCTAAGTGAACACTTACTCTAATCAAACCTTAACCCTAATTAAACCCTAACCCTAACCCTAATTAAACCCTAACCCTAATTCAACTCTAGCCATGATTGAACCCCAACCTTAATTAAACTCTAGCCCTCATTGAACCCTAACCCTAACCTAAACCCTATTTGTTCCTAACCCTAGTTGAGTCCTAGTTGTAACTCTAACCCTAATCATAACCTTTATCCCAACCTATAGTGTGTAACCCTAATGTTAAGACTAATCCTAATTGAACCCTAACCCAACCCTAACCATAATTAAACTCTAATTAAGAACCCTAACCCTAACATAACCTTAACCCTGATTGAACCCTAATCCTAACCATAATTGAATCCTAACACTAACTATAACTCTAATTAAAATAACTATAGTTGAACACTAACCATAACCCTAAGTGAACACTAACCCTATTTTTTCATAATCGTAGTCGAGTCCTAACTCTAACCATAACCTTTACCCTAATCATATAATCCTAACCCTAATTGAATCCTAACCTAACCATAACCATAATTAAACCCTAATCAAGAACCTTAACCCTAACATAACCTAAAAGCTAGCCCTAATTTAACCATAACTCTAACCTTGATCCTAACACCAAGCTTTATCCTTGAACCCTAACCCAAATTGAGCCCCTAACCCTAATCCTAATTGACCCTAATTGAAATCTAACCCTAACCTAACCTCAAACTTAACCCTAACCCTACTTGAACCTATTCGAAAACTCTAACCCTAAATGAATTATAACCCTAACCCTAACCCTAATTAAACACTAATTTTAATCATAAGCCTAATCAAACCTTAATCATAACGTTGAATCCTAATGAATCATAATTCTATTTCAACCCTAAACCTAACCCTAACCATAACCTTAATTGAACCCTAATTGAAACCCTAACCATAAGTGAACCCTAACCCTAACCTTAACCCCAATTAAACCCTAACCCTAACCTCAGCCCTAACCGTAATTGAACCCTAATCCTAATTAAACTTTAGCCCTAATTGAACCCTAACCTTAACCTAAACCTTATTTGTTCCTAACCCTAGTTGAGCCCTAATCCTAACCCCAACCCTAATCATAATCTTTACCACAACCTATAGTGTGTAACCCTAATGTTAAGCCTAAGCCTAATTGAACCCTAACCTAACCCTAACTATAACTAAATTCTAATCAAGAACCCTAACCCTAATATAACCTTAATCTTAATTGAACCCTAACATAACTTTAACCCTAATTGAATGCCAACCCTAACCATAATTGAATCCTAACACTAACTATAACCCTAACTAAAATAATTATAGTTGAACCCTAACCATAAGCCGAAGTGAACACTAACCCTAATCAAATCTTAACCCTAATTAAATCCTAACCCTCACCTTAACCCTAACCCTAATTCATCCCTAGTTTCCTAATTAAACTTTATCCCTGATTGAATCCCAACCCTAACCCAAACTCTATTTGTTCCTAACCCTAGTGGAGTCTTAACCCTAACCCCAATCCTAACCACAACCTTTATCCCAACCTATATCATATAACCCTAATGTTAACCCTAATCCTAATTGAAAGTTAACTTAACCCTAACCATAATTAAACTCTAATCAAGAACCCTAATCCTATCATAACCCTATCTTATTGAACCCTAAGCTTAATTAAACTCTAGCCCTGATTTAACCCCAAATCTAACCCAAACCCTATTTGTTCTTAACCCTAGTTGAGTCCTAACTCTAACAATAACATTTACCCCAAGCTATATCACACAACCCTAATCAAGAACCCTTTTGAATCCTAATCCTAATTGATCCCTAACCCTAACCCTATCCCTAATTTAATCTTAATCCTAATTGATCCCTAACCCTAACCCTAACCCTAACTTTTATTGAACATTAACCCCTAATTATAACCCTGATTTAACTCCTATCACCCTAACCCTAACTCGAAGCTTTATCTTAGAATTCTAATTGAACCATAACCCTAATTTTATGTTAAAAATTAGTGTGCATTAATTTGTTAAATATAAGCATGTTAGTTTTAATATATTAATTTTAAAACTTATTTTTATGTGTAATAATTTTTTTATTATATTTTCTTTATATTTAATTTTATAATTTTAAATTTATTTTAGATATGCACTAATTATGGAAAGCTTTTATATTAGATTGTATATTTAGGTTGTTGTATTTTTGTAAAACAATTTCTTTAATAAATTCTTAAATTTAAAATATTTCTCTAAAAATATACATTATTTTTTAAAATAGAATATGGATGATTTTTTTTTTTTGCAATGCTTTCAATTTTTGAATGTGTGAAGTAAATTTAGGATATTTCTTTTTTATTTAAGTTTCTATTTTTTAAATTTTTAAATACATTATTTAGAATTTTTGAAAAGAAGTTTCCAAAATTTAAAAACTTAAGTATGAAAGAAATTTTTTCAAAAAGAAGTTTCTAAAATTTAGAAAATTAAGGAAAATTCTTTATATTCAAGTTTCTAAATTTTAAAAATATTTGTCTTTTTGTCATGTTTTGTTATTGTTAATCTCAATTTTGATTTTCAAAGTAGAAATATTTCTGCCTTTTTGTCATGTCTTGTTATTGTTAACCTCAACTTTGATTTTCAAATTAAAAAAATTTCTACCTTTTGTCATTATTTTGTTATTGTTAACCTCAACTTTGATTTTTAAATTAGAAATATTTTTGCCTTTTTGTCATGTTGCAACACTTTGGAGTTATAATAAAAGATAGAAAATAAATAAGATTGTTCACCATTAATTGTTCAACTAAAATTGAAACTTCCTATAAAATTTCAACAATTTATGGTAGCATCTACAATCCATATGTAATCTAATATGAAGTTCACAAATCAAACCACCAATGGATGCTTTTCGCATTTCAAATTAAAAGAAACAAAACATAGAAAAATAATCTATTCTAAATATACAAATTAAATTAATACAAATGAAAACAAGTATATTATAAATAATAAAATTTAAAATTTAATTTAAAAATAATAGTTTTTTAAAAGTTTATGAAATTTGATTTAATTTAACTTAAATTATAAAAGTTGTAAATGAACTACAAATATAAACATTCAACAACTATAGCACACATGCCAATGATCTAATGACTAACCATAGTTTGTAGAAATCTTCTTCAATCTAGAGCTTGTTTCCATAAATAATCATATATTTTAAACCAAAAGTAAAGTGTCCATTAAAGAAGTTTTGAAGTGGTATGATCATTGTAAGGGCATTCTTCAAATCCACCATAGATTATTTTTTGATTAAATATTTATTCATATTCATCTCTTGTGAGGCTCTGCATAATTTAGCTACTCATGGCTCGATCACACATGCAAAAAATAATACATAATTGTGAGTTTCTAGAAAATGAAAAAATAGGTTCTTCCATCATACATGCAATAATTAATCCATAATTTTCTATTTCTAGATATGATTATGCTTTGCCTAATATTGTACTATAATTTATAATGTTATGTATATATGCTCTGCCAGCCTCTAACATTTCAAAGGGAGTTGAACATTTAGTCTCCTAAGCCATATGGAATGGACACTCATATTGAACATATTATAACGCTTAGGAGGTTGATTGAGTGTAAAATACCTTTGGTATTGAATGACTTTTTTTTGCATCTGGTCATATCGAGATTCGATATTTGAGAGTGGAAGTTGAATAGAAAGGGCGAGCCAAATGAGGACATTGTTGAAGATAATGGCAAGAAATTATGATGAGCACACAACTACTGTAGATTTCTCTGGCGCCTGCATGCAAACCCCAATCATGTAAAAATATATATTTTCCATAGATTTCTCTAGCGCCTACATGTAAAACCCAAAACAAACAATTAGTTATTTCAACTAATTTTTGCCAATTTTTGCCACTATAAAAATCTTTGATGATTGTGTGCAACTATAAAGTATTATCAACCTCAAACTCTTGATAAAGTTAAAAATTTAACTTTTACTAACAAATTCAATGTTTTGACATCCATTACAAATCCATTTGTGTTAACTATAAATTCACATTTTATTCAAAACGTTAACTATAAATTCACATTTTATACAAATTCTAACCCAAAAGATTAGTACAAATTAATATACCGAATAGCCAAGATCACTCCTGAGGTAATTAAACAAAAATCCTGACACCAAATAGCCAAGATCACTCTTGAAATAATTAATTAAAAATCTTGACACCAAATAGCCAATATATATTTCAAATCATTATTCTGCCACAGTATTACTATAAGTCATTATAAACTTCACAAAATTGCATTCTATTTATCAATCCAAAATCAACTTTGGCACTATAAAAGATTTTAAAACCTGAACTTTATTCATAAACTACATTATCTAATATTTTGAGAAATCCATAAGGGCATGCAACACACAGTATTGTCATAGGTAATGAAGACAACCAGACAACATGGTAGACTATAATGAAATTACCTCAGATAATCATGGATGAAAGGTTATGGATCAAGCATAACCTTAACAAGATCCAAAAGTTAAGAGCATTCCCTCAAGTAAAAGAAAAAGAAACTCTAAATATGAGCACCGATATTTGAAAAAGGAAAATGCACAGTCAGGTTGGGTTTCGAACCTAAGGAAAATCCCTATCTCCTCCCACCCCCCTAGTGGGGTTTCATTTTGTTGGAATCATGGGTCAGAGCCCCGATAGGGGCGGAGGTACCCCTTACACCTAGCTCCCAACTCTATTTCCATCCATAGTTTCTTCTTCCCTTTCCTACTTTCTATCTTTGGGGTTGTTGTTATAAACGTATACCATCCTTAGCTACTTTCTTTGGGTCTTCCCATGTGAGCACCAACCGGGGGGTCCCATTCTCATAACTACCATGTGAGCACCAATCAAACTTGAGGATAGTCGTCAACGATGGCCCAACATCCTGCTGAACTTCTATTTTATTTAGCTAGTTGTCAACTCATGAATCATCCCTCAACGGCCATCCTGATTGAACCCTCAGAGGAGTAGCTCCTCAACTATACTGGATTCATGTGACGATTTTGCCATGATGTTACCCCTACCTTCATCCAACTACTTCGAAGGAAACTAAGGCATAACTAGATCCATACTTTCTCATAGTAGATTATCCAACAACATTAAAGCAAGCATCATAACCAGAAGCAAGGGTTGCAACATATATAGAAGCAAAGGCAGCTAGAGCATAGGAAAAGGTAGCTAGAGAACCAACATAAACTAGTGCCAGGGCAAGCGAGAGTTAGTATTTGTTATTGCCCGATTAAATTGTGCTTGAACTCATGTGCCTGGATGGATTGGCTCTATGGTTGCTTACTATGGTAGTAGTTATGTTGGTCGAGAAATATATTTGTGGCTGGATCTAGGTCTTGTGAAAGGTCTGGACCTGGAACTGTGTGTGCTTATGCAAGCTATGGCTCTAGAAATGGAAGAGATTCTTAGAGAACTGGCTAAGTGATCCCCAGATCTAATCCCATCCTCCATCTTCATCCTTAATCCTATCCTTCCAATCCCCAATTTCATTTCTAATCCATCATCCTAATTTTCATCCTCGTCCAAAATCAATACCAATATTTCTTCCAATCAATCCTCCACCATTTCTAACCATCTAATCTATCCTCCATCCAACCTAATCTATTCTAATCCAACTTCATCCATTCCAACCAACCCCAACCATATCAATGATGATGAGGATAGCCTTTGTGTCCAAATCAAAGTACCTCTTCCACTCCATTGTATGATCGCTCTCAAAATGTGGTCTCAAAGTACACCTTCCATCCTATATAATGATCATCTTCCCCTCATGATCAAAACACCCCTCCCTCTTCATGTCATGATCCCCCTCCATCTCATAACCAAGACCACAATATACCATCCACCCCATCCCAACATAATAGCATAGAGAAGGCAATGAAATGTTTGAAAAAAATGCCTCAAAGAAATTTGATCTCATGGTGATGGAATGCCATGAAAAATTTGTTTGGCACGACATTCCATCACCATGAGATGGCATTTCTTTGAGGTATTTTTTTGAACAATTCACTACATTCTCTACGCTACCACATTTTTCGTACATGTCTATCAAAGCATTTTATCAAATAGTTCACTGTCTTGCTGCTATGGATAAAATCCTAAAACATGTACTTTTGAACAAGTTATGGATAGGGAAAATAGTAAGCATAATAATAAGAAATATATAGTTCAATAAGTACTCAAAATTTGGTTGATTATCTCATACATTATAAGCCATGACCTACATCACTAGTCTATTTTTTGTGACTGGATAATTTGTTGTTTTATTTTTAGATGATGGAAGTGGAAATGTCTCCAGATGTTGATAGGGTAATGGAGCAAGGTCTATCTTCTGCAATAGACAACTCGATGCCTCTCATGGGCGTATGAGGCAAATTAGTAAATTTGAAATTACATTCATTGTTATAGCTATTAGTTAGTAAAAATCAAATGATTATCAATTCATAGTTTATTTTCTATTTGGATGGTTTCTATAGGACCCGGGCACACCACAACATGAGCATACAAATATTTCGCTTGAGGAGAGATATCGTCTAGCAGTGGTAAGTGATTATTTTGTTAAATATATCATTTTTTATAATATAATTTCTACAAATTAATGTCTTTACTTGTTATTGTAACAACTAAATCTTGAGTAAGGAACTAAACCCTAGGAGGAGGAACCCTTGAGTTTAGAGTAAATGAGTTTCATACGCATCGCCATCCACTTGATCAACAAAGGCCACCCATTTATTTCATTCACATGGAGGGAAATGAATTTTGATTGGGGTCCTCTTTTGTATGCCTATATGGAATTCTTGTAAACCTATATGGATATTTTGTATATATTTTATACTTATATCGACATATATTGATGTATCCCTACATGGCTATTTGGTTAATACAAATATTTTTTATTGATTGTTTCCATGTTTGTATTATAAATCCACACTTCAATAGATATTTGTAGATGGTTTACTTCAAATATTTTAAATTCAAGTGTTTTCCATGCACTCTTCTTTTCTATAATTGTAAATATATAATAAAGTTTGAACATTATTCTCGTGTAATATTTTTGAACATTAAATCAATCATATGAATATAGTAATGCTTCATGTGCTTCACAGAGGAAATTCATGTGTATGCTTCATGCTTCATGATACCATGCTTCATGCTTCATGAGTATGCTTCATGCTTTATATCATTGAGGAAGACATCTACCATTCCACCTGTATGCTTCATGCTACCATTCACTTATATGCTTCATGTTTCATGTATTACGTAGATAAAGAAAACATCATGAAACTATTGACAAAAGAAAATGGAAAGTAATAACTAAGTCTAACAAAAAAAAACTCAAGGCATGTAAGTCTTATTAAAGATCATAAGGGTAGTGGATTATTCGAGATTAAGAGACCACAAATCAACCTTCCCAACAACAAACTTCATAGATATTCATCCTATTTCTAAACATGAATTTGAACCCAATAATTAGAAGAATGTAACTTTAATAGTTAAAATTGCATTCTTACAATAGTCAATAAATAGCTTGAAGAGACGTGCATGATAGAAATAGAACCAACTAAAAGTTCAAGAATTGGATTTTCCCCAAGCATATCTAAAAAGTTGAAAATAAATAAATTTAGGTTCTCATGAATAGTTATTAAATGAATTTGGTTGTGAGTTTTCAAAGGCAGAAAGTTGTGACCCTTCGAATAGGAAAGACTACAAACCTTTTATAATGAAGTGTGGTGACCATGCCTAGCATATATGTGCCCACCTATACGTGTTGGTGTTAATTATTTACCCCATGAAGAACAAAACAAAACGTAGCCTACCTTGCAACTTTACACTACATGCAACTAACCCGTTTTCCATCAACTAAAATATGTTCACCACAATAAAATGACTTGGATCTATCATAAATCGATAGAGGTTATTGTAGAGGTGCTCTACATGATCCTATAGCCTTAGACAGAGTGTTTCCAAGTGCCATGATTTTTGAGTAATCACTCGATAACTTTTTATGCCCTTTTGTACTTTGGTCTCTTAAGAGACTTTGTTAGTAGAATGTGGCTCGAACTGTTTCGATGTGTTTGGGTACAAAAGAGGACCTTTCCTAGCATAAAACCACCCATATAGATGTATTGGAATAGTTGGTTTGGTTGTATGATGAATAAAATGAAAGTTACACCACTTTCCAATTTTACACTACATGCAACTGACCCATTTTTCATCAACTGAAATATGTTCACCACGAGAAAATGACTTGGATCTATCAAAAACTGAGAGAGTTTATCATAGAGGGGCCATACATGATCCTGTAGCCTCAAACAAAGTATTTCCAAGTGCCATGTTTTTTGAGTAATCACTTGTCAAGGTTTGTTGCCCTTTTGCACTTTGGTCTCTTAAGAGACTTCGTCGATAAAATGTGGCTCAGACCGTTTTGATGTGTTTGGGTGTGAAAGAGGAACTTTCCTAGCATAAAACCACCCATAAAAATGTGTTGGAACAGTCAGTTTAGTCATATGATGAACAGAATGAAAGTTACACCACTTTCCAATTTTATACTACATGCAACTAACCCATTTTTCATCAACTGAAATCTATTCACCATGAGCAAACGACTTGGAGCTATCAAAAACCAAGAGATTTTATTGTAGAGGGTCCCTACGTGATATCATAGCCTCAAACAAAGTGTTTCCAAGTGCCACGATTTTTGAGTAATTGCTCGTCAAAGTTTTCTGCCCTTTTGCACTTTGGTTTCTTAAGAGACTTTGCTGGTAGAATGTGGCTCGAACCGTTTCGACATGTTTGGCTGCAAAATAGGACCTTTCCTAGCATAAACCCACCCATATGGACGTGTTGGAATAGTTAGTTCAGTCGTATGATGAATAGAATAAAAGTTACACCACTTTCCAACTTTACACTACATGTAACTGACCCATTTTCCATCAACTAAAATCTATTGACCACGAGAAAATGACTTAGATCTATCAAAAATCAAGAGAGGTTATTGTAGAGGGGCCCTATATGATCTTTTAGCCTTAGTGTAGTGCATCCAAGTGTCACGGTTTCTGAGTAATCTCTCATCAAATTTTTCTACCCTTTTGCACTTTGGTCTCTTAAGAGACTTCGTCGATAGAATGTGGCTAAGACTGTTTTGGCATGTTTTGGTGAAAAAGAGGACCTTTCCTAGTATAAACCCACCCATACATATGTTTTGGAACAATTGGTTTGGTCGTATGATGAATAGAACAAAAGTTACACCACTTTCCAACTTTACACTACATGCAACTGACCCATTTTCCATCAACTAAAATCTGTTCACCACTAGAAAATAATTTGGATCTATCAAAAACTGAGAGAGGTTATTATAGAGGGGCTCTACATGATCTTGTAGCCTTAGATAGAGTGTTTCTAGGTGCGACAGTTTCCAATTAATCGCTCATGAAAGTTTGTTGCCCTTTTGCACTTTGGTCTCTTAAAAGACTTCGTTGGTAAAATATGGCTTGCACCATTTTGTGTGCTTGGGTAAGAAAGTGGAGCTTTCCTAGCATAAACCCACCCATACAGATGTATTGGAACAATCATTTTGGTTGTATGATGAACAAAACAAAAAATACACCACTTTCCAACTGTACACTACATGCAACTGACCTGTTTTCCATCAACTAAAATATGTTCACCATGGGAAAACAACTTGGATCTATCAAAAAATGATAAAGGTTATTGTAGAGGGGCCCTACATGATCTTGTAACCTCAAAAAAATTATTTCCAAGTGCCATGGCTTTTTATTAATTACTTGTCGAAGTTTGCTTCCCTTTTGCACTTTGGTCTCTTAAGAGACTTCACCGATAAAATATTGTTCGGACCATTTTGGTGTGTTTGGGTGCAAAAGAGGACCTTTCCTAGCATAGAAAAACTCATATGGACATGTTGGAATAGTTAGTTTGGTCATATGACAAATAGAATGAAAGTTACACCACTTTCCAACTTTACACTACATGCAACTAACCTATTTTCCATCAACTAAAATCTATTCACCATGATAAAATGACTTGGAGCTATGAAAATACAAGAGAGGTTATTGTAGAGGGGCCCTACATGATCTCATAGCCTTAGAAAGAGTGTTTCCTATTGTTATGGTTTTTGAGTAATCTCTTGTTGAAGTTTTTTGCCTTTTTGCACTTTGGTCTCTTAAGAGACTTCACCGATAGAATGTGGCTTGGACCGTTTTGGCATGTTTGGGTGTGAAAGAGGACCTTTCCTAGCATAAACCCACCCATACAGATGTGTTGGAACAATTAATTCAATCGTATGATGAACAAAACAAAAGTTACACCACTTTCCAACTTTACACTACATGCAACTGACCCATTTTCCATCAATTGAAATCTGTTCAACACAAGAAAACGACTTGGAGCTATCAAAAACTGAGAGAGGTTATTGTAGAGGGGCCCTACATGATCTCATTTCCTTATATGGAGTGTTTCTAAGTGCCATGGTTTCTGAGTAATTGTTCATCAAATTTTTTTGCCCTTTTACATTTTGTTCTCTTAAGAAACTTCGTCGATGGAATGTGGCTCAGACTATTTCAGCATGTTTGGGTGTGAAAATGGACCTTTCCTAGCATAAACCCACCCATGCAGATTTGTTGGAATGGTCAGTTCATTCGTATGATGAACATAGAAGAATCTACACACACACCTTCCTCAACTTCTCGAGAGTAGAAAGAATCTCTTCATTGAATACATTATGTATCTCATTCAATTTGGTCTATTTATTTTTCATGTGTTTTTAGAGAAAACTAACCTCCTTTTCATTGATGATAAAATATTCTTCTTATCTTTTAATTCCTTTTCTAAGTGGTTAATTTAATTCTTCAGTTGTTTTGCTTCAATTTCAACACTTCCAACTATTGCCTTTACATCTGCAACTATTTTTATCATCTTTGGAAGTGTCTTTCTGGTTATAGAATGCAAATGTTTCTTTTAACAAGTTTTTTATAGAACTTCTCTACCTTTATAGATAAGACTTTCAGGTGTCCACTGCATCGATTCTCCTTTTTTTCACTTACATTCCATATTGCTTCTTCCTTATTGTCTATTTCCAATTGTATTTTCTCCATGGAAGTCTTAAGTTCAAGAATCTTTTACTTTATTTGTTCATTTTTTAATCTTCCCATAAATATTGGAATGATAGTAGGATATGCCCAAAATGGAAAATGTATGGAAAATGTGGTAGCATAGACAAGGCAATCAGCTATTTGAAAAAATGCCTCAAAGAAATGTGGTCTCATGGTGATGGACATCACCATGAGACCACATTTCTTTGAGGAATTTTTTCAAACAACTCAATACCTTGTCTATGCTTTTGCTTACTATTATGCTTTGTTAGATTTTTTTCATGCATCCATAGTTTGGTCGAAAGCACATGTTTTAGGCTTTTAGCCATAGCAACAAGGGGACCTTGGAATGGGGTAAGACATCTAACAAAACATAAAAGGGGGGATTTTCATGATTGTTATGGTTGAAATTTCCCTAGTAGACACATGTGAAATGTGGATGCATAGACAAGGCACATGAACTATTTCACAAAATGCCTCAATGAGATATGTCCTCATGGTCAATGTGGATACATTGACAAGGTAGTGAGCATTGTAAGAAAAAAAATCCTCAAAGAAATGGGGTCTCATGGTGATGTGGTAGAGAAATGGGGATCACCATGAGACCCCATTTCTTTGAGGAGAACTACCTTGTCAATGCATTCACATTGACAAGGCAGTGATTTGTTTGAAGAAATGCCTCAAAGAAGTGGGGTCTCCTAGTGATGTCAAATTGTCAATGTAGTAGCATAGACAAGGTAGTGAGCTATTTGAAAAAATGCCTCAAAGAAATGGGGTCTCCTAGTGATGTGGCATTTTTTGAAATAGCTCACTACCTTGTTTGTGCTACCGCATTGACAAGCTAGTGACATAATCGTGTGGTATTTTTTCAAATAGCTCACTACCTTGTATGTGCTATCGCATTGACAACTAGTGACATAATCATGAGACCCCATTTCTATGAGGCATTTTTTCAAAGTAGTGAGCTGACTACCTTGTAATGGGGACCTTGAAATGGGGTATGAAATCTATCAAAACATAAAAGGGGGGGATTTCATGAGCGTTATGGTTGCAATTTCCTTAGTAGACACATGTAAAATGTGGATGCATAGACAAGGCACATGAACTATTTGACAAAATTCCTCCACCAAGATGAATAAACAAGTGCAATAAGAACACAAGGAAAATGGAAAGCTAGTTTTTTTTGAAGTATTTCTACCTTGCAAGAATTTATTGAATTTGACTTTGCTCTGTAGCCATTTTCTAATGTATGACCTACCAATAGAATGTCCACAAATAGACATGTATGGAAAATGTGGTAGCATAGACAAAGCTCACATGAATCTTTTGATGGAATGCCTTAAAGAAATATGATCTTATGAAATGCCATGATTGCAAGATAAGCACAAAATGGATTTTTTAAAAGACATTACAAACTTTCAAGAAGATACTATTGGATTGAGTATAAATCCAAATTCCATGAATTTTGTCAACATCCTACCTTTGGAACAAGGTATCTAGGCATCAATCAAATCATTGAAAGAAAGGGGGATTTTTTGACAAAATGTTTTGATAGACATGTATGTAAAATTTGGTAGCATAGACAAGGAAATCAGTTGTTTGAAAAAATTCCTCAAAGAAATATAATCTCATGGTGATGTGCATCAACATGAGACCACATTTCTTTGAGGCATTTTTTCAAACAGTCGATTGCCTTGTCTATGATGTTTGATAAAATGCTTTGGTAAACATGTATGCAAAATTTGGTAGCATAGACAAGGAAATCAACTTCTTTGGTAGAACTATTTGACAAAATTCCTCAATGAGATATGTCCTCGTGGACTACAGGATATGCACAAAATGGATTTGTTGAAAAGGCTTTAGAAAATTTCAAGCAAATGCAATTTACAGGTGAACCAAATTCTATTGCATTTTCCAAAATCCCCCATGCCTATACCAAAATGGAAGCTTTGGAAAGGGGTATGCACATCCATAGAAAAGGATTGAGAAATGATGTATTATATTACATACTTATAAATACTCTCATATATATGTGTATACAAAATGTGGAAGCATACACAAGGTAAGTCGATTGTTTAACAAAATGCCTCAAAGAGATGTGGTTTAAAATGTAATTGGAAAGTGTAAAGAATTGTGTAGTTTAAAATGTACCAAGAGGGGCTAAGGTTATAATGACAAACAAACAATGATGAACATGGAATATGCATAATAACAAAATCAAAGCATTATATTAAGCATGTATGATAAGGGATGATAAAGAAACATAATAGAATCAAGGAAAATGTAAATAAAGTGTGTAAATAATTCACATACCTAAAAATGGAGATTCAAATGGAGGAGTTCTACCCAATTATGTAGTCTTTGTTTCCTCTTGCATGAAACTCCTCAAAAATTTGAGTTTTTCACAAGCTTGTTTCCTTTTCAACGTTCAATTGTATATCACTCTTGAATAGAATTACTAACAACAATACAAATAACCAATTTATAATGTTAAATTCCTACAATTCAATCACAATTAACATTGCAACACTAAAAAAATTGATACTTGAATTGATAAATATAAAATTCGATGTGAAATCTCTGATATTTCCTCCTTCCTAAGTTGGAAAACCATACAAATGTGGTGGAGAGTTCATGCAAAGGTGGTAGAATGTGAAAAATTTGCATTTGCACTTCCCAACAACATCAAAAAGCTTCTTTTTATTGGAACACATGAATAACCAAGAGAATAAAAGAGAATGTGGGCCTACATCATGGGTGTGTTGAATTTTTTACCATTTTTAGAGCAAGCCAAAATGTGCTCACTCTATAATGCGCTCATGTTATAACGCAAGCATGTTTTGTCTTGCTATACAAAATCACTATCTCAACTTCTTCAAAATGCACTCACGTTATGAAAATGTTTATTTTCTAAAGGTTTCCTCTCTCTCTCTACTTATCCATCCATCCCTCCTTATCCATATATATCTCTCACTTAACCCTAAACCCTATCCCTAAACCCTCAACCCTGGACATTATGCCTTAAACCCTAATCCCTCAACCCTCAACCCTTAAACCCTTAATACCTCAAACCTTAAACCCTAAACCCTAATCTCTCTCTCTCTCCCTATATCTCAGGTCTCTCCCTCCCACCCCATCTCTCTCTCTCGGGTCTCTCCCACTCCCTCTCTCTCATACTCCCTCTCTCTCATACTCCCTCTCTCTCCCTATCTCTCAATTTCTCCCTCCCTCCCACTCCCCCTCTCTCTCTCTCTCAGGTCTCTCCCTCTAGCACCCTACCTATATAAATCTCTCTCTCTCTCAAGTCTCTACATCCCACCCCCTCTCCCTCTATCTCTTTTCCATCCCTCTATCTCTCAATCCCTCTCTCTCCCACTCCCTCTCTCTCCCTCTCTCTCAACTATCCCTCCCACCCTACCTAGATAAGTCCCTCTCACTCCAACCCCCTCTTTCCCACTCCCTCTCTCTCTCCCTCTCTCTAGGGTCTCCCTCCTCTCCTCTCCTCTCTTAGGTTCTCTCTCTCACTCCCTCTATCTCTCTCTCCCACTCCCTCTCTCTCTCTCCCACTCCTCTCTCTCTCTCCCTCTCTCACTCTCTCTCTCTCTCCCTCTCTCTCTCTCTCTCTCTCTCTCTCTCTCTCTCTCTCTCTCTATCTCTCAAGTCTCTCCCTCTAGCACCATACCTAGATAAATCTCTCTCCCACTCCCTCTCTCTTGCGCTCCATCTCTCTCCCTGTATCTCAGTTATCTCCCTCTAGCACCCAACCTAGATAATTCTCTCTCTCCCACTCCCTCTCCATCACACTCCCTCTCTCCTCTATCTCTCAGGTCTCTCCCTTTGGAATCATACCTAGATAACTCTCTCTCTCACTCCCTCTATCTCTCTCCCACTCCTCTCTCACTCCCTCTCTCTCTCTCCCTATCTCTCAATTCTCTCCCTCTTGCTTAGGTCTCTCTCCCAACCCCCCCTCTCTCTCTCCCTATATCCCTCCCACCCTACCTAGATAAGTCCCTCTCCCTCCCACCCACACTCCCTCTCTCAGGTCTCTCCCTCGCTCTCTCCCTCCCACCCTACCTAGAAAATTCTCTCTCTCTCTCTTACAATTCTCCCTCCCTCTAAATACATACATACATATAAGCATACATACACAAGTACATACAATCTTCCATACATACATACATACATACATACATACATGTCATACGACCATACATGCATACATTCATATAAATATATATACATACATTTAGTAGACTATCATTTAACACAAAGCAAGACATAATGCGGGCGCGTTATAATGCGCTTGCGTTATGTCTTGCTTAGGCAACTCAAACACAAACACAAAAATATGTCAAAACTATGAAATAATGCAAGTGTGTTATAATGTTCTTGCATTATTTCTTTCTTTGGGAATCCCCAATCCTTAGGCTTGGTATTTTATTTAGAATACCAACCAAAGGGCTTGGAGTGCCTTCCCAACATCCAAAGATGTGTTTTTGCAAATTCTACTTGATATTTCACATAATCGCGTTCGTGCTAAGCATCAATTTTGCACATGTTTCAAGGTCGAACCAATTAAGCACCTGGGTAATGTTAGGCTCTCTCTTAACTATCTAACAATGTAATTTTTTCACATTTTGATAATGTTAAACCTTTCATCTTTAATTTATTTTGTTTGTGTGTGTCTATTTTTTTCTCCAAAAACCAGTGTTTGGTATTTTTTTCTTTATAAATTAACCGTTCATTGAAATTTCAAATAAATTACATTTTTAGAAACTAGATTCCATTCTACACATTTAAAAAAATTATTTTCAATTAGTTTTCAAAATTTATAGGGGTAGCACAACCAAAATTTTGTTTTTCAAGAAGTGTCCACTTTGAAAATTAGTAAAAAATCAAATATTCATTAAAAAATTGGGCATAAACTGCATGTTGTTAGCTAATTTCTCACTGAAGCGATTTTAAAAATACCAAAAAAAAATTAACCTTTTGAGGGAGCCACAAAAGTCGCTATGTTATGTTTTTTTGGAAAAAACAACACCAATTTTTGTGGCTCCCTCTTTTGAACCCTTTAATCTCTACCATTTAAAAAAAAAAATAGTAGTTTAGAAAGTATACTCAGAGCACTACGATCCTTGTTTTTTTTGCATCTAATTTTTTTGAATGTAACTATCCTCAATTTCACATCCAAGGTCAACATTTCCTTATTTCAAAAAAAAAGTGGCCACTTAAGACCCCTTTTTGGCCCCCCATCTTTTTACATTTAGCCTTTATAACCATTTAAAATCTTGGCAAGGTTTTCCTAACTTTGTTGGAAGTCAATGAAGTATTTAGAACCATTGTTAAAATGAAGCTTTGTTTTATGTTTTATTCAAGGTTACGTCTAAATCTAAATTAGTCTTTGTTCAAAAAAAAATTCAGAGTTCAAAAAGGTTTTAATAAGCTCATTGAAATCCAACGTTGTTTGTCCAATCGACATCATTGTTGGAATAATTTAAATATTAGAAAAATGTCTAATGGTCCATACTCAAAAAATTCCCACAAACCATCTTAATCTCGTAATGTGTTAATATTATAAATTACTTTTCTCGATTCATTTATTTTAGATATAATAATATTAAATATATATATATATATATTTTAGGTAAGTGCTACCAAAGGGGTAGCTCCCTATATTGATTCTGAAGAAAATTACATAGGCCATACAACATCAGTGATACAAGTAACCTACACCATCAACAATCTCCACCAACCTAGCAATAGTATTCTCCTCTATCAGATTTGGATTATTTTCAATAAACTGCATAAACTCACTGATATTATTCAGTTATTTAACATCTTTCCTAAACAAATTCCAAGCCTTGTGCATCTTTCCCTTCTTGTTGACTTGGTTAAGACTCAAAATTCCCACCCAAGCCTAGAACTGGGCTCCACATGAATTCTATCAATGGCCTCACAGATAGATAAATATATTTCATCCCTCCCATAGCGTAATGTCACCCACATGCCCCACAGCTACACCCCCACCACCTAGATGTAACAGTTGAAAAACCTCTCCAACACTAGGTCGTTGTGAGTGTGTGATCCACTCCAAAAATCATCTCCCACCACCTTGTGAATTTTCATGATCTCCCTCTCTCGTGCCTTTGGAAACAAAAAATGTAACTGCTCATTAATGGTTTCTAGCTACCCCACGTCCCTCATGCCTAGGCACCTAAAATGCACTCTAAAATACTTCACCATTCTTGCAAAGCCCAAAGAGGATCTGATCTATTCAAATAAGCCCATCTCGACCAACCTAAACCACATAGAAGATACCAGATCCTACGATCTGTGCAATCACCAACACTATTTCACCATCTGTCTCGACTCTGGATGAGTCCATACCTCAGGCAGGAACAAAGCACAAATCGCCTTTCGAGGCTCATGAGAAAGAAAAGTTCATTGTCACCAGCAGTGCTACCCTGTCGGTTCACCCATGTGAAAAAATTTGCTTTAGATTGCAATGTCCTCTCTAAATCAAATATGCACAGATCCTAATCATCATGCTTCAAGAGCCAACCACAGTGGGATATTCCATGTCTTCTTCTGAGTTGGCAACAAAGGACACCATGATGTTATGTTCGTTCCTTGTCGATCAATGCTCACAACTCCTCATTGAGTGTGTAGACATCAAAATATTTAGTCTCCTTAGCCAACGACAATGAAGCACAAAGGTTTTCTAGATAATCATCCATCCTATTAGCTTCTCTATATATATGCATCAAGGAGTAAGCCTCAATTTTTTGTAAACAACGCTCGATCCATTCCATGTGGCTTCTTAATTTCCAGTTTTGGATTTTCATCTTCCCAAATGCATTAATACATAGTAGTGAGTCACCTTTGACATTTACCATCTTCAAGCCTTTCTACACACAAAATTCCAGTCCTCTCGCTAATGCTTCCAATTCCGCTTTGTTATTGGTGGCCACACTAATATTTCTTACAATTGTTCCAATACATTCACCTTGATAGTCCGTAATGATGAAAAAAATCCTCGATGTTTTGGGATTACCGTTCAACGCCCCATCAAAATTGATTTTATAGCAGTCTTTATTCGAGGGCACCCATCGAGCATCTACCCTCACAACCATTAGAATCACCAGATCAATATTAGGGGGACGAAGACCAAGCCAGACCTTCTGTAGTAGATAATCCCACCTTGTATAATATTTTCCTTTTGGTCTACCTTGCTTAGAATTTAACATCTTGTATATGCCAGATTCGATCTTCTTGGTGATTTATTCCACCAGTAGTGCAAAGTCACAAAAAATCCTCTTTCTTTCTTTCCATAATTGCACACCACCATTGTCGGGGCAGCCACCCAAGCATCTGTACAAACACTTCTTGTTCCCTGCTAGCCAACTACTTACAAATTTCTTCAAATATTTTTGCATGGCCAAGGACCACCCGAGCAATTGGAGAAGTCAATCCAAACAACATGCAACAAACTCACAATTAAGCAGAAGATGGTCAGTAGTTTCCTCTTCCTTGTAGCATAATGATCATCAACTAGGTCCTTGAATGTCTATCAAATGCAATGTATCCCCTGTCAGAATTATCTTGTGCAATGTTGTCCATAGAAATGCCTCAGCCTTTGGGAGCACACAATTTGCCCAGCACAGCTTCACTAGCCAGTTTATATTGTTTTTCTATACACATTGCAACTTGTACCCCATATTAGCGGTATATTCACCCAACTTTGCACCCGACCAAATGATTTCATCCTCCTTTTTGCAAATCAAGACCTTTCATGACCTTAATATTACCTCTAATGACTCCCTATTTGTCACAGGGATATTGACATTTTTGTTGTTCATCCATTTCGTCAACGAGTTCCAAGCATCAAAGTCAATGTGGATGTAATCTGCCACCTTTCGTACAATGATTTGAATGACCAACACCAACCAATCACGGTCGCTAAACATTTCAGATAGTGCTTCATTTCTGTTCCAGGAATCAAACCAAAATTTAGGTCTTTTTCCATTTCTGATTCTCCAAGTAAAATGGTGAGTTATTAAATCCCTGCAGCTCCAAAGAAATTTCCAAACTACAGAGCCACCATTGCTATTATCCAAGGTTAGGATTCACTCAGGCATGTCTTCATCCAGATAGTTTTTTTGAACTATCCTATACCACTATCTCTCAGGGTTCCTATACATCTTCCAACATAATTTTGCCCCTAGGGCACAATTTTGTAATTCCATCTGTCTCAATCTCGCCCTACCTTTCTCTTTTCTTTGACAATAAGTCTTCTAATTTATTAATGGAATTCATTTTGAGTCTCTTGAGCCCTCCCATATAATTTTTTTCATGAAACCTTCTACATCCCCAATCACCTTACTAGTCATTCCAAAACATGACATGGTATAAATGGGAACATCCACCAAAACTATCTTTATCATTAAAATATGTTCATCAAGTGACAACCACTTACACCTCCAAGCTTCTGATTTTAGCCTGAATTTTTCTATTGTATCCCTCCAATGGTTTGTTCTACATACACTTTGAAACATAGGGGTTTTCCACATAAATCTGGTGTTATTGTGCTTATGTGTTGGAATTGAGTTTCTACATTATCCTTTGATGATTAATCATTTAAGCAATTTTAAATATTAGTTATGGTGATTGAATTAAAGGTTAAAATTTGTGACAACTGATTCACCCCCTCTTAGTTGTCCAATTCAACAATTGGTATCAGAGCTTGGTTCCTTGGTGAAGAGATTAACTGCTTGAGGAAGGTTCGAGATGGATAGCAAGATGGTCTTTGATTATCCGAGGTTTGATTGAACTAATTATGGTATCTGGAAAGTTTTGATGGAAGAATATTTGGAGTATTGCAAATATGATGTGGAGAAAGCTTACAAGAATCCTTACAATCCTCTTGCTAATGGTCTGAGTACACTTGAAGAGATTAGAGCACATGAAGCGAACAATAAGGCGAAGTTCATCTTGAAGAATAGTCTGGTAGATTCTGAGTTGATTAAGGTTTAGAATTTGAAGACATCTAGGGAAATCTGGGATGCTTTAGAAAGAGCACATGATGGTGATGAAAGAGTTAAAGAGGTGAAATTGCAAAATTTGGAAACACAGTTTGATCTTATACATATGTATAAAGATGAAAATGTTAAAGCTTATGTACAAATATTGGATGGGGTAGTGGCTGGAATGTGATCACTTGGTTCTACTATAGATGAAACCAAGATTGTAAAGAAGATTCTCAGAAATCTTCATGATGCTTACAGTGAGAAGCTGAGTGTTATTGAGCAAACTATAGATTATAAGACTTGTACTAAGGATCCATTGTTAGGATTTTTGACATCTTATGAAATGAGGAAGCCAAGTCTAAGATATGGAGGCAAATCAGAGGCTGATTTTAAAGCTATAGAAGATGAGGATCCAAATGAAGATAAATTTGATGAAATAGAAGCTAACTTTGTGAGAAGAATGAGAAAAAGGTTTCGGTAAGTATGAAGGTAAGTTTCCATTTAAATGCTTTAGTTGTGGAGAAATAGGTCACTATGTTGCAAAGTGCCCAGAAAGAGCTAAAAGGAATAAACAAAGATATAAGAAAGTAAAAAAAGGAAAGAAGATTTCCAAAACTTACTATGTGAATGAGAATGCTAGTATTTCTGATGAGGATTCAAAATATGAAGATCCAAATGACAATGAATACTTGTTCTTGGTGATTAAGGATGAACCTACTTCTACCAATTCAGAAAACAGGTAAAGGAAAGACCTTCAGAGAAGGAGAAGGAGAAAAATGAAGGTACAGTTATCTCTGCCCTGAATGCTAAACAAGAAAATAATTTTTTGGTAGTTGATAGTGGTTGTTCACATCACATGACTGGTCATAAGATTAAGTTTGTTAAACTTGAGAAATATGATGGAGGCTTGGTTATGTTTGGAGATGATACTGGTGCTAACATTTGTGGGATAGGTTCGGTAAGTTTTGATGGCAAGCATCATACTGACGATGTTTACTATGTTAAGGGCTTAAGCCATAATTTTTTGAGCGTTGGTCATATGTGTAGAAAATGATATGATCTTGTGTTTAAGGATGAGAAATGTGAGATCTAGAAAGGATTTAGAACATTGATTGCTACAAGAATGAAATTTGAAGGGAATATTTATCAACTTAAGGGTGTTGATGAACGATACTTTGTGACTCAGATAAATGACAGTTGGTTATGGCATAGGAGAATGTGTCACATGAATTTTGATAACTTGGAAAGGATTAGTGATGTTCATGTCATGAGAGATTTACCAAAAATTACAAATCCTATTAATGCTATTTACATGGATTGTCAGTTTGGGAAGCAAGCAAGAAATCATTACAAAATAAAGGAACAATCTACTACTGGACTACTGGATTTAGTTCATACAAATCTTTGTTATCCTATGAGAGTGAGAAGTCTACTTGGTGAAAGTTACTTTATACTTTTGATTGATGATTATTCTAGATATACATGGGTTATATTTCTTAGAGAGAAATCAGATGCGTTAGATAGATTCAAGGCATTCAAGGCTATGGTTGAAAATGAAGTGAATTTAAAGATAAAATGTTTGAGATATGACATAGGTGGAGAATTCACCTCCCATGAGTTCAATATGTTTTGTGAAGTGCATGGAATAAAGAGACAGCTATCTGCCTTGAGAACTCCTCGGTAGAATGGAGTTGTTGAGAGGAAAAATAGAAAAGTTCAAGAGGCTACTAGATCAATGATTATTGAGGTAGGTTTATCGTAAGTTTACTAAAAAGAAGCTATTCATACTAATGTTTATGTATTCAATTGAGTTCAAGCAAGATAAAATAGTACAGATACTCCCTATAAGCTATGACATAAAATAATTCCTATAGTTAAATATTTCAAGGTATTCGGAAGCAAATGCTATATTAGAAGAGTTGAGGATACTTTGGGTAAGTTTGATGCAAGAAGTGATGAATACATATTCCTTGGATACTCTACTAAAAGCAAGGCATAAAAATGTTTTAATAAAAGACTGGGAAAGATTGTAGAGAGCTCAAATGTGAAGGTTGATGAGACAATGAAGAATTCTATTGATATTGATGGATATATGTTTGATGAACATGATTGTGAAAGAATAAAAGAAATTATGGAAGAACAAGGTAAAGATGAGCAAGAGAAGCAGGATAAATAGGATGAAACAAAAGAATATGCTTCGATGATGTCCTCTAGGACACTAAAATATGTATAGAGGAATCATTCAAAAAATTAGATTATTGGAGAAAAGACAAAAGGCATGTTAACCAGAAGAAAATTTGTTGCTGAAGTAAATTTGTGTCTATTCTCTGAGATTGAGTCGAAGACAATAAGTGAAGCATGTAAAGATGAACATTGGAAGGAAGCGATGAAAGAAGAACTTTTGCAGATTGAGAAGAATTAGACTTGGGAATTGGTCCCAAGACCGGCAAATAAAAATATCATTGGATCAAAATGGGTATTCAAAAATAAGTTGAATGAGAATGGAGACGTTGTTAGAAACAAAGTGAGGCTTGTGTGTAAAGGCTACTCACAAGTAGAAGGTATATATTTTCAGGAAAAAATTTCCCCGGTAGCAAGAATGGAAACTATAAGGATGTTCTTGGAATTGGTTCCTTATAAAGATTTCAAAGTCTATCAGATGGATGTCAAGTCAACATTTCTAAATGGTGAATTGGAAGAATAAGTTTACATGGAACAATCAGAAGGATTTTAGTTAACAGATCAACTAGGTATGGTGTGTAGATTGAAGAAAGATTTATATGGATTGAAGCAAGCTCCTAGGGCTTGGTATGCAAGGTTAGACATGTATTTGATTCAGCAAGGATTTAACATAGGTATGACATATAGTAATTTGTACTTTAAGATTGATAACATCAACATCTTGATTGTAGTTGTATATGTTGATGACATTATTTTTGGAGGAACTGAAAAGATGTGCAAGATGTTTGTGGAAGAAATGTAGAAAGAATTTGAATGGTCTATGTTTGGGGAGATGAATTTCTTTCTTGGGCTACAGATTAATCAAATAGAGAAAGGAATTTTTATTTCACAGTCTAAGTATGTGAGAGAGATGTTGAAGAAGTTTGGGATGGATGGTTCCAAACCGATATGTAATCCTATGGTGACTGGTTGCAAATTGGGTAAAGATGATGTTTCACCTAAGGCTGACCAAAGAAATTATAGATCTATGATTGGTGGATTACTATATTTGACTGCTACTAGATTGGATATTATGCATGCGGTCTATCTTTTGGCTAGATTTCAAGAATATTTGAAGGAAACAAATGTTGTTGTTGTTAAAAGAATATTTAGATATTTGAATGGAACTCCGGATTATGGATTGTGGTATCCTAAAGATACTGACTTTACACTTAGTGCCTATACAGATGCAGATTGGGTTGGATATGTAGATGAAAGAAAGAGTACAAGTGGTGGTGCATTCTTTCTTGGATGTAGATTGGTGGCATGGTTGAGTAAGAAGTAAGATTCAGTCTCCTTGTCTACTACTGAAGCTGAGTATATTGTTGTTGCATCTTCTTGTACATAAGTTCTATGGATGAAACAGACATTAAAAGATATCACATCGTTATATGATGATCATATTTATATCTTTTGTGATAATACAAGTGTAATTAACATTTCAAAGAACCCTATGATGCACTCGAGGATGAAGCATATATCTATTAGATATCATTTCTTGAGAGAGAAGATCATGGAGAATGAAGTAAAACTTGAGTATGTTCTGACGAAGGATCAAATTGTTGATATTTTCATGAAGGCTCTTCCTAAAGATTATTTTGAATATCTCCATGAGAAGTTATGAGTTATTTCCCCTCCTTTCATAAACTAAGATGCATGTGGAGATGCATCAGTCTAGTGGATTCGTGGTTCTATCTTTTTGGACTGATGTTTTGGTGGCTACCTCTTAGGGGGAGCAAGTAGTTTCAGGTGTTGTCATTGTGAGTATTTTGTTTTCATGTCAAAGGAAGATTCAATGAACATATCTTTTTCCTTTTCCATTGATTTCAAAGGGGGAGAGAAAGCATGTGAAAAGGAGAGAAAGCTAATGAGAGAAAGCAAAAAATGAGGAAGATGATCTTCTAAGGGGGAGAAGCAAAAAAGGAAAAATCTTGAGAAGTATATTCAGAATTGGTATGCTTTCTTTGATAGTTTTTCACATCATGTGCTGCCATCAATGACAAAGGGGGAGATTTTTGCAAGAATGGAAAAAGGAATGAAGGTATTGTAATTGATGTCAACTAGTCAATTAGTTATCTATTGGTTGTTGTTGTCATTAGTGTCATGGTTACAGGTTATTGGCTGCATATGTTGAGGATATTGAGAAAAATGTATTTAAGAAAGTTTACAGGTATTCAGTTGTTACTCCGGGTGATGATCTAGTTTTTGCCCCTATGTTCATGCAGTTCAGATATGTTGGTCATGGTTGTTGAAGGTTTCTATATCCAAAATTTTGGTTGTTGGTTCATTGCGAAGTTCGAGTTGTGTTCACCAATTGTGAACTATGTTTTTATGTGTTCTGGTTGAGGTCTAGGAGAAAATTTGTTGGTCTGGATTTCTCTTTGATTAAGCCTTTTGACTTGAAGTTCTAGAGTTAAGATGTTTTGATTGCATTGAAGATATTTTTGGTTTTTGGAAGTTTTGATCTTAATTGTTCTATGTGTTTTACACTAGTTTGGTCGACCTTGTGTTAAGCACTATCTTCGAAGTTGATGAAGTGTGTTGGATCTATTTTGGGTCTCGATGAAGCATGTGTTTGGGTCACCCTCATTCTAATTCCACCTTAGGATGTTTGATGCCGACCTAATTTGAATATGAAATTGGATGGCTGACTTTGGATCTTTTTCAAGGTTGGAGATAGTATAAATACAGGATGAGCTAGTAATGAAAAAATGTACAAGAGAAAAGAAGGAAGATAAGTGAAAGAGTATATGTGACATTAATACTATTCAGAAAGTATGTAGGAGTTGTGTGTGGTAGATTAGTGTGAAACTTAATGTTGAGTTTTCAGATGTAGTGAGCAGAAGATGAACTCTATCATTCATGTAAGTTGATCAAGTAAATATGGTGGAATCCTTTGTTGCATTGAGATTGTAGTCTCTCTATAACAAGTCCTCTTTGTATTCTTTATATCTCTGTGGTAGTGAGCCCTCCAAGTTGTATCCCTATTGTATAGTGAGTACTTTTTTCAGGCAGTGAGCCTTATCTCAGGAAGTTAGCCTTGTTTCAAGAAATGGGCCTTTTTGTAATCGATTTTGATATTCTCTATAGTGTGAGTTAATCCTCACTGTGGTTTTTCCCTCATTAGTTTTTCCACATAAATTTTGTGTTATTGTGCTTATTTGTTGGAATTAAGTTTCTGCATTAGCATTTGATGATTAGTCATTTAAGCAATTTTAAGTATTAGTTTCGATGATTGAATTAAAGGTTAAAATCTATGACAATTGATTCAACCCCCTCTTAGTTGTCCTATTCAACATTCTTTATTGTCTCATCATCTCTGATGGAAGCTTCATCGAAGAGAATTGTATCATCAACAAATTGAGAATGAGTAACTGGATCAAGTCCCTCAGCGATAGAAACTCCTTTTCATTCCCTAATCACCCTAAGAGAACTAAAATGTCATCCCATTGCTTCAGCCATAATGAAAAAAAAAGGGGACAGGGGATCTCCTTGTCAAAGTTCTTTATTAGCTTCAAAAAAATCACAAATGAAACCATTAACAAGCACATAATATCTTGGGGTTGAGATACATAAGTGAATCATATTAATCCACTGGGAAGAAAAACCAAACCTGGTCATTACATCAATTAGAAAGTTCCAACGAACCCGGTCATAAGCTTTGCTGACGCCGAGTTTGATTATCATGCTTTTCAATATTTTTGAAGTGATTGTGTGAATGGTCTCCACCGATGTAATAATGTTGTTGATAATTTCTCTTCCAGGAGTAAAACCATTTTTTCTTCGAAAACTATATGTCCCAGGATCTTCTTTAATTTGTTGGCTAGCACCTTAGCCAAAATTTTGTAAACTGTGTTGCACAACGAAATCGACCGATAATCAAAAAAATATTTACAAAATTTTCTTTGGAATTAAGGCAATAATAGTATTAATGATATTAGATTTCCACAATCCATATTGTATAGTGCAAAGATTTCTGGATTTGATTGTGTCTAGTTTTTTCCATCAACGTTTCGGATCACACTTCGTGATCCATCATCTCTATTTTTCTCCTTATGCTCTCTGCTCTCATCCTAATGATGGATCACGAAGTGTGATCCGAAACATTGATGGAAAAAACTAGACACAATCAAATCCAAAAGTCTTCGCAAATAACAGTATTGTAAAGATTCTTGACAAAATTTTGCTTCAGCTTGAATTCCTCCATAAGAACAAGCAAATCCTCACCCATGAAGTGTCAGTAGTTCTAGAAGAACTTGGTTGGTAGCCCATCCGGCACTGAGGCCTTGTCCAGGTGTAGCCCGAAAATTCCTTCCTTAACCTCCTCTAGAGTGAAAGGGGTGCACAACATTTCATTGTCATCATTTCCAACACATTTTAGGATGCAAGAAAGGAAGGACGAATTGTCACCTGAATCCTCTAATCTCCAATTTGCTCAAACCAAATGAAAGAAATTGGTTGCTTCCTGTTCGATTCCATCCTGGTTAGAGACCACCTAGACATTACTACATGATATGCTTTCTATTTGGTTTTTACCCCTTCTAATTCTAACTGAATTATGGAAAAAATTGGTATTGCGATCGCTAACTTTGAGCTAGGTTTCACAAGCCTTGTCCCTCCAAAATATTTCTTCCCTGGCTAATAGTTCAGCATGCTTGGCTTTGAGCTCCTTCTCAGTTTGAAATTATGTTTGAGACATTCCATGAGAGATGACGTATTCACTAAGATCTTCCAAATCTTTCTCGACCTCTTCCTTCTCTTTAAATATGTTTCCAAAGACCGATTGATTCCACATTTTCAGCTTATGTTTTATATTTGACAGTCATTTGACTAGGAAAAAACTTGTAGTCCCTAAGATCACCAAGTCTTCCTTCCACCAAAGCTCTAAGTTCTTTATCAGCTCCTGATGGCGCCACCACATTGATTCAAAATTGGAATAACTCTTAGCAAGTCACTTGCTTAGACAAAGTTCCAACTGAATTGGATAATGATCTGATACAACCATTGGGAGAATACATGAATTGTATATGTACTCTTCTTGAATCCATCCTTCACTAATGAAAAAATGATCCAAGTTCTCTAAGATTTTTGTGAAATCTACGCATTGATTTGTACATGTGTATGAACCGTTCTTGGGAATGCAGTCTACAACCGCAAGAGTGTTAATGAAATTTCAAAAATCCATCATGGAACTTGTTTCCTTATTCAACCCACCACTTTTATCCTTCAAGTCAATTATTGCATTAATTTCACCCCTGAGCACCACCTTTTTGTCCCTGAGAGTGTTCGCTTGATCCATAATGCTATTCCAAACCACAATCTTTTCATTGGGTTCAATAGGGCCATAAACATTGAAAATAGAAAAGCTGACATTAGATTGCTTGCATCTAATTGACCATAGGATCCACCCTTGATTAGAACCCAAGAAACAAAAATCAATTTTATCTGGGGACCAAAGAATCCCCAGACCACCAACAGAGCTAGAAGCATCACTAAAATGCCCCGACAAATCGTACAATAGACACAAAATTTGTCACCATCAACAAAGCTTATCTTTGTTTCTTGCAAAAGCATTATATCCATCGCACATTTCTCTAAATGGCACTTCACCATTTATATTTATACTATATATTATATTATTTATTATATTTATATTCTTATTATATCATATATTATATAATATAATACATTACTAGAGTTTTAGCATGTAGAACAAGTTATTGGGTTTTTAATTTACAAAACCATTGTTCAAAACAAGAGATTTATTTCATGTCTTGCTTAGAGTTAGTTAGAATAATTATTTAAAACAAATCTTTGTGTTTATGTCTTTTTTATCAATTATTTAGACTTCAAAGTCTTAAAAATCTTAAAAAATTATTTGCTCGAAAGCTGCTAGAGTTCTCAGAACGACCAAAACATGAGATTGTCCCTTGTAAATGTCTAAGATTTTAGAAGTTCTATAACCACTATCATAATCTAACTAAATTGTCAAAACTTTCTACAAACTCGATATATTTTTTGAAATAAAACAAAAAAGAAAATTTATATATGTCATATGTTACATAATATTATATATTATCAAATTTTTAGTACACAAAGCAAGTTATCATATCTCAAATTTTATGTGGCAATAACCAATTATGTTTTTTTTTCAGTAATGTTTAAGTCTAGATATGCATTGGTTTATAGGGGAAATTTTATAACCATTTAAGATCTTGGCAAGGTTTTCCTAACTTTGTTAGAAGTCGATGAAGTATTTAGAACCATTATTTAAAACAACTTAACTTTGTTTTATGTTTTTTTCAAGGTTACATCTAAGCCCTAATTAGTCTTTGTCCAAATTTCAAAAAAAATATTAAGTTTGAAAAGATTTTGATAATTTCATCAAAATTTGAAGTTGTTTCTTGAATTGATGTCGTTATTAGAATAACTTAAATATTAGAAAAAATGTTAGAACTATGAAAAAACACAAAGCACGAGCCACAAGATCAAACAACGAACAAAGAAACCTTCCACGCAAGAGATCTACAAAAAAATATATGTAATATTCCTCAATAAGAAAAAGCTACAAAAAAACCTCAAGAAACTTCAAGGGAAACAACAGTCCTCAAAGGTTGAGAGTTCGAGAGTAAATATCAAAAGTGATAATACAATGAGGGTTGAGTGCTATATAGGAGCAACCCTAAATGTTAAAGGGATTAGATTAGGACAAGTGTCAACATCACATGTGATGAGACAAAATGATCTAATATTAGCTCACTTCAATTAACATAGAAAAGCATATAGTTAACTAAATAAAGAACTCCTAAGTTTAACTTAAGTGCATGAGAATAAATTAGGCTAATAATCAATTAAAGAGTAATTAATTATTAGCTAATGGGGTAAGTGCACCAGTCTATGACACAATTTGGATGCCAAATTGAAGAAAAATGGAAAAAAAACATCAAAATAGGTCATTTGGCGCATGCCAAATTTGGTGTGCGCCAAATAGAAAAGCACTTTTAAAACAAAAAAAATGCATTTCTATCCTTATTTTTTATGTTCACCCGTGGCTTGACTTGGAGGTTTTCAGCTCTACAACTCGTGCTCACCAAATCTCTTCCATTATTTGCACTCTTAGCTTGCAATTCTTCACGAGGATGTCGCCAACATGTCAAAGAGGTCAAATATTGCGAAGAGGTATGTATTTTTATTGTTTTTATTTCAAATTTTATTTAGAATGTAGATTGAAATAGGTTTTTATAATAAAAATTTGTTCTAATTCTCAGAGAATGAATCTCCACCTCCAAACATTGAGAATTCACAATCACCCCCTCACAAAGAGCCTCCTATACAAGAACAACCTGAAACCCCTCCATCAATTCATAGACATCCTCAAGGAACACAATAAAATATCCTAAATCAAATTGAAAACAATAAAAGAGACATTGAACAATTAATTAGAAGATTAATCGAGCATGTTGAAACCCACCCTTATAAGAGAGGGATTGTCGAATCATTGAAGTCAATTATATCTCATGTAGGAGAAATGAGTGAAAAAATAATTTTTTGGTCAAATAAAAGGCATGAGATGAGACAATTTTATGCTAGTGGTTTTTCATGTGTAGATATGAAAAAACAAAAGATTAGCAAAGCCTACTTGTGTGCCCTATTTACAAACCCGAGAACCAATGCACCTTTGTCTCATGCATGCAGGAGGTTCCCCATCCATTGGTGACACCATGAGTTAATTACAAATAAATTTTGGGAGTGGTGGTGGATGGTATTTGACCAACCTCCATGCAATAGCCATGAGGTACCACAATAATTTTTGAGGAAACTCTATTGTGAGTTTTTCCTTAATAAGATGCCAAATTATTTTGACATCTTAGACTTTCAGGGTAGAGGTGGGGGCTCCACACATATGATAGACCTGTTGCACAACGTAATCCACAGTTGGTACCAAGACCCTTGGCCAAACCCATGGTGGAGCATGTCATTGTTCCTTCCATTTTTAAGGACAATGTAGAGGTGGACACGTTGGACTCGATTAGCTCGCCCACCCAGACCATTATACAGTGTGTGAGGCCTCTAGTAGAGCCTAAAGTGAAGGAGACATGTAGGCCCCAAGATCCACCCCACCATTGTGGCGCTTGTGGTGATGTTTTCACATATGATTATCAGAGTGCTCGAGATGTAGCTACATAGATTACATCAGTTGTAGAGGCGATGACTTTCACAGATGATTTGCTGAATAATACATTTGACATTAACACTCCGATAAAATTCAGCAAGTTCATCTAGTTTTTTTATTAAATTATATTTTGAAATTTAAGAATAACTAAATTAGTAGAATATCGATATGATGAAACTTTAGGGTCAGATTGTTCATGAGATGTGCTCCAGTCCTGTAGACCCTTATTCATTCTTGACGTTGAGTCCACAGGTAAGCAACTAGTGTAAAAGATATTATTAATGCATTTGAACAATTGAATGTTATATTTGAATGTTTGTTTCATAACATGATTTGGATGTCAAATAGTTTCTTGGTGGACCTTCGACTTCCACACCTAGCAATTCATGTCCTTAAAATACTTTCACTCAAGTAGCTTTTATTCATTAATGGTGTTGTAAAATAATGTTAGCTAGTTTTCGTAATTTTGTGTATACAAATCTAAAAAATCGATGAGAAACACAAACATTGTTTGGTCTTGTGAGATCCTGATTATCTTTACCATTCAATGTCCATCTCATTCTTCCATTCCTTTCATCATGCATATTTTAACCATTTTATATCACATAGTAATCCTCACTTCATTCATGTGAACTTCATTGTGGCATTATCACTATGTTGACAACATGCCCTCATCAACATTAGTTCATCGACATATGCAATATGAATCTCAATGAGCACTGAACTTTGGCATTTTCAAGAGTTTGGACTATCCCAATGCATTTAGTACTTTCACCATTGTGTGATCTATAAGCACTATATTGTAGTCTCAACTGAGGCCAACCATTTACTCTTTCATTTATAACAGTTATGAAGGGACTACCTGAACTTCTTTATATTATTGTTAGATATGTTGTTTCATTTTCAATTGTTGACATTAGACAACCCTGGTGATATCGGTGGCACAATGGAACATGGATTTGCTGCAACAATAGCCAGTTCTGATCCATTGAGAGAGGTATGCAACAGATTAGTCAATTTGACATTATATTTGTTCTTTTATGGTCTATTATAGAAAATTTTCACAATGCTTTTATGTAGTTTAATTTCTATCTTCATGGTTGCTATAGGTGGTTGTCACTCCAAATAGTGGACGTGGTAATGCTATAAATGTGCATGATGACTATATGCATGTGGTAAGTGATTATATTTTGTTATATGTCATTCCACAATTCAATTTCTATGTATTAACATCTTTACTTTTTATTGTATTAGTTGAAGGCCTAGAGTGAAGAGAGGAGTACTAGTGAGCATGTTCAAAAGACAAGAGAACCAACAGGCACTCCATCGAAGGTAGCACGAGATCTGTTTCCTTCCCCTAGAGGGAAATGACTATGTATTAGGGTCGTTTGTTGTATGCCTATTTGGCATTTTGGAATATATTTTTTGTACTATCGATATATACATGACATTTTATGTTCATATGGCTCTTTTGTACTAAGTCTATATGGATTTTTTGGATATATTGTATATACTTTTATCAATATATATCATTGTATAGTCATATGACTTTTTTATTAAAGGAAATATTATTTTGCTACTGCCATTCTTGAATGATGTTATCATGCGTATTGTGTAAATTTTATGCTTGAATGTTGTAGGCATGGATTTTGTTTACATCTAATGCTTAATTAATTACTATTAATTGCTCAATAAACTCCATCTAATGTGTATTGTGTAAATAAGCTCAATTCTCGGTGGTTTGTATCCTTTGCAATGCTTCAATTACTTGTGCCTCACTTATTCACATGTATGTTTCACTTATTCACGTGTATACTTCACATATATTTTGTGTATTCATGTGTATGCTTCATGATTCCAATGTATAATTCATGTGTTTAAGTGTATTCTTCATGATTCATGTGTATACTTCATGTATTTGCTTGTATGCTTCATGCTTCTTGAGTTCTATTGTTGTCTAGTGGCAAGGAATAACACCAAAAGGTTTGAAATGAACTGTAAGAGCTCCTTCCCATAAAAATATCATAGCAAAATGTATTGCTTTTAATTCATGGTTGAGACTGGCATCCAACAACTAATGGTTCTGATTCTAAAGCTTAACAATCATTGCATTTGCATTTATAGAACAAGTGGATGTTTCAAACCTCACGGGCATATATATATACCTCTATGAACTTGTATGAACGTGCACCAAAACACATGATAGTTGTTGATCCAACCAACAAAATTTATTTGCATCTGCTAATATCACAACACTTAACATCTCATTAAATGAAATCAATGCACAAGTCAATTTTAATGATATTTTGAAGATATTATATGTGTATGAACAATAATATAAGCTTGATTTCTGGATGCATCACCCATGTGTAGTTATCACATTTCTCCCATATTCATCTATAAAAGTTAAAAAACCTCCTTCCATTTTCTATGCGTGAAATAACATGACAAATCATTGAGAAACATGGTCCTATAACTGCTGCCACATCATGTTTTACAACTCTAGAGCATGAAAAACCATATGTCATGGATATTGAATATCCAGATCCAATGTTTCACTAGTAGGCTGAGTTTTGCATCTCAGCAAGGGTGCACTATTCAGTGACAACAACTACAGTTCAGACTCTTAAGGGATTAAATCGATTGAACGTAGTTCAGAGTGATTCGACATGTTTGGGTGCAAAAGAGGACCATGAATAGCGCAAACGTACCCACCCGGACGTGTTAGAATAGTTCATTTGGTCACACGAGTTGCAAAATGAAAGTTACACCACTTTGCACTACTTACATTTGACAACTTTTTTTCTAAGCAAAAAGTAACCACCACAGGAAAATGCCTCTGAGATAGTGAAAACCAAGAGAGGTTATTGTAGCGGGGCCTAACATTAACCCATAGGCTCAAATGATAAGTTTTTAAGCATCACGATATTTGAGTAACAACATGTTGAAGTTTGCAACCATTTTGCACTTTGGATTCTTAAGGGATTATACTAGTTGAATGTAGCTCAAAGCGATTCAACATGTTTGGGTGCAAAAGAAGACCATTCCTAGAATAACGTACCCACTCAGACACATTGGAACAGTTCATTTGGTCACATGAGTTGCAGAATGAAAGTTGCACCACTTTGCAACTTTCAACTACTTGCATTTGACAACTTTTTTCGCAAGTGAAAATTCACCACCATAGGAAAAGACCTCCAAGATAGTGAAAACTAAGAGAGGTTATTGTAGAGGGGCCCAAGGAGATCTCATAGGCTCAGATTAGAAGTTTCTAAGTGTCACGGTATCCGAGTAATAGCATGTTGAAGTTTGCAGCCATTTTGCACTTTGGACTTTTAAGGGATTATGTCGATTGAATGTAGCTCGGAGCGATTCAACATGTTTGGGTGTGAAAGAGGACCATGCCTAGTGTAAATATACCCACTCGGATGCATTAGAACCATTTATTTGGTCACATAAGTTGCAGAACGAAAGTTGCACGACTTTGCAACTTTCAACTACTTGCATTTGACAATTTTTTTCCCAAGCAAAAAGTCACCACCATGGGAAAAACTCCTCCGAGATAGTGAAAACCAAGAGAGGTTATTGTAGAGGGGCCCAAAAAAAACCCATAGACTCAAAAGAAAAGTTTCTAACCATCATGGTATCTGAGTAACAACATGTTAAAGTTTGCAATCATTTTGCACTTTGGACTCTTAAGGGATTCTATCGGTTGAATTTAGCTCAGAGTGATTCAACATGTTTGGGTGTGAAAGAGGACCATGCCTAATGTAAATGTATCCATCTAGATACGTTGGAATAGTTCGTTTGGTCACATGAGTTGCACAATGAAAGTTGCACCACTTTGCAACTTCTAACTACTTGCATTTGACACCTTTTTCCCCAAGCGAAAAGTCACCACCACAGAAAAATGCCTCTAAGATAGAAAAAATTGAGAGAGGTTATTGTAGAGGGCCCAACACGATGTCATAGGCTCAAATGATAATTTTCTAAGTGTCACAATATCCGAGTAACAACATGCTAAAGTTTGCAGTCATTTTGCACTTTGGACTCTTAAGGGATTCTGTTGGTTGAATGTAGCTCAGAGAGATTCAGTGTGTTTGGGTGCAAAAGAGGACCATGTCTAGCATAAACGTACCCACCAAGATTTTTTGGAACAGTTTGTTTGGTCACATGAGTTGCAAAACGAAAGTTGCACCACTTTGCAACTTTCAACTACTTGCATTTGACAATTTTTTCCCCAAGTGAAAATTCACCACCACGGGAAAACACCTCTGAGATAGAAATAATCGAGAGAGGTTATTGTAGAGGGGCCCAACATGATCCCATAGACTCAAATGATAAGTTTATAAGCATCACAGTATATGAGTAACAACATGATAAAGTTTGCAGCCATTTTGCACTTTGGACTCTTAAGGGATTTTGTCGCTTCAATGTAGCTCAGAGTGATTCAACATGTTTGGGTGAAAAGAGGACCATTCTTAGAATAAACGTACCCACTCGAACATTTTGGAATAGTTCGTTTGGTTACACAAGTTGCACAATGAAAGTTGCACCACTTTGCAACTTTCAACTACTTGCATTTGACAACTTTTTCCCCAAGTGAAAATTCACCACCACCGGAAAACACCTTTGAGATAGCAAAAACCAAAAGAGGTTACTATAGAGGGGTACAATATGATCCCATAGGATTGGACAAAAAATTTCTAAGCATCACGATAACTGAGTAACAACATGCTAAAGTTTACACTTTGGACTCTTAAGGGATTTTGTTGGTTGAATGTAACTCAAAGTGATTCAACATGTTTAGGTGCGAAAGAGAACCATGCCTAGTGTAAACGTACCAACTTGGATGCGTTGGAATAGTTCGTTTGGTTACACGAGTTGCAGAACAAAATTTGCACCACTTTGCCACTTTCAACTACTTCCATTTGACAATTTTTTTCCCAAGTGAAAATTTTCCGCCATGAGAAACCGCCTCCGAGATAGCAAAAACCAAGAGAATTTATTGTAGAGGGTCCTAACATGATCCCATAGGCTCAGATGAGAAGTTTCTAAGCATCATGGTATCTGAGTAACAACATGTTGAAGTTTGCAGTCATTTTGTACTTTGGACTTTTAAGGGATTATGTCGGTTGAATGTAGCTCAAAGCGATTCAGTGTGTTTGGGTGTGAAAGAGGACCATGCCTAGCGTAAATGTACCCATTCAGACATGTTGGAATAGTCTGTTTGGTCACACAAGTTGCAGAATGAAAGTTGCGCCACTTTGAAAATTTACACTATTTGCATTTGACACTTTTTCCATCAAGTGAAAACTGGACACCACAAAAAAATGACTTCGAAATAAAAACCCTGAAATAGGTTATTGCAGAGGGGCCCAACATGATCTCATAGGCGCAGATAAGAATTTTCTAAGCATCACGGTATCCGAGTAACAACATGCGGAAGTTTGCAACCATTTTGCACATTGGATTCTTAAGGGATTCTGTTGATTGAATGTAGCTCAGAGCGATTCAACGTGTTTGGGTGAAAAAGAGGACCATGCCTAATGTAAACATACCCATCCAAATGCGCTAGAGTAGTACATTTGGTCACATAAGTTATAGAACGAAAGTTGCACCATTTTGCAACTTTACACTACTTGCATTTGACACTTTTTCCATCAAGTGAAAACTGGACACCACAAAAAAATGACTCCAAGATTAAAAAAATCGAGAGAGGTTATTGTAGATGGGATCAACATGATCCGATAGGCTCAAATGAAGATTTCATAAGCATAATGATTTCTGATTAATAGTCCATCAAAGATTTCTGCCCTTTTGCACTTTGGACCCTTAAGGGATCGAACCGGTTGAACGTAGCTCAGAATGATTCGACGTGTTTGAATGCGAAAGAGAACCATGCCTTCCTTAAATGTACCCATCTGAATGCATTGGAACAGACTATTTGGTCACACGAGTTGTAGAACAAAATTTGCACCACTTTGTAACTTTACATTGCTTGCAATTGACACTTTTTCCATCAAGTGAAAATTGGACACCACGGAAAAATGAATATGAGATTTTTTTAAAAAACTGAGAGAGGTTATAGTAGAGGTGCCCTACGTGATCTTGATGTCTCAGATAGAATGCCCGTAACTGACACGGTATCTAGGTAACATGCCATCAAATATTGTTTCCCTTTTGCAATTTGGACTGTTAAGGGATTATGTTGCATAAATTACAAATGTTTGAGGGCTATAATAAATTTTAAAATTTGAGTAAATCTCATTACAAGTGTTTATTTGAATAGACTGTATGCTATATTGATATTGATATATAATCACTAGGTTGATTTATTTTAATAAATGATTTTTTTATAATAAGTTAGTCAATTGGTGCTAGTTATAATAGGGAGAGAATAAAAGAAGAAAAATAATTATTATTAACCATCAATGGTTATTACACTCACTATATTAATAATATGATGTTTATAATAAAATGAGATTTATTTGGTTGTTCTAATTCTTCTGTTTGTGCTACAATTGTCTAATATGCTTCATACACCGTTTTAAAACCCAAGTGCTTGTACTTGTAGGCACAATGCCTTAGGTACTTTGTTCTCATAGATCTTTTACAATATCACTCATACATTCGAGATTCTCTTATAATGTCTATATCACCATGAGACCCCATTTCTATGAGGCATACACTGCCCCTACCTTGAAATCACCATGGGACCCCATTTCTATGAGGCATACGTTGCCCCTACCTTGTCAACCCTACTGAATTGGCAAGTTAGTGAGCTCACTAGCTTGCCAAACTCACAAGTTTGCCAATTCGGTAGGGTTGACAAGGTAGGGGCATAAAATGCCTCATGAAAATGTGTATGCCCCATAAAAATGGGGTATCACGGTGATGTAAATCACTGTGATACCACCTCATAGAAATGGGGTATCACGCATTTCTATGAGGCATACGCTACCCCTACCTTGTCAACCCTACCGAATTGGCAAGCTAGTGAGCTCACTAGCTTGTCAAGCTCACTAGCTTGCCAATTCGGTAGGATCAAATCCAAGAACCTGCTACCCAATCCTTCACCACTTATAGAATTTAGAAATACTTTTTAATTTCTTGAAAAAAATCAAATTTTGAGTCCTAATAATGAAGGAAAATCTAGAAATTGATAATCTAGGATCCCCTTTGACAAAATGGTAACAATCGACCTAGATTATGTTGAATCAAGAGTGAAGGAAATGAAAATTCTATACGCTATGACTGAAATTCTATGATTGTTATACCAAATTGAGGGAAATGCATTGTCTTGTGATACCTCACAATTATCACTACTAAAAATAAACTTTTTTTTATCACACCTAAAGACCCTATTGTTATATAATTTTGTAAATAAACTCTTTGAAACCTTAGATTGCGAGAAACATAAATTGAATTATGTGTTTTAACAAATCACTAGTATTCATGATTTTTAAATCCTTATGAAACCATCGAAAACCTTAGGTACCTAAGTATGGGGATATTGGCTCAAAGACCTAGTTTCAAAACTAAAAACCTACTAGAGTATGGATTAATGACAACAAAACCCTAGAATAGAACAACCTTTACAAAAATCATAAAAATATCTAAAAATCTCAACATGAAAATCTAATGCCCCGCCATGTAACCCTAGAGGAAGATGCAACTACAACAAAAGCGAACATTTTTTTTTAAAGTGCAATTAATAACAAGTAAAGTGCACTACACTAACACATACATCCTCTAAGGTATGCGACAATGCTTACAATTGAATCCCATAATATATAAAAGTAACTCATTCATAGCATATAAATTAATACTCATGAAATAAAGTGCATGCATTCCATAGCATTAAATACATCTCATAAGATACAAAGAACATAAAAGATCCATAGATTGCATTCATTCCAAATAATATTTACAAATCTCATTCCTAGAATGAGGAAGATCATACAATAATGTTATAATTAAAAGAATCCTCCTTGAATACAATTGAGGAGTAATACATATACAAAGTATCCAATTGATGCAATAAACATAAGAGATGGAACATAATAACTGGTACACACAAGCTCTCCAATTGGAAGATCCCGCCATCATGAACATAAGTGGGAACCCAATGGTGTAAGGTGCACATTCCACCCAACCAAGTGGTACCCGAAGGCCCACCCCCCATGCTAGGAGATAGTAAAAAGGCTTCCTTGGAAAAACCAACAACCTCTAGACACAGGCTATCACATGACTAAACTAATCAAGTACAAGTACAACACTAACATAAATGGTTACATTGCTTCCAGAGTAAAATAATCAAATATATCACTGAACCAAACAAATTGTTGTCATAGGAGGAGTCTCATCACACAAGCTCGACATGGGTTACCCAATGCGGATCTTCATAGGTTACCGACCCCCTTCCTGGTTAAACCCTAGCAATCTCAACCGATCCCTGACCCCCATTCTCACTCATGCGGGTTCAACATACATTTCGAAGGAACAAGACAGTTGATCTTTGCCATTCCAGGCCTTCCCACTCATTCCAAGCCCAAACGAGCACTTGAATCATGAGTGAGGCTAACTTATCTGAATTAATATGAGATGCTACCTGAAACCCCTAATTACTTAAAATTATAGTTTCCACTTGATTAACTACTTTCAATAGGTTACCCAGGTTATCTCTTTAGGGTTTTGGCCCCTAACGAAATCCACTCCCCTACTGACAACACCAAGATCAAATCCAAAACCCAAGGGTAAACACAGTGCACAAAACCGAATAATAAATCCCACTCCAAAATATAAGAGACAACACATCCCCGTTTGTAGTAATCGAGTGATTAACTGAATTACAACCAAGTGCACTACCCAAGGGAAATATAGGGCTGAACCAAAACTCACAACAACCCCCTCATAAAATAAAACCATTTGGAAGACTTACAAAATAACAATTAACACTTGTAACCAATTTCCCTTAACAACGTGAACAAAAGAAAACACATTTAAAAAGACAATTCATGCAAGAAGTAAATCTACCAATAGGATTTCCTAAATCCAATTTCCCTTCAATAAAATACAATAATACATTTCCCAAATAGACTATCTTAATAAAATTGCATTTACAGACCATAGAGGAAATCAAATCTATCTGTTAATTTTAATTCCTCAATTACTTTTAAATAAAAATATCAATTTCTTCTTTTAAAAGATATCATTTTAAAAATCATCTAATTGTGCATTTAATGCATGCACCTATTTAATATTCTATCTAAATATATATACACTTATATATATAATTATATATACATAAATATATAATATTTAAATATTTTAAAATAAAACAATTTACAATTCCCAAATAAAATAACTTAGACAAATATATATAAATATATATGTATATATATACACATATATATATATACATTAAATATAAATTAATATATATATACACATATATATATATACATTAAATATATATTAATATACAAATTTATATGTATATATTATATGCATATATATAAGTAGATATATATATATATATATATAATAAATTTTATATATTACAAAAACCACACTTTTAAATTGAAACAGCGGATGAAATTTTGCTGAAGATCCGCATTAAACACAATAAAGAATGTTGTTTTAATAATCGTTGCCTCCATATAAAAGGTCGCAGCTATGGGAGGTAGTGATGGTTGCCTCCACAGTTTGCCTCATATGGGGTGGCAGACTGTGGGGATAGCCACAACCTCCCCCCCTGCTCAATAAAAATACTTCCAAATTCCATGAATTAAAAAATTTCAACGCAGGAAATTTTTTGACGTCGCCGTACGGATTGGAACACGGGGTTTTCAAAATAGCATTATACTGGAAACTTCATAATATATATTTTTATTTATTTATTATTTATGAAGTTCTCCAATCGGGCGATTAATTTTCATAAAATATTCTACAGGAAGGGATTTACAAAAAAAATCCAAAAAAGCTAACTTTTACAAAAAAAATCTAGAGAAGGATGTTTTCCAACTTTTACCAAAGGGTTTCAAAATTTCTTCCAGAGGTTTATAAATTTCTTTCAAAATTTCACACGAAGATTTAAATCCATTACAACGGAATTTTCCAAAACTTCTACGGTTTAAAAACAATTCCTACAAAAGTTTTCAAAGCTTTCCCGACAAATTTTCTAATTTCAAAATAAATAAAAACTTAAAACAATTTCTACAAAAGTAAATTCCAGACACGACAATCTTTAGAATTTTATAAAATAAAATAAAGCTTCTAAACAAATAACAAATATATGACATAATCATTTCTCCTCTCTTCCTCGTAGGTGGAATATTGAAAGTGTGTTTGGAGAACATTGAAGAATTTCTTTCCCACTTCCCTCTCCTCTGCTGCATTTTGAACTTCCTGTGTGCATGGTGGACTCTATTTTTGGGGTACCCAATGGTCCCCCTCTATCCCCCCCTATCCTGAGCACCTTGCTTTCGAGCCCATGTCCCTTGGGTACCACCCCTTCGGGGACAACGCTTTCACCTTCGGGCCTTTCGAAGACCTTTGAGATTTCGGGTGAATCTTTTGTGCCGGTAGTGGAGATCTTTCTAGTTGTTGGCTGGAAGGATGTGTTATCTAATGGCAAGCAAGTCTCTTTCATGACCCCTCTTTTGACTAAGGTGGTCATGGCTTCTGGAACGGATTTTGACATTCCAGATTCGGTCTGTGATAGGATTCTCTCCTCCATGGAGAATGCGGTGGTGGGGAGATTTCTTTCCTTCCGTCCAATAGTGGATATGGTTCGGAAGTGGGCGACGAAAAAATGGCGTCTCAAGGGTAGTGTGGAAATTTACGCGATGGCTGGTGGTCTTTTTTTGTTCAGATTCACGGCTGCGAAAGATATGGTGATGACTCTGTCTACGGGTCCATGGATGTATGGGAAACATAGCTTGGCTATGTGTCATTGGAAGTCGGGTTTTGACCCTGCTATAGATCTGAATAAGTTGGCTCCAATTTGGGTGCAGCTACCAGGCTTACCTCTTGAATATTGGGATGAAGTAATTTTTAAAAGTATTGGGGATTCGTTGGGTCAGTTTGTCACCACTGACTCTATTACCAAGTCGAAATCTAGGTTAGTATTTGTGAGATTCTGTGTTAATATTTGTGTTGATAAAGTTCTTTCGAACACAGTTAAGCTGTGTTCTAAGTTTGGTAATTGGACACAACTAGTGTGTTATGAAAATGTTGTGGTCTACCATCAAAAGTGTGCAAAAGCTGGTCATATTATCTCTGACTGCAAATCTTCTTTCATTCAGGAGGTTAAGGTTGACTGCACCATGGAGAATATTACTAATCCTACGGGAACCGATCCCCTTCTGTCGGAGGACTCTGGGCTTCTTTCTCAAAATGTTGCACCTTCCCCTGTTAACCCTCTTCCTTCACCCACCTTTGTTGAGCCACCATATGACCTAGTTGACCCCAGTGCCTTAGTGGAGTATGTTGTTAAACTCCTGACTATCCAGATGACCCAGGACCCTGGCTCTTCTATGGTTGTTCCTCCATTTGAGGTGGTAGCTGTGGAGACTTGCGAGACATTGATTGAGGATGGTGAAATTTGGGAAGAAGAGAGCATCGGGATGGTTGATGAATCTATAGAAAGTATGGGGGCTTTGAAGCTTGAGAAAACTACAGAAGAAGGGATTTGGACGATGCCAAAGAAAAAGGGAAGGAAGAAGAAGGCGGATGTAGGAGGTGACTCAAAGCCAAGAAGGCCCTCCCAAAGGAACACTAGGACAAGAGAAATGACAAATGAGATTGCCCTAGGTAAATAAAGGACATTGGATGTGTCCTCAAAAAAAGGTCAGAAATGAGAGTTATGTCATGGAATGTTCGTGGGCTCAATAGCACCCACAAACAACTTGCTCTGAAAGACTATGTTATGGAACATAAGATTGATGTGTGCCTAATACTAGGAACCAAAATGATGAAGGCAAATTTTGATAAAGTTGCTAAATTTATTTGGCCAAATGCATCATATGTCTACAGTGATGTTGAGGGTGCTTTGGGGGGTTTGGTTGTGCTTTGGAATCCATCTAAACTTCTGGGCTCTGAACTTTTCCACTGTAAAAATAGTGTGGGGGCCTTGTTTACTTACCTTGGTGAATCCTAGTCTATAATTAATATTTACGCTCCTAATAAGAGAAATGCGAGGAGTACGATGTGGCATGACCTTGCGGTTAAAATTAATCATAATAGGGGAGGCTATTGGCTGGTTGCTGGAGATTTTAACTCTCCTCTCTTTCTGTCGAAAAAAAGTGGTGGCCTTTTGGATTTCTCTGATAGCATGTCTGACCTGGCTAATTTTATAAATTCTTTAGGTTTAATTGATATTGAACTCATGGGTCAGAAATTTACTTGGTCTAACAGACGCTCTAGTGAACATCTGATTCAGGTCCGTTTAGACTGTTTCCTCTGCTCTCCCCATTGGACTAATGTTTTAGATGCTAATCTAATAACCCTGCCCAGGATGGTCTCTGATCATAACCCCTTGTTGCTGACCACTAATACTCACCCTGTTGTGGGTCCCATCCCCTTCCATTTTGAGATAATGTGGAATTATCACCCTGACTTCAAAAATAAAATTGTTGAATGGTGGAATATTCCTGTCCATGGCTCTCCCATGTTTAGGATTTTTTTCAAACTCAAACATATCAAAAACATGGTTAAAGGATAGAATAAGAGTGTGTTTGGTGATGTGTTTCACAAAAAAAAGTTGTTAGAAGAAGAGTTGAGGACCTTACAAAATAAAATGGAGGAAGGAGATAACAGTTAGCAGACTCACAACCAGGAAAGGGGAACCAAGATGGAATGGGAATGGGTTCTCAAAACTGAGGAACTCTTTTGGAAGCAAAAATCCAGAGTCCAATGGTTGAAGGAAGGTGACAGGAACACCTCTTTCTTTCATGTGTCAGCCATCAAGCATAGGAAAAGGAATACAATTTCTAAACTAATTGATGATTCTGGTGTGGTGATTTTGAATCCTGCCCAAATTAGCCTTTGTGTTGCTAACTACTTTCAGGAGGCTTATTCGGCCCCAACTGAGGTGCCAAACCCGGCTTTGGACAATGTGTTGCTCAACCATCTACCTACCATCATTTCCCAAGAAGATAATAAGGGGATTCTCGGTACTGTTTGTCTGAAAAAAGTTAGACTGGCCACCTTTAGCATGGGGGCTTTTAAAGCCCCAGGCCCTGATGATTTTCCTCTTGCCTTTTTTTAGATATTTTGGGATATTGTGAGTGGGGATCTCGTGCTAGTGGCCAGGGATTTCTTCAAATATGGTAAAATCCTTAAACAACTGAATCACACCTTCATTTCCCTTATTCCTAAGATTGGTGAGCCTCAATCCATGACTGATTTTCGGCCCATTAGCTTATGTAACACCTTTTATAAAATAATGTCTAATATTTTAGTGAACCGTATCAAACCCCCTTCTGGATAAAATCATCAGTCCTACCCAAAAAGGTTTTGTCCCTGGGCGCCATATTCTTGATGCCACATTGACCACTCACGAGCTGCTCCATTCTATGGATAGATGTAACTATGTGGGGATGGCCCTTAAGCTAGAAATCTCTAAAGCTTATGATAAAGTTTTACGGGATTTCATCCCAAAGGTTTTGGCTAAGTTTGGATTCAACAATCTGGTTATCAAGCTCATTATGGAGTGTATTAATATTGTTAAGTGCTTTGTTCTTGTGAATGGGTCCCCTTTTGGGTTCTTCTCTGCTAGAAGAGGGATCAGACAAGGCGACTCCCTATCTCCCTATCTATTCATCATGATTGTTGATGTGCTCAGCAAGAACTTTACTGGTTTGTTGTCGGAAGGCTCCATTGTGGGTATCAAAGCAGCTTCTTCCCTGGAACCAATGGTTGTACAACAATTTGTGGATGACACCTTTCTTTTCGGGAAAGCCTCTATGGTGGAAGCCAGGAAGTGGAAATCTTGCCTTAACAATTATGCTTCAAGTTCAGGTCAATGCATCAATTACAATAAAATCATGATCTATTTCTTTAACAATGCACCTAATTTGAAAAACAGAGTGACTACGGTTTTGGGATGTGCTAGTGGGTCCCTCCCCTTGGTTTACCTTGGGCTCCCTCTCACGATCAAGGAGGTTACCCCTAACTTCTGGAATTCGATACTGAAAAGAATCCAAAGAAAGTTGGCTAGGTGGAAATGATCTATCCTTAGTCATGCTGGCAAACTCCAACTGCTCACAATGGCCCTTCAAGGTATACCAACTTATTTCCTTTCCATATTTAAGATGCCTAAGTACATTGCTGATAATTTTGAAAAAATTCAAAGAAATTTTCTCTGGTCTGGGACTGAGGATAAGAAGAAACTCGCTCTGGTTAAATGTGAAAAGGTATGTCAAGCCAAAAATTGTGGTGGCCTCGGAGTCAAGACTATTGTCAACACCAACAAGGCTTTGATGGCCAAGGTTGGTTGGGATCAAGTGGAAAATGGGCAATGGAAGGCGGATTAGATTCTAGGAGCATACATGGCTAATTGAGACCCCTCTGGGTTGTTCTGATTTTAGGACTCTTATGGGTTCGACTCAGAGGTATTTTGGTATCCATATCAGTGATTATGTTTCTGGACCCCCTGGGGCTAGGGCTTGGAAGGACCTTATCTTTTGTTGTCCTCAATCTCATGACCTTTGTTGTCTTGCTCGGTCCCTCTAGGAGATCCTCTCTACCACCACGTTTCTCTCTTATGACAAAGAAGATGAGTTTTTTTGGACCTTTGACAAACAGGGGGATCTTTTTATTAGGTCGGTACAAATTGCTAACAAACTAGGGTACTACTGAGGAACCTTGGAGGAATATATGGAACCGCCACATGATCCCTAGAATAAATCTCTTTTGGTGGATGACCTACCATAGCAGGATTCTTACCCAGGACAATTTCAGGAAACGGGGTTTTTTTATTCCCAATAGATGTTTACTTTGTAAGTGCAGGGAGGAAACTGTCAGTTACCTGTTATTACACTATCATTTTTCTCCTGAAGTCTGGGGGATGGCCTTTGAAAAACTAGGAGTCTCTTAGGTGATGAGTGAGGATCTCTTATCCTTTATCTTGGGCTGGAGTGGTCCCTATTCCCATCCCCTGCCTAGTGAAATTTGGAATTGGGTTCCTCCTATTTTGGGTTGGTGTCTGTGGAAGGAGAGGGACAACAGAGTCTTCAGGAACATTGAAAGGAATCCTAGGGATGTTTTTGGAATTGGTGTTTGGCTTATTGAGGAAAACATATCACTTTTTAATGGGAAACTTCCACAGAAGGGACCTCTAGATTACGAAATTAGAATGGCCAAGGCTTGGCATCAGGGTTTAGAGGCTAACTTGTTCAACAATTCAAAATCCTTAGCCAGGAAAAATACCAGATGGGAGCCTCCGGATAGAGGCTGGTTCAAACTCAATTTTGATGAGGCTGCTAAGGGCAACCCAGGTAGGGCTAGTATCGGTGGTGTGATTAGAGATCCCGAGGGGGTTATGGTTGCGGGATTTGCTGGAGGTATTGGTTTTCAGTCTTCTATTGTGGCGGAAGCTAGAGCGCTGCTAATGGGCCTCAAAATTGTTGTCTCTATGGGGATTGTTAATCTCCACATTGAAGGAGATTCTAAGTCTATTATGGATGCGATGAATATGGAAAGACTAATAGGTTGGAATACTAAGGATATCTTGTTGGATACAAGGTTCCTTTTATCCAAATTTAGGAGTAAAAGAGTGACACATATTTTTAGGGAGGGCAACCAACTGGCGAATGCTTTGGAAAATTTCGGCACTTGCTGGGACTACTCTAAATGTTGGAGGAAAATGGAGAAGATACCATCAAATATTCAAGATATCATCTTGAGAGAACAAAGCAGCCAATTATCATGATGAAATCAAATCTTAGGGTGGTGGGTCCACTTGATTATCTTTTGGGTCTGGTGGATGAGCGCTAACGCTGAGATGACCGATAGGTGGAGGGATTCTAACTGTTCGACTCATTATGTTTTTAGAGATCTTTGGGTGTTGGGTGCTGGTTGGGGGACCCACTTGTTTGTCCTTTGGGGCTGGTGGCTGAGCTCTATTACTGAGTTGGCTGACAGGTGGCGGGGTTTAAATTTTGAGGTTTGTAATATGAATAAAAAAGGTGGCTTTATGAAGGGATTAAGGAAGTACGTGACTTTGATGAATTTGAGAGGTTGTAACGTGCGATCTCTCCTCTTTGGGATTGTGCGATATCTTGTATTAACTCATCATAGCCTTCGTATGACTGTGAGTTTTAATACAGATTTGAGCCCTCATCATGAAGGAATGATTCCTTCTAGCGCCTTCATGCTTGCTAGTTTAGCGTGGGCCTCTTATTACACCCATAGGAATGTTTCTAATTTTAGCCATATGGCTAACTTGTTTTATTTTTCATGCACTTACTCCAAAGCTAGGGAACCTTGCATGCCTGCCAATTTCTGTTTCGCTGGCCGCAATCTTCTCATGATCCACTTTTACTCCATTGTCAATTCACCCTGTGGTGATTTTTCCTTCCGTGCATGTGATCTGCATGCTGGCATCATTACCCATTGTTGCATTTCTCGCCTTAATGACATTGGAATGAATATTTGTTGCCCTACTGCCTTTTGCAATTTGTGTCTTTTGCAAACTCTTTGGTTTTCTATGCAGGTGGATAAAATGGGTGGCGACTGCGTTCGAACAGAGCTGGACAACTGTGATGAATTTCAGAAGAATCCATTAGTTTGGCACATCTATGTTGAAGGTGGATTTTCTCCTTTAATGGAGAATTTGGTTGGCCATGATCCTAATTTGTCTAGCCAGTTTGCTAATTCGTGGAAGGACCGAAGGGTCATGATAGGCGGTATTTCTTTTGAAGTTAGCGAAGAAGTCATCGTGTATGCCACTGGAATGCTGTGTATCGGGAAAAAAATACTCTAAGCACACTAAGAAGTAGGACAATGAAAGCTTGAAATATTTCTTCATGGGGAACGAGGAACCGGTACGGAACCAGTCGGGGTTTGAGAGAGAAGCTCTTCCAAAGCCTTGGGACCAAGTGTGTTTAGCGTTGATGAAATATGTCACCTTGGAAGGTAGGTTCAAAACCTATTTCTTCTATCATTTTCCCCTGTTAAATCATTTAAGGCATAAGATGTTGCTTAGCTTTTGCTTCTTTTTGCTTATGGACCTGGAAACTTTGGTCGAGAAGTGCAAAGAGCTAGCCAACCATAACCCCAATGACTTCCCGCCTCTTCCACTCCATCAAGGGCTTATCCTGAGACTTTACCACATCCACCTGGCCCTTTGCCCTCCCAAAGCCATCTCGGTTGTGCGCATTGATGAAACAGAACCCTTGACTATTGTGAACATCTCCCCAGCCAAGTCAAAAATCTCTCCCCAAAAATCCAATCTGGGTTTCGCAGGGAACCCCAAAGCCAAACCGGCTACTAAAAAACTTAAGGGTGGGTTGGGTAATGCACATGCTAGTGCGGTTGCCAGCCTCTATAATTTGAAGTCCACATCGGAAAAGTCTACCTATAGGGCCAACACGGCCAAAAAAGGAAAGGATGGTATGAATTGTTTGTCGGAGTTGTGTGTCAGAGAGGGGAAGGGAAAAAAAGTAATAGGGAAAGACTCAAAAGGAAACACTGTTGTTGAAACCACGATTTTGACTGGTGGTGAGAACACCATAAGGAAATCTGGGAGGCTGGAAAAAAACAGTGAAAAGAGACAGGTTATTGAGGATTCAGAGGAGGAGCGGACTGAGAGCAAAGAGTATAAGGATGAGGAAACTAAGGAAGAGGATGACAAGAATGTGGAGGGGCCCTAACCCTGGAAGACAACAAGTTACCAAAAGAAACATTGGCCTCTCACTCTTCGCATCCCCCAGTTGAGGAGCCTATTGAGATCCTAGGGACTACGAACATTGAAGAGGAGCCCTGCGCCTTGGAGAAGAAAATGGACAAGCTCGACAATAGGCTTCGCGGTTTGATCCGCTTTACAATGAAGTTGGGCCATTTCATCACTAGCACCTTGTCCACTATTTTAAAGGAGGAGTTGGAGGGTAATAATGGCCAGGAGAATAAATATTGGGTTGGGGATGATGTCGTTGACCTCCTGTTTAAAAACTAGGATAATGCTAGTTAGTTGTTGCCTCTGCTGGGTTTCTGTTTTTTGGCCGCCTTTCCGTGGTTACTGTGTTGTCGAAGTGCTGTCTCTATTATTTTGCTTTAAGTTTAGTTTTTTAGACTATTTCTTTTTGGCCCTTGTGGCTCCTTGTGAAGGGTACGACACCCTGTAAATGTTGCTTACCTTTTCAAAAACAAATAACAAATTTTCCTTTACAGGCAATCTTTTCCAGAACAACAATTTACTCTAATATTTTTTCCAAATTGAAATTAAAGAAAACAATGAAGGAACCTAATTCCAGATGCTTGAGGAAATGAAGATTGAAGTAGAGATTCTTCCAATTAACCAATGCTTCTTCCAACCAAAAAAACAAGCTTTTTCCCCAAATAATCACTTTTCCAGAAAGAGCAAAACAAAGCCAGAGCCAAAGTTTTTCCCGAGATTATCTTTCCCCAAATTTTTTTAACAACCAATTTTAATTTTTAACAACCTCCCCAAAAATATATTCCCTCCTTCTGCGAAGTAGCCTCTTTCCTCTTTTAGTTAAAGAAAATATTCTCTTGTGAAATAATTTCCCAACAACCGTATTTAAATTTTCCCAACACGTGTCAAAAATAAAATATCTTCTCAACCAATTCACAAATAATCCCTCTAGATATTTTTAGATATTTATGTCTTTTAATAATTCAAAATTACATAGTATTTTCTAATATAAATTTAATCTAATTACTTTATAAAGTAAATTTAATCTCAAAGATTAAATCATTTTACAAAATAAATTAAATTAAATACAAAGCTTTTAACACAATAATCATGATTAATTAAATACTCACATAAAAAATTAAAAGCATTTATTTCCCTTAAACATACCTTGCAACATAAATATACAAGGCAAAAACGGACAACATGATAACAAAGCATGACCAACTAAAACTAACGACACACTATGATTAGGGTTGTGGCTTGACAAGGGAACCTAGTTACTATCTGCCAATCAAATAACTGTCGGGCAATGGACACACTCAAACCTATGAATCCAGGTAGATTCGATATCATGTACCTACAAACTTGCAATCAAAGCATACATCGAACATGTACATATATATCATAATCAATCACACTGTGAAGAGAGAATAGTGGAATCGCAAGGCACTCACAAGCAAGTGATGCAATCCTGTTCCCTTCACCAATACAATGACACATCAAACTGACGAAACTAAATCCTCAATAAATATAGATGAGCATATATCAATCAATATGAACTCAAATAAACAACTATGCTAACCTGAAAGCATGTCTTAAACAATAATCATCCACAAAGTGTATCATCACATCATAATATAAAACCAACATAGCTCCAAAGTTAGCGATCAAATAATAACATAGTATCATGGTCTAACAAAGTAAAGGTACTGCCAGAAAACATAAGCATATTAGAGAAGAACATTATTTGAACATATGAGCAAAACAGAGGGGTGCTACAATTAAACCAAATCTAAACTTAGTGGTGCCTTGCAGTAATGAAAGTGGTAATTTTTTTATATGAAACTCTACACCAGCCCATCAATTCCTTGAAAAGATAAAATATGTTATAAGACTACTTGAGCACACCTTGGAGGGGTTCAATCACTTGAAATTTGTGCTATAGGAGTGAAAACATGGAAATAAAAGGAAAAATGTGAGCCTAAAAGTGTGGCCATAACATGTAAAGTGTGCACTTTTTTAATACTTTTCAGGGTGTTTCACTTGGCAAAATCTTGTGCTCTAAAAATGTTTGCCACTTTAACTTGCCACTTTCTTTTTTTCTAATTAGAAGATAATGTGTTTTGATGTTCTTCACCAAAACTCCTTCCCCAAGTCAAATTTCATTTTTTTTGGCTCCTACCCAAAAAGAGCATGCCTTAAGGATCTTTACCATGGCTAACATGCACAAAATTGTAGGCTTTGGTGCTCTTCACCACTTTTTAAAACTTAAATAAATTTCAAGCCTAAAAAAGCATGTTATAGGATTTGTCTTGCCACTGCATCCTATACTTAACCAATTTTATCATTTGGAAGTGGCTATCCAAACAAATGAGCACACTTTGAGGTCTTTGCCACTTTTTGGTTCTTAGTCCTTTTGGAAAATTTGGTAAAAGCCACTCACTTGAGTCATCTCCTCCACTTGGAAAATTTGGAAAAATCCACTTGCTTGATTCATTTCCTCCACTTTTTCATTCCTTAGACAAAATTTGATCATCTCTAGCATTGAAGATTTGGTTTACCCACTGTCTAATGTATTAAAAAGTAAAAAGCATTGGCTATAGAATGACATTGATTAAAAATTACAAGAATGACATCCAAGAACATGGGAAACAAGGATTCCATAGTGAATCTTTAGAGGATAAATTACTTACATTTGACTTGAAAGTGACACTTATATGAAAATTCTCATATGGGTTTAGCAATGTTATATATTCTTTAGTCACATGTGAAAGCAATTCATTAAATTTATAAAAAGTTCATATTAGGTGGGCTCCAAGTTGTTTAAACTTCTATTACTAGAACTTTTCCATTCAACCTTTTCACTATAGTGGATACACATATATAGATACAAGTTAGGGGCAGCGTATGATCACCGTGAGACCCCATTTCTATGAGGCATACGTTGCCCCTACCTTGTCAACCCTACTGAATTAGCAAGCTAGTGAGCTTGGAAAGCTAGTGAACCATGAGTCCCATTTCTATGAGGCATACACTGCCCCTACCTTGTCAACCCTATCGAATTGGCAAGCTAGTGAGCTCACTAGCTTGCCAAGCTCATCGTGAGTCCCCATTTCTATGAGGCATACGCTGCCCCTACCTTGTCAACCCTACCGAATTGGAAAGCTAGTGAGCTCACTAGCTTGCCAATTCGGTAGGGTTGACAAGGTAGGGGAAATGTATGCCTCATAGATATGGGGACTCATGGTGATCATATTCTTCCCCTACCTTTTCAACCCTATCAAATTGGCAAGCTAGTGAGCTCACTAGCTTGCCAATCTCACTAGCTTTCCAATTCGGTAGGGTTGACGAGGTAGGGGTAGTGTATGCCTCATAGAATCGGGGAATCACAATGATGTAACTAGCTTTCCAATTCAGTAGGGTTGACAAGGCAGGGGCAGTGTATGCCTCATAGAAATGGGGACTCACAGTGATCATACGTTGCCCCTACCTTATCAACCCTACTGAATTGGCAAGCTAATGAGCTCACTAGCTTGCCGATTCGATAGGGTTGACAAGGTAGGGGAAATGTATGCCTCATAGAAATGGAGAATCACGATGATCATACGCTTCCCCTACGTTTTCAACCCTATCGAATTGGCAAGCTAGTGAGCTCACTAGCTTTCCAATTCAGTAGGGTTGGCAAGGTAGGGGCAGTGTATGCCTCATAGAAATGGGGACTCACGGTGATGTAACTAGCTTACCAATTTGGTAGGGTTGACAAGGTAGGGGCAACATATGCATCGTAGAAATGGGGACTCATGGTGATCATAAACTACCCCTTCTTATCAACCCTACTAAATTGGCAAGCTAGTGAGCTCACTAGCTTTCCAATTTGGTAGGGTTGACAAGGTAGGGGCAACGTATGCCTCGTAGAAATGGGGACTCACAGTGCTCACTAGCTTGTCAACCCTACCAAATTGGCAAGCTAGTGAGCTCACTAGCTTTCAAGCTCATTGATTCCCCATTTATATGAGGCATACCCCTACCTTGTCAACCCTACTGAATTGGAAAGCTAGTGAGCTCACTAGCTTTTCAATTTTGTAGGGTTGACAAGGTAGGGGCAACGTATGCCTCTTATAAATGGGGACTCATGGTGATCATACGCTTCCCCTACCTTGTCAACCCTATCGAATTGGAAAGCTAGTGAGCTCACTAGCTTTCCAATCTCACTAGATTTCCAATTTGGTAGGGTTGACAAGGTAGGGGTAGTGTATGCCTCATAGAAATGGGGACTCATGGTGATGTAACTAGCTTTCCAATTCGGTAGGGTTGACAAGGTAGGGGCAGTGTATGCCTTGTAGAAATGGGGACTCACAGTGATCATACGTTGCCCCTACCTTATCAACCCTACTGAATTGGCAAGCTAGTGAGCTCACTAGCTTGCCAATTCAGTAGGGTTGACAAGGTAGGGGCAACATATGCCTCATAGAAATAGGGTCTCACAATGATTCTTTCCAATTCGATAGGGTGGGAGGTGCATGAGACCTGATAGAGAGGGAGTGTGAGAGAGGGCATTGGAGTGAGACAAATTAGTTTAGGTAGTGTGGGAGGGAGTTAGACCTTAGAGAGAGAGATACTTGAGAGGGAGAGAGAGTTATTCAATTAGGGTGGGGGGAAGACTTGAGAGAGGGAGTGGGAGATAGATGGATGGGATATCTAAATCCTCAACCCTAAACCCTTAAAACCAAACCCTTAAACCCTCAACCCTCAACGCTCAACCCTCAACCCTCAACCCTCAACCCTCAACCCTTAAACTATAAACCCTAAACCCTAAACCCCAAACCCCAAACCCTTAAACCATCTACCATCTACCCTCAACCCTCAACCCCCCCTCTCTCTCTCAACCCTCAACCCTCAACCCTCAAACCCTTATAAACCCAACTAAACTCTCTACCCTAATCCCTCAACCCTTAATCCCTCAACCCTCAACCCTCAACCCTCAACCCTCAACCCTCAACCCTCAACCCTCAAACCCTTTTAAACCCAACTAAACTCTCTACCCTAATACCTCAACCCTCAATCCTTAATCCCTCAACCCTCAACCCCCTCCCTCCCTCTCTCTCTCTCTCTCTCTCTCTTATTCACTTAGGTTGGGGGGGAGACCTGAGAGAGGAAGTGGGAAAGAGAGGGAGTGGGAGATAGAGGGATGGGAGACCTGAGAGAGGAAGTGGGAAAGAGAGGGAGTGGGAGATAGAGGGATGGGAGACCTAAACCCTTAAATATTCTACCCTCTATCCTCAACACAATACCCTCTACCCTCAACCCCCCTCTCTCTCTCATCCCTACACCCTCTACCCTTAAACTGTAAACCATAATCACTAAACTATAAACCCTAATACCTCTACCCTTAACCCTAAACCCTAAACCCTCTACCCTCAACCCTCAACCCTCAACCCTCAACCCTTAAACCCTAAAACCCTCAACACTCTACCCTCTAACCTTAACCCTTAAACTGTCTACACTCTACCCTTAAAACCAATACCCTCTACCCTCAACCCTTAAAACCTTTTAAACCCAACTAAACTCTCTACCCTAATCCCTCAACCCTCAATCCTTAATCCCTCAACCCTTAAACCCTCTACCCTCTACCCTCTACCCTCTACCCTCAACCCTCTACCCTTAAATCATAAAACCTAAACACTAAACCCTAAACCCTCTATCCTCTACCCTTAACCATTAAACCCTCTACCATCTACCCTAAACCTTTAAAACCTCTACCCTTAAACCCTAAACCCTAAACCCTAAACCCTTAAACCCTTAAACATAAACCCTTAAACCCTCTACCCTCTACCCTCTACCCTCTACCCTCTACCCTCAACCCTTAACCCTCAACCCCCCTCTCTCTCTTTCAACCCTTCACCCTCTACCCTTAAACTATAAATCGTAATCCCTAAACCCTAAACCCTTTACCCTTAACCCTTAATCCCTAAACCCTAAACCCTAAACCCTCAACCCTCAACCCTCAACACTCAACCCTAAAACCCTCAACCCTCTACCCTCAACCCTTAAATCCTCTACCCTTAAACCAGAAACCCTAAACCCTTAAACTATCTACCCTCTACCCTTAAACCCAATACCCTCTACCCTCAACCCTTAAACCCTTTAAAACCCAACTAAACTCTCTACCCTAATCCCTCAACCCTCAACCCTTAATCCCTCAACCCTTAAACCCTAAACCCTCTACCCTCTACCCTC